>CM053644.1:3485424-4085424 GCA_028654395.1 Scutellaria barbata
TAATAATAATAATCAATTCGAAGATAATTATAATAATAATACTAATCATTGGTTAATCATATCAATATAATTATAATTATAACTGTAATTATAATTATAATTATAATTGTACTTATATTTATAATTATAATTATAATTGTAATTATAATAATAATTATAATTATATGATAATAATAATAATAATATCATTATCAATAATAATAATAATAATAATAATAACAATAATAATAATAATAATAATATCAGTACTAATAATAATAATGATAATAATAATAATGATAATAATAATAATAATAATAATAATAATAATAATAATATCAATAATACTAATAATTTCAATAATAATAATAATAACAATAGTAATATCAACAATAATAATAAAAAAAATAATAATATCAATAATAATAATAATAATAATACAAGAATGACAATAATAGTAATCATAATAATTTTAATAATAATAATATCAATAATACTACTAATTTCAATTATATTTATCAATGAAACGGTAAAAATTGAAAATAAAGAATAATTTCATATACTAAACTTCACCTTCTATACAATAATGTCAAATCTCGAAAATTTCGGAAGAATTGCGTATGTAGGATTGAAGAAATTTACATAAGACTATAAATCAATTAATTGAAGTACATTGCATATTTCAGTGGGCTTGGGTGCGCGAGGGTTGTCTGCGACGTTCTGCGTACATTAATGGATATTGCCGGCTTAGTATACTTGAGGATCTCAGGACGGAGCTGGCTTCCATTGGTAGGGATTGCTTGCGTCATTTCAGTACGACGTCATTCGGCCACTTCTTGTGGTGGTCGGCTGAAGCAGAGTGGTGCAAGATTTTACTACACTTCCTCGTCTCTCGGGAGGTGCGCCATAGGACCCATCCCAATGAGCTCGAGAGATGGTTCTGCATTGGCTACCGAGCCTGCAGATTCTCACATCGAGAGTTCGCTCTTCTCACAGGTTTACGCTTTGGAGATTCGGACTTCGACCCCTCCGACGTGCATGTTCCAGCCGACGATGGCATATACTTCCGAGTGGTCGATGGCTCTATTAAGGTGAAGCTTTCAGATCTCCACCAGCGATTTATTCGTGGAGAGTTTCGCCAGTCTCGGGAGGATGCTGTGAAGGTTGCCAAAATTCTCATTTTGTACTGCATTGTTCTTGGGGTGGATTTCGGGAAGACCCACATCGATATGTGGGTTTGGGATTTAGTCGATCAGGAGGAGCGCTGGGAGAGCTTCCCATGGGGGAAGTTCTCCTATCTTACACTTTTACGCCACATGGAGCGGCTCCCATCCGATATTCCACGACTCCAGTCAGGGCGGACCTTCACCTACCACTTTTATGGCTTCTCCGTCGCTCTGTTGGTGAGTTCTCCAAACACTTGTTCTAATCCTACGTCTCCCGACTTGTGTAAAATTGTTATCGACCTACTAAATTGATTCATTCTTCTCTTGTGCAGATTTGGGCTTACGAGGCCATTCCTCTGACGAGTACGTTTGCAGCCCGACGGCTTGACACACCACGTACTATCCCACGATGTCTGAAGTGGTGTTTCGCGAAGTCCACTATTGATGTTACTCAGAGGACATTAGGTGCTGAGGTAGCTTTCTAGTCAATTATTCGTTAAACTTTCAATACCTGTGTCAAATTACTGAATCGAAAGTTCCCTACTAACCCTCTCAACTTGTTTTTTGATGTACAGCTTGATGTATTCGAGACCCTCGTTCCTACTGTTGAGGAGGAGTCCCAGCCGTTTTGGCAGTTCATTGATATGGACTTGACGATCGGGGTCCAGCCTCTAGAGAGCAAACGTGGCCGTCGACCCGCAGGACACTTGTATCCAGCTTCACGCGGGGCATCCACACGTGATTCGAGGCCAGTGGAGGGGGATGCTGTATTAGCCCCTTTTCCGGGCCGACGGGCTACTCGAGCGACTGCTCCTCCAGTTTCTGACGCACCTCCATCCGCAGTCTCTCCCGCTCGTGGTGATATGGGTTACTCTTCTCCGCCACACCCAGGTACAGAGGTGCCTGACTCGCCTATTGCTGCTAGTCCGATCAGGCACCGGGCACCTAGACGGCGGCCTCGTGTGGTGTCTTCTTCATCACCGGACACAGTTCCCCAGGCTGGTGATGTTCCGGGGGGCACCTCTGGATACGACGAGTTGTTCTTCAGATTCACCCATGCTATGGACGATCGGTTTGCTCAGATGGACCGACGCTTCGACGATCGGTTTGCACACATACAGTCCAGCATCCTGGCTGATCACGAGCGCCTTGTGCAGTCGATTCCCGGCATGATTTACGATCAGCTGCAGTCATTCTTCGGTTCTTCGGCTGACTTCGCTCGCAGATATGGGTCTGACCATCCATCCAGTTTCCCTACTCACGGATACGAAGGGCCGTCTACATCGACGCAGTACAATCCTGATGCCGATCAGACCGATCGTACATATACGAGCCCATATGTCGATCCATGCCACACACATTGGGAGAGTTGGCCACAAGTATCGGAGCAGCAGGCCACTGATACATATACCCCGGCTATTGACCCAGCATCGGCCGTCGTTATTTATCAGCCACTGCATTTCAGTCATGTCGATACTCATTCTACGCCACCTGTTGGGGAGAAGGTTGATCACGTGCCGGGCTTGGATGCAGAGTTTGTCGCTCCGGGTATTTCGGATACGAGTGCCGGGTTACGGGAGATGCGTTTGCCCAGGAAGTCTCGATACTTACGATCTCCTTTCACCGCATGGATGAAGAAGCGGACTGACCATTCCATGGCGGATTTCTTACTATGGACCGAGCTTGGGGACGCAGCTGATCAGTAAGAATGTTTACTTTACTAATCTTTCCCAAAGCATTTTATTTTTCTTTGTGTATAGAACTAAAATGCCGTCTTCTATTGTTTTGCAGGCGCAACGTGGGCATCGGATATCCCGTTGGACCATCATGGTTCACAGATATTATGGATCCACACGGCGAACTGGATATCTCGGTACAGATCAGTCAGGATTGTTTTGTATTTTACTGATATGATTACAAATTTATTTGGGTATCATATTCATGTTATCTGTTTCATCCATTCAGGTCATTGATTCATATCTCGCTATACTTCAGAGCCAGCCCAAGGCCTTTGATGTTGATGTAGATGAATCTCTCAAGGGGTTGTGTCAGATTATAGATTGTTCCTTTAATGTAAGTACCGTATTCTCTTATATATTAGTTTGGAATGATTGCTCGATAAATGATTCACATGGGTTTGTTGTGTTTTTGTAGGAAACATGCAAGGAAATCTGGAATAGGATACATGCAAATGATGATCCCCGAATGCGTTACGTAGAAGAGGTGCAGGAGGAATTTGCACCTGAAGACCTGGATCGTCTCGTTCCTTGGATTTGTGGTGAGAAGCCGAGGTGGAAACATATCAAATCTTGGTGGAACAGGACGAACAAGGTACGTTATTCTAGGTCTTTTGATAACTCGTTATTTTTCGACTGATATTGACATTTGATAAATCTGTTATTGTTTTTCGAATGTAGATATTTATGGTGCTCAATTTGGACGGGCATTGGGTGGCGGCGGAGGTGGATCTTCGTACGTATACATTGGTTCTGTTCGACAGTCTGCGTCATCATTGGGACGCTGATGTGGTGGCACTACGACTTCGACAGACTCTCCCTATTTGTCGCATATTGCCGAGATTGTTGAACCATTGTGGATATTATGGTAAGCTAGGATTTCACTCCTACTGTCCAGCGATGCTTGGTTGCTGCAGTGCCGAGTCCAGATTTTGCTACAAGCAGGATGACCCTACGAGCTGTGGCATATGGGCATTGAAGGCGATAGAGAGTTGTGTTAGTGGCATGTTTCCGATGCCAGATATAATGAAAGGAATCTGGCAGATTAGGCGTGATGTAGCTTTGGCATTGTATAAGTTCTCGGCAGACGCTGATACATGTGAGCCTATAGACTAGATCGGTTAGGCCGAGTTTGCACATTATTTTTCCAAATAGTGAACATTTCCCGTTGGACCATTTTTTAACATTGACAATGTGATTCTCCAGTTTTCAAAATTTGTTTCACCAATATATTTTTCTTCACATAATTGCCCAATTACGAATTTATAATATAAGTTACGTAACACAAACTAAAGCATAATACGGCTCATATGTAAGACACGAAAGAGCAACTACATACACCCGGATCGCCCAGATGTTTGGGCTAAATAAATCGGACATTTTCTTCGTGTATGTGATTCCGATTGACAAACTGAACACCTTTTTTTCTTTCTTCGTATTCCTTCATCGTTTCTGGATTGGACGTCTTCATTCCCAACTTCCTCAGCCCGATAGTCATACTGGTCCGGAATGCGCTCGGTGCATCTGTCTCTATTATGGTCACCTCGGCCGCAGCGGCTGCACCTTCCAGAACGGCCCGAAGGAATTCGTTTTCCCTTGGGTCGTCCCGCTTGTTTCACCCTATCAGGTGCTCGACATAATTGACTTTCGATGTCATCCGACGCCACCCAAGTTTCTGGATCAGGAACGGGGTTCACCGTACCACTCCACATCCCCCTCCACCAGTTGGTTATGTAGTATGGTGCTACGTATGATGAAAATGATTCTTTTGCAAAACTATAACAAATAACAATAGTTAGGTCAAGCATGTTGATTTATGTTTCGAAGTAAGACGCGAATTGATAACATGTTGTATAAATACCTTATTGCTGCACATGCGTGCGAACACGGGATCAGGTCCAGCTGAAAAATGGAACAGGTGCATTCGAACTGGTTTAGCTCCACAATAAAAATTTTACTACCATCAGTTACCTTGTACTTGCTTCGTTCGAGTTTTGCAACTTGCATACGCCCACCAAGCTTCACCGACTTGACTAATCTTTCATGTGCTGCGATCGTTAAGGTATTTTCTCTATCTTCGGCAGCAGTCCGCCTCTCGTAGAACCATTTCTCCAAAATGCGTCTAGAACACTCCAAAAAAGAACATACAGGCAGTTTTCTTGCCCACACAAGCCGACTATTCCATGTCTCTGCAGCGTTAGATGTCATGAAATTAAATCTTCTCACAGGACATCTCGCGTGAGCCCATCGTTGTTCTCCAGCCTTTGACAAGGTAGCTATCGCACCTTGTATGCCGGATGCTTGCAACATGGCCATATACCTATAATGACAAGCAGGTTGACAAGTAAATACTATATAGTTTCGAAAAAACAACACACATGTAGAGAGTTTTTGACGTTAGATAAAAGATGTATTTGCAGTGGCATCATAGAAAACGTACCTATCGAACTGTGTGGACTGATAACAATATGCAGCTTTGTGGAAAAGTCCCACCAAGTGTGTTCCGTGTCTCGCCAAGTGTTGTTGTAAATGAAAACAACATAAACCATGGACTGCATCAGGGTACACTTCTTTAATGCCATTGCTGATGTTGGCGTGCTGGTCGGACACTATAAGCAATTGGTCTGGGCAGCCATATGCTTCACGAACATGTTTGAAGAACCAGGTCCAAGACTCGTCGTTCTCCACGTTGCCTATGTCAATTGCTAATGGAAAAATTTGGTCGTTTCCATCTTGTGTCACAGCAACAAATCCAACACCTTTATATTGACCTTTCAAATGACACCCATCCACAACTATAACCGGCCTTGCATATCGCTTAAAACCATGAATAGATGCAGCCATTGCGTAGAAGACAAATTTGAATTTTCCATCTCGATGGGTTTCCAAAGCTGTATATGAACCGGGATTAGAAATTTTCAAGACCTGCATATACAGTGGGATCATTGCAAATGATTTTTTCGGGTCACCGTATGCAACCCTCATTGCATGTCGTTTTGCCGATAATACCATCCTATAACTAACTTGTACACCATGTCTCTCCTTCATTTCATGCATTATGGTCCTCGGATCCAGCTTGTAATTTTCTTTTCTAACTGATTCAACGTAGTACTCACCGATCACAGCTGCAGGAAGTCGGCGAGGTTCACTACTACTCAATTCACTCCCACAATTATGTTGTAAAACAGCTTTTGAGATTTTCCAAATCCCATATTTCTCGTGTGCGTGCAGGGAGAATGGACAATTATTCTTTATGCATTGCACGTACCATCTCGTCTTGTCGGATTTTGCCACACAGTATTGGCCTACATTGTCGATATGGTAAAATCCAACCGCATTTTGCAACTCTGTTTTGCTACCAAAAGTGGCTCCTTTGTACAGGGTTGAATCTTCGGTCGGCTCGTTCACTAATTCGGGCTGCACATCAGCAGGTACTTCTGGAATAAACCACTCCGGTCTCATAATATATGATTGGAATTCCTCAAACGCCAGTCGTTGCTCTTCATCTAGAGTATCCTCAACTTCCTCGTCTAAATCGAAGTCATCATCAGCCTCTGTCGCATTTGATGATTCATCTTTATCATTGCCCGAACCTGAAACATGATATAAGCGAAAACATACATTACAACTGCAAAATGTTATATCATACTTCAAAATATATAAAAAAATTTACCACCGGCATCGTCAACTAATTGTTGTGGTACTCTATCTGGTTCAGTTGCCTGTGAGATTTCTTCACCCTCTGTAAACTTGTGATGTCCATAAACATTCGGAGAACTGTTCAAATCGATGTAGTCGACACCCCAATCAGAAGCAAAGTTCACCCGACCACTTGAAGAAGGCCAAGATGCCCACTGATCCACGTTTGAGGTCCCAGCCTGATTAGCTTCGTCTTCATTCGGAATTCTCCATTTCTCATAAAATGTTTCGTCTGATTGTAGTCCAAGGGGAACATTTGAAAAATCCCAATCTTGTTGGGGAATGTCAAATGCCGGATATGAGTCTGTCCTGGTTCGTACTCTTCCCGATGAACCCCCTATAGAGTTGGGGTTCTGAGATTCAGTACTTTTAAGGGAAACAAAAACGATAAGACACTCCACACTCATAGACATACTCGTTCCAGATCCGAATCATTCTTAATTTTTTCCTTTTTCACGAATCCATTTATCTCCACCAATGAATGGATCGCATATCTATAGCAATTCATGTCAGCATACACGAGTCCATGAATTGACTCTAATAGATCAGCAAATGTAAGTCTTTTAAGGTGAAGCAGCTCTTGGGAACCGTTTTTGTACTCCAAACCTTCCCAATATCCCCCGAACCAAACAACGACAGAAATGAAACTCATTTTTTCCTATACATGAACAAAAAAACAAAAACATCACACATCAGAGAGTAATCATGTTTATATTGTGACAAACTGCCAAAGTGGAGCGAAATAATTATCGGGAAAATTACACAAAAATTACAATAGACTAATACACTCATATTTAACTTTAAATTTTTAATATTTTCATAGTAGTTTTATATTAAAGATTTAATACTACAATGATAAAACAAAAAATTTGAATAATTCAATAATATAAATATAGGTGACAACAAATATAATTTACTCATTACAGTTATCTACAAAACTCACATCAATATTCTATTATTATAAATTTCATATCTAAAATATTTAAGATAATTACAAATTTAAAAGTACGAACATACAAGATTAACTCTAATAATTATTTTAGCAAGACCTTCTTTACCTTGAAAGAATTATTTTAATTAGAGTGAATTCACTTATTTTAATTTATAAAATTAAAAATTTTGTAAAGAAAATTTTAATAATTGAGTTATAAAAAAATAATTCATACACGAGTACGAACTTCAATGAATTAGAGTCAATTAATTATAAAAAATAATTAGAGTTAATTTACTTATAAATTAAAATAATTTATAAGTACGAACATACAAGTTCACTCTTTTATATATAACATTAAAAATAATTTATATATAAATATAAACAAATTATAGATTGTTCAATAATAATAATTAATTCAATTATACCTTAATATTAAAAATTATCATATATTCGAATTTTAGTGAGACATGTTTTTTTGGAATTTTCGCTTTCAAATAATTTCTTCGAAATTTCGTGTACAATTATTTCTCAATTTTCGTGAATTATGTTTTTCACAATTTTCGTGGAAAAAAATAATTATTTTTGTGAATGATAATTTTATTTATTTTCGTGGATATTATTTTCGAGTTTAATATTTTCGTGGATAACAAATATTATTTTCGTGATAATTATTTTTCGTGCGAAATATTATTTTCGTGGAAGATAAAATTTTTGTGATAATATTTTCGTGCATAAATAATTATTATTTTCGTGGAGGATAATTGTATTTATTTTCGTGGATAATATTTTCGTGGCTAAAATAATAATTATTTTCGTGCAGGATATTTCTAGAAATTTTCGTGAATAATATTTTCGTGCAAAAATAATCTTTATTTTCGTGGATAATATTTTCGTGCAAAAATTTTCGCATTATTTTCGTGGATAATATTTTCGTGCGTAAAATAATAATTATTTTCGTGGAGGATTTTTCTCGAAATTTTCGTGGACAATATTTTCGTGCCTAAAATAATAATAATTTTCGTGGATAATATTTCTCGAAATTTTATTTTCGTGGATAATATTTTTTCCGAAATATTATTTTCGTGGAGGATAATTTTAGCAGTTTTCGTATATGCTAAATTTAACTATCATCTTGTACGAAAATAAAACATATCTAACAAGAAGGTAAACACAAAAATTAATATCACAAAGCATTAAATTAAATAAATATCACAATTACAAAATTCAATTAAACACGAAAATTTAATGTAACATTACATGACAAAATTTACATGCTCGTAACATACCTTTAAAATTCTTCAACACAAAAAATTCTTCGGTGCTTCCAAGTTGTAATCGACAACCAAAATTATACAAATTTATACAAAATGATTATTTGAGTTTCAATGCTTATTCGATCCTCCAGTTCTATGCTTATATAGAAAATTTCATGACATAAATTCTTACAGTAATAACAGTAAGAATTTGGAAGCATATTTTGTCATATATGCCATTATTGGGGAGGGGCAATTACGTTCACTATATAAGCTTGACACGTGGTGGGAGGGGGTTAATGATGGGAAAATGATACATTGCATGATGGGAAAAAATTATACATTGCACTGAGGGCACATGGTGCATTGGTTGACTTAATTTGCAATTGTTTGTGCAATTCAATCCTGTGGGGCCCGCGGCTATTGAAGTCAAGTTGACTTGGACTAAAAAATGGGCATTTTCTTACATTCTCTTATATTTTAGGGTATATTAGGTGCAAACCCTATATCAATGGGTAAATTTGTATGTAATTATAGGAAAGTGGGTATTTTAGGCATTTTTTTCCAATATTTAAATGTGTTTTGTGAAGACTTCTTAACATCATAAGATATAGTATAATCAAATCTTTTAACTTTTATCTAATATTTTTTTCCAAACACTGAAATATCATTATTTTATGCAGATAATCACTTGTTATCAAACACTTTCTTACTTTATTCAACAATTGTTCAACAATCTTTGAATTAAATATTTTTTATGTGCATAATTTTTCAAAAAGACTCCCCCACACCATAGATGTTCTTCTAGAGCAATGAATGGATACTCAATTCGTACGACGAATGGTCATTTCGACTTAATAAAAAAGGAAACCTCAAAATTAAGACAACTACCTCTGCCAAATTCAAATTTAATAATATTAGATAACATCATCTTATCAAGGTTTCTAGAATGTACTTTCTATGGTCAACAGTAAAAACCAACTACGTGAGGTTCTGACATAGACTCCTTTATTAAAGTTTTGATTTCAATGTGATGGGTCTCGACTGCTCAATCAAATGTACCGACTTTCCATCTACTTCTTTTGAATATGATAATATCTGGGGTCCTTTAAGAGAAATATCTCTCATATTTTCTTCTTCTTTTTTTTTCATATAAAAAGGACAGCAACAACATATCTTTGATGAAATAAGAAATTTCATCATAGCTATTAATTTTGATATTGGTGATTTCATGACACAAATAGTAGAAAAATTCATAAAATATTCGAAAATATCAATAATATAATAAAATATTAATAAATATTTGTATCAATTTCAATATTGGTGGCTCCATAATATGTGATACTCTAGCTCCTCACAATTTATTAATGCATTCCTTATTATTTATGTGTTACTTGTGATCATGCATGATTATATTTTGATTTTAAATATTGAATTATTTTATACTTTTACATAATTAGTGTTGAGAAATCTATATCATAATTAGTTGAGCTTCTAGTAATATTGAGAGCACAATATCAATAATTTGATTGATGCTAGTATAATTATATTAAAATAAAATTAAAATTTATATTTATAACTATAAACGCAAATCATAACATTTAAGTATGTATTATTATAAAGAATTGTGAGTAATATTATAATATTTATTTATGTAAGTGTCGTGTAAGCAGTGGCGGACGTAAATTATTGACAAAGAGGAGGCACTAAGTAAAAGTAATATACAAACATTTAAATTTATATACAAAATATAACTTACAAGTGATTTCAAATTTTTTTTTTATACATTCCTTTTGAACCAAAAAAATGAATGAAAAGATCAAGTTCATAATTGACCTTTACGGTTCGTCATATTTTGAAACTTATGAATAATAATTTTATTAGTAACATGCTCAAATATATCTTTTTTAAAGATAAACCACTAAATTAATGATGTAAATTGATAATGAAAAATTAAAATATTTTAGGGTATTTTTGTAAATAGGTGGGAAAATTAAAGTGGTGGCACTTGCCACCCCTTGCCTTCACTTGTGTCCGCCACTGCCTGTAAGTGTAAAAAAGAAAGTTTAGTTAATATTTTAATAGGTGTGTGTGAGTGTTGTACAAATGTAAAGTTTAATTAATATTAATATATATATATATATATATATATATATATATATATATATATATATATATGGTTATGAGTGCAGGGGAGGAGTGAAGTTGCCAAATATCTGCGGCAACATTAATTAAAAAAGAAAACAAAAAAAAAACTTATAAAGGAAGCTATTGAGGGGCGGTTGTAGAGATAGACATTTATATATTTTTGTTCATTTACCGAAAGGGAAGAGAGCATTCTTATCTTCTTTTACTGCATAAGAGAGAGCTCTTTAAATTGAAACAGAGTGTTCAATTGGTTATTAAAATAAAATATTTGTGCTTGGTTGGTAGTGTTTAATTAAAGTGGAACTATCAAATTTGATATTAAAAAAAGTTTGAGTGGTCCAAATCCTTGACAATTTAGGTATGTAGAAATTTATTGGTAGTTACAAAATATAAATTAGTATTTTGTGAAATAATTGTGTTAATTTGTGATATGTGAAAATTTCGTATTTCATGAGATTTGATTTATTATTCAGTGATTGTTGCGAAATAAATGAACCTATGAGTTGAATTTTTATTGAGATTTGAAGCTTTAAATTTTATCAAGTGGTATTTGTTTGACAAGAAAATAGGTTATTTATAACGTGGTGCTTTGTGCACAGAATTATAAGGTGTTGTGTGTACGTGGTGTTTTGTATATAAAATTATATGGTGTTGTGTGTACGTGATGTTTTGTATACAGAATTATATGGTGATGGGTGCATGTGGTGTTTTGTGCGTGAAATTATATGGTGCTTTGTGTACGAAATTCATGTCGGGATATAACCCGAGGTGCTGTGTGCACTAAATATATTAGAAATGAATTAGGTGAGTGTGGAGTGTTAGAAATGCAATTAGGTGATTTCAAAAGGGGATGTATGGAAAAGAGATGTGAAGAATCATATTATCATGTATAAATTCTACTTATTGAGATTTATCTCACCTAATTTATGTTTTGTAGGTAATTTTGATAAAGTGTAACTTTATGGACGTTTTGGGCAAGTTGTGGAGCTCCTGCAGGGTTTTGAGTACATAGACGACAACCTGTTAGGCATGAATATGGTCTATGTTGCTTCTACTTTTGAATATTAAGTCTCTTTTTGATATGTCCTGTAATAAATAACATGATGCGTACTATTGAGTTAACATAAAGCTTGTTTAGGGGTGGCTAGTTTGTTGAAATTTTTTTTATATGAATGTGAATAAGGAATTATTTAATATAAGAGGATGTTATGCTGAAAAAAAAAATATAACGGGTTTTTTGATTTGTTATATATTTAAAGTTCATTTCATATTCGTTTGAGTAAGTGTGGTCATGTCATAATACAAATTATAAAAAAACATGTAAAATTATAAACATCAATTGAAAATCGATAAATATCGAAAAAATATTAATATTAATATTTCCATCAATACTAGTACTTCCATCAAGTATAGTTCGTGTTGTGCCACGTGACCCTAATTTTTTTTGCTTTATAGTGAAATATTAATTACAAGAATGCATGTCGTTCATTTTTTCAGCAAAATAAAGAGACTAATAATACTAACCACATGTTCCTAACTAATTTATTCTTATTGGTATTTATACCTATCTTAACACTAATTTACACTTGATTTAAAATCAAAATTTTCCCTACAAAAACTTATATATGACTTATATGAGACGGTTTTATAAATTATTACCATCAAATGAAGTTTTATTACCCACCCACAAATAAAACTAATTTTCAAAAATTCATATATAAATTATAGATTGTAAATTAAACCATCTCACATAACTAGATTTTAAGACGGTCTCATGATATGTTACAAAAGTCTTACTCAAAAGTAGAATAAAATTGTGGAATTGATTTATATTTTTTTGTCTCATCTTTTTCTTTAAACCATAATTATATTATTATATGAGACTGATGTCAAATAAATTATTGTGTAATAGGCAAAATAAATAAATAAATAATATTATTAATTAAATATAATAATTAATTGTCCCGACTTTGCTGATTAATTTTATAAGAGAAAATTTGATATTTTAATCACAGCATATCTTATGTGAGTTCGAGCCTCTTTTTCAAATATTCGTTTGCATAACGCGACAATGCACGTGCTATCATATAATATGAATATCAATATATAAAATAAAAGTACTTTCTCTTCGGTTTTATTGCGATTAATTAAACCCTTTCTTTAAGCTAAAGAATGGTTTGCTTCATCCAAGCGTTTTACCGGTTTCAAAACTATAAATTAATTAATATATATTACACATATACAATTAAACATTATTAATTATAAACAATACATATATATAATATTACACCAAGTAAAAATGTTAATCCTGATTGAACCACGCTTATAAAGCCACCAAATAATCAATGGGACATTGAATTCCCCAAAACATAAATAATATCGTCTTAAATGAAGTTAGATTCATGAGACAACCGTCTTGTAAGAATACTACTCAATAATATGTGTGTGTATTCATACATAGATACATACATTTTGATGATCTATTAAGGTAAACATGTAGTTACTTGTTCTATTGGGCACATGATACATTAATCAGTGAATTAGATGATTAAGTTGAATAAAATTTGCTTGAAATATGAAGAAGAAGCAGAGAGTTAGTATAGCTAGAAACAAGCCATTGATCTCCATCAATGAATGAAGTACCAAGAAATTGTGCTGCTTCAGATTGCTTCAGCTGCTTCCCATATGTCACTCTATTCGTCGTGTTTGCTCCTGGTCCATAGCATTCGTACTCTCCAAACGACACCGTTCTGAATTTTTTTTTTTTTTAAAACTAAGATCATCTCATCATAAACAAAAACCATTGAAATTAAGATACTAATAAGAGTTTATATCAATTTGCCACCTGAAATATTGCACTTTTTCCCCCTAATAATGTGTCTCTAAAGTCAATTTTTTTTTTTCCAATTACTAGTTAGTCATTCTCCTCAAATTTTTCAATTGCTATCCAAACTTAAATTTTGACAAACTTTCTGATACAAAAAACTCAAAAATTCAATCAACTTCCAAATATTAATAAAAAATTCATGAGTCATAAACTCATAAACTCATATGTCAAAATGGCCCTTTATCAAAGTTCAATTATAATTGCAAGTCAATTTCATAATTTTCATCGATTCGAGCGGAATTGAACAAAAATTATTTTAAAATTTTAAATGATTTTTGTATCGATTCAAGTTCGAATCGACGAAAATCAATAAATAGACTTAGTGTTATAATTTGTCTAAAAAAAAGGGTCATTTTGGTCTATTAACTCATGCATGTTGATTCATGCATATTGATTGATGTTTGGAGGTAAATTTTGTCTTTTATTTTCTCATGGCTTCTTTTTTGTTGGAAAATTAAGTGCGGATAGCAATTGAAAAATTTAAAAAAGAATGACTATTAATCGGATAACTTTTCGATTTAGACACACTAAAAAGATGTGCAATAATTTAAATAGCAAACTGATATTAACCTTAAAAATAAAGGTCGGAAGAAGAAGAAGATACAGGTCTCTGGAAGAGTCTCTCCAATCATTCCAGCCTTCAGCAGCAACGACATCGGACATGTACGTCTTGGAGAAAACGGTGGTGGCGTAATGGCCCCAAGCTCTGCCCAGCCACACCTTGCCAGTGCCGGTGACACTGCATCCGACGAAGGAGAAGCCCGTTTTCTGGTTGGCAGAGTCTCTGGCATGAGCTGTGATGCACCCACTCACCCCACCAGACGACGTTTCTTTGGCCGTCGAGTTGATCTTGCAATCCTCAAACAGTGATCTGCCATTTCCAAATATGAAATCAATGGACCCCTGAATGTAACACTCTTTGTAATAATGCCTGCCTTCTTCATCATTGAGGGTGTCTTGGGCACCATAGAATCCACAGCCATAGAATGCACTTTGATCTCCCAATACCCTTAGTGCCACTGCTTGTCCCCCTGCTTCCCCGGGATCTGGTGCCGGTGCTGTGTTCTTCGCGGATTGTTCATTGTTTAGATACAAGATTATATAATTAGCATTGATTATGTAACAAATAAATGAACAAGTAAGTTTGGATTAGAATATTATTATACCAGAAAACTAATGTTATAAGCTATGAAGTTGGGAGCAGAAACAGCAAATGTAGAGCTATAGCTTGTCCCTCCAGTTGAATTAGCTGTGTCATTCCATTCTATGCCAGTGTTGAGATAACCTTTACCTTCAACTATTAAATTTGTTTTGTTTGAGTTTACCACTACTTTTTCCCTGCAATAATAATAATTTCATCTCTTAATAAATGAAACTAGTGTTGGATATATGATATAAAGTATAAAAGGTGATCATTGAATAAGTTGAAAGTTTAAAAATGGATATAATTTTGATGCCACTATATTTTTCAAAAGCTCATGCAGTTAAGCTTTTGAGATATACCCTTTTGGTTTTCTCACTCTTCTGATATATGTTTTTCTTGTTGATAACAAGTATTTATAGGCTAATCATAATTAATGGATAACTTGGGTGATCAAGGTTAATTGGCCATCTTACAATTTCCTATGGAAGATTCATTTGACTATGAAATTAAGAAGCCATACATAAACCAGACATTGATTACAATTAAATTATATCTTCTTCGACAAGAAGAATATATAGTAAGAGAAACAAATATGGAAGGGTATGAAGTAGAGAACCTTTAATTCAAATTAAAAGGGGGAAGGGAAATACCACAAATGACTTGAAAAGAACAAACTATTAATATATTTCACTTAAATATAAATGAGAATATCGGTTTGATTGAATATGGTGATGTGATATTTAATAAGATCTATAAAAGTTTGGATTGGATCATCTATTATATTTGGTATTACATCTCATGTTTCATATATAATATTTAAGATATATCATGTATTCAATAGTGATGTGATTGGATTCATGTGACCCGTGGTGATTATTATGAAAAGGAAATATAAAATAAAGTGTAATAGAAGATTTCGTTTGATAAAAGTCATAGTTTGTTATTGTTATAAAAGGAAGAATAATCATACATAGATCAAACAATAATTCATGCAACGAAACATTACAAAGTAAAAAAACAATGAGAAGCATAATGTTTATCGCGTCATAATCTTGTGTTGCATAAATTTTATAATTAAGTACTGTGATGTTATATGTATAATGATGACGTCATATTGATAAAATACGTAACAGAAAGGGGGTCAATGAATACCTATACGTGCCGGAATCAACCAAGATAAGCGTCCAAGAACGGCTAAAATCAGGTACAGCATCTACTGCTTTCTGCACACTGCTAAAATTGGCACAACCCTTGGAATCAACTGTTAAAACAGAACTAACGTTGTACAAGGATATGATATTAGACTTCCATAGGTTGTTATTACATGAGCTGTTATTCCTCCTTATATGATGATGATGATGATGATGATGATGATGATGATGATGAGGATGTTTCCTATAGACAATTCTTTCTACAATGAAATAAATGTCTTCTAAACCTAGTTTACTGGCTACCCTACTGAAAAACTCGACTCCTATGAGACGATGAATGCTGCTTATGATCGAATGATCAGAAGTGGAAGAGTGAGAGGAATTGTGAGAAAGTATGGTTGAAAGAAGAAGAATGGCAAAGGCAGTGAGCCAAAATAAGGTGGCAGTTTTGGTGTTCATGGTTTAGGTAGCTAGGATACGATATATTGCTTATAGGTTTTTCTTATCAAGGTTTTGGTTTAGTTTAGGTATATTGGCATGTGGAAGGCTGTTGTTTTTATTGGTTGGGGGGGGGGGGTATGGTTTGTCGTAGGAGGTAAGAAAAGCATGGTCATTTGGTGTTTGATGAGTGTGTGAAAGTGGGAAGAGATGATTACATTAGTTGCGATGTAAACATAGTGCAAGTTATGGGCTGCAAATGGAGATTGAATAAGTCATACGCTAAGCCAAGTGCGACAATTGGTGATTGGACTCTTTTTTTTTTTTTTTTTTTTAATTGTGGCTTAAATCACGAACTTTTCAAATTTTTTTGTTCGTTTTCAGCGCCCGACAGGATTTTCCGTTGTAGGATTAAGTGAGGTGACGAGAGCTGATTTCAAAAATCCTTACTATGCTCCATAAATGTTCGTACGATTCTTGTGGATCTTGGGTTTGTTTGAAATCTCATTAGATCTTCACTAAAGGGGATTCCTTCTTAAACGTATAATATGATTTTTGATTATTAACAAATTTAATATGACTATCAGTATTTCGTGCATTCGTAATTAACAGACAAATTTTGTGCATCTTTTAACTTTATAAATTAGTGTTTTTAGGTTAATTAATATTTATAATAGTTTATTACGTGTAATAGCACAAATTAAGAGTTTTTTTTCAAAATTTTTGAAAATCAGGAGATTTCTAAAATATCTAAAATTTATCCACTAGTTGCGGATGCACAAAATTTTTATAGAAATATTAATTGAAAGTCATGTTAACATTATAATTTTGGAGAATGCTTGGGATTTTGGCGGCAATCACTTTTTGTTTTTAAGCCATTAGAGAACACAATATCATTTGATTTATATTGTATTTTATCTCATGTTTTTATGCATTTTTTAGAGTGATGTTGAAATGATGAGTGATTATTGAGAAATTGGGATTTTGATTATTTTCCAGAATTGGGGAAGTGTTATGCTGGTATTTTTCAGTTAGAGTTTATCTCATCCAAGCTTTCTTGAAATCATATATAGATTTATTCAAGTCATGATGTACCTTTCTAATATTAGATTATGTGATATCATATGATTATTGATACAGAGGTATTTATCAAGACGTAAAAACTTACTTCACTTGAGAGACAACATTGCAGAGACTTTCAAAACCTAAATATGATTTATGACTTGGATTAGAGGCCAAGGCCCTGATGAAATGCACCTACATTAATTAATAAATAACCTCTAGCACAAAACCAAATATAAAGTATTTGAAAAGAAATTGATATATTGAATATACAATCAATTATTCCAATTTCAATTATCCTATTTTATTTTTTTTGTCACCAAATTTAAAAATAAAATTGGTGGTTCTCTCTCTAGTTTAGTTTGTTTTTTTTTTTTTTAAACAATTTCTCGTGGATTGATCTAGAATTGACTTATATAATTTGGTTTTCATGTTCGGAATTAGAGCTTGAAAAACTCAATTATGTCTCGAATTAATATAAGTATGAAATTAGTGAGTTATAATGTAACATCCAAAATTCATGTTGGAAATGAAAATCAACTATAAATTCATTTTTTTATGTAATTATCCCTAAATTAAACAACAACACGAATAAAAAAAATCATAATAGATAGAAAATCTCGCAACCAAACACCCAGTCAAAATCTGTTCTTGTATGAGGGAAAAAAACAGAAGAGAGTATATATAAATTGGGAGGGTATACACATCATATTTTTAGAAAGATTATAACTATATTTTTTAGGATGTATTTAATATATTTGAAGTGTGAATAACCTCCCCATAAATTATATACAGATTTAGGTTTGATCTAAAAGAAAGGGCAATGAAAAAGATGTATGATCACATTCACATTCCTCAAGAGTCAAATGCATATTGAGACAAATGTCTTTTAATATTTGATTAATGCATACATCAAAAATAGAAACCATTCACAATTTGTTATACCACTTATACTTTTCCTTTACCCTTTCTAATGTATATATCTTAACCTGAAATTCATGCTTCCTTAAGCACAATTTTCAGCTTAAAGCTTCAGAATCAAAATATGTTTTTATTGCTCCCTTTCTCAAAAACTTTTTTTTTCCAAGGAGAAAATACATGCAAAAGATATATTTATCAAAAGTCAAAACCATTAACTGTCAACACCATTAATTAATAGTAGATAAATGTTAAATTAATGAGTTGGTGGTAAATCTTACTGAATGCCAGCTTTGAATTAAAGGAGCGAAATAATTTATTCCCTTCTAGAAATTCTCCAATAAATAAAAGAGAACTGTGTTTGCCTCATTTGCACGTCAGACTTTTACAAAAAAGTGAGTTTCAAATTATTATTGAAAAGATCTAAATCTTTTAGCATTTTAAGAAATAAAATCATTAATAAAGTCTTTAAAATTAAGTTTTTGAAACAGTACCTTGTGTTCTTTGCATATGATTTTGAAAGCAAATAAAATTTTATCAATTTTAATTTTATAAAACTTCTTTCTACCGATGTTATAGTAACTGATATAGTTAGCAAAAATCTTTAATTAATGAAAATATTAGGAAAACAATCTAAAATATTTACAAATTCAAAAATATCGACAATTAATTTTGTTTTTTTGCTGATAAACATAGCATGAACATCACTAAATATTAGATTTGTCATTATGTGCAAGAGCAACTTGATTAAAGATTAATATAATAAAAGTCATTTTTTAGGATTAAACAAAAAATCAAGATGTTTTCAGATTATGTGCACATCTACTCTTCAGAACTAAAATAATTATGTCAACCATAAGAAAATAATTGATTTTAAAGATTTCGAACAGATTATAATTTTTTTTATAACAATCTTCATCAAATTGTTTCTTTCTATGAGTTTTACTTTTAAAAAAAATATAAGATCAATTATACCTTACATTGGGTCAAATATAATGTGTTATCACAATACATGTATACCTATATATATATATATACACATATACATATACACTACTATATAAATGTAAATAATTCAAATTTCGTCCATTTTTTAACAAAACCTATTTTAACCCTTCTATATAATTAAGTTAAATTTGAATTAAATTAAAGTCATAATTAAAGAAAATTCTATATCAAAGATATTAAAATATTTTAATATTTATTTTGTTTTTCTATTTTTTACATTCCAAACTCTTTTTAAAGATTTTTATATGTATTGATTTCTTTTCTTTTATAATCTTAAATATTTTGAATCTTAGACTAAAATTAGTTTCATGTTTATATATACTTAAAGAGCTTTCCAATAATAGATTATAAGCATATATAAAAAAAATTAAACTATATAGTAAATATTTTATTAAAGTATGGTATTATTAGAAATTATGTCATTATATATATATATATATTCAAAATCATAATTTTTTCTTTTAGTATAATATAGTGAAAAGAAAATAATAAATTTATCATATCTAACATATATATTTAAATATTAATATTACTAATACAAAAATAGTATAAGATGAAAATTAGTAATTATATATTATGAACTTTCAAACTAATTAATTGCAATGTTGATAGTTTCTTTCAAAATTGTATTCGTCTACTATATTCTTGTTTTAGGATGTAATAATATGAAATATATTTTGCATTCATTAAAAAAAAAACATTTAAAATCACATAAAGTGAAAAATATGTAAATATTTCCATGATCTTCTTGAAAAGAGCATATATACCTCTTATATTAATTAATTTGTATTAATAAGATGCTGTGACAAAAATATATTATAATTTTACGGGTCACATAATTAATTCAATTGACTACATAGAATTTTAATTAAATTAGTTCATAGAATATCAATTGTTAATTTTAAATATTATTTCATTGTTACACATTTAAATATTATTCTATTATAACATCAACAAGTCTAATCTAATATATATGCATTTCACATCTTTAGTGTAAAGTGTAAAGTTGGAATTCCTCACCCTCAATTTTCACTAAAAAAATAATAATTCACATCTAGAAAATTCTATCTTTATTCTATATTATCATAAAACACATGATACGAAACTTGAATATTTTTCATCCATTATGGTTTTAGACATTTTATATTTTTTTCTGAAAAGATACATTTTAATAAAAGTTAAAGAAATAAAAAATTTAAAAATTCAGCCACTTCATTTTATGTTTTGTTATTATTTCCCCTAGCTATATGAGGCTGGGCCGGTTCAAATGAAGTTGACCCATATTAAGCTCAAATTTAATAATTTTGATCATACAAATTAAATGTCATTGTTGTTTGCTACCATTATCAAGAATGTAATTTCATGCTCAAAATAAGCATTTATTATTGAAAAAGGCCCAATTATGAAAAAGCGAAAGGCCCACGGGCATATTTATCCTATTTCGCTTTCGCCGATGGATGTATGGATGGAAATACGTGTTTCAGATTAGCTTCTGAAGACAAACTTCAACCGCCACAGCATATTCCGCCGGCAGCCGTTGTTCCGCCGTCACCGCCGTTTTTCCGACGCACCGCCACGGCCTTCTTCTGCCCTTAAAGTGATATTAGTTACAAGAAGGTAAACAATAGTTAAATTTCCGTAATTATTATCTCGGCTAAGGTATTGAAATTAATTAGAGCGAATAGTTAAATTTTGAGATTTTTATTTTCATTCATATTTCTTTAAAATGAAATGAAGAATTCATTTATTTGCATATGATAGATAGTTCATACCTAACCTCTGCATTGTGGAAGATGATGCACCACTTGAGGTACTACTTGACAAGATCTGATTAATTGAATGAGAAGGTAGGCTATGTATTGTGTGTTTTAAATATAGATGATAAATAATGCATAGAGAGTAAAAAGATTTAAAAGATGTAATTCTTAAAGTTTTTCTATCTGTTTGCATGAGTGAAAACAATGGTAAGTGAAAGAATACTTGATACATGATTTATAAATATAGATGATAGATATTTGAGAAGTCAAAATTGAATTTACTCAAAAAGAAACGTGGGATTGTAGACAAGTTTCCAACGTATAATATGAATAGTCAATCATTGTACTTAATTAAAATGAATTACAATTGTTTACATCTTAAATTAAGAAAAAAAAAATTCTGCATAAGTGACACGCTAAGAAATGAAAAATCAGCAGCTACTTGAACACTTCTCAAGATTCTGTAGTTTGAGTCATAAAAATAACTGAATTCATAAAGCATGGGGCAGCAAATCTGAGACTTCATTTTTTTTTTTTTTTTGAAAAGCATGTCACCTTTATTGAAATTATAAAAAACAAAGCATTAAATAAATGTGTAAAACCTTTCCAAAAATAGCAACTCAATTTTGGGCGGGAAAACTCTGAATTACTATTTTTATTAAAGAATTTCTTTTTATATAGATATAGATTTTGAGGAATCCCTGGCAGTTGTTCTTCATGCTGTTGTGGTGGTGGTAAAAGGGGCTATGAATAATTTTCTTGTTGTATATTGTCTTTAATTTGAAAGGAAATTTGAAAGCTGAGATAAATTGAACGTCAATGGATTCCAAGTTGCTGAATCCAAATGACTGAATATCCAGTAGAACTAATTATGCATCAACAATCATGAGAAATCGATTATCACAAGAATACGGGCATAAATTTACTAAAATTGAACAGAAATTCTTGAAGGATTCAAACATGTTGGAACAATTCGTAAATCTTGTGCAAAATTTACAAGCTTCGATGTATTCTTGAATGTTCTTCATTGATTTCATAAATGAACTGGTTTTTGACTGTATTGGTTTATATAATACGATACAATTATGTACTGAAAAGGTAAATAAACAAGTATGGAGTGTGTCACGAACTGATTGAGTGTTATTTACTAGGTTCTACGCCATCAGGAAATGGCAACAAAGCTGTTGATATCTCCTGTTTCTTTTCGTTGCTTGTTTTCAACTCAAGACCGACATCACATTCACCCATGTCCCGGACATGGTCGAATGCCAACAAGGCAGATGAGCATTGTAGCTCAACTATCGACCTCCCTGGGTGATGCTCTGTCATCTACGTCAGATTTTGTCGAGCATCTGCCTCAACACACGCAGCCTCTCTTTCTAGTTGCAGATACCGCTGGCTACTCGTTGGCTAGTTACTACACTTCTTTAGGACTCTTTGTCATCTCAGTTCCCGGTCTTTGGTCCCTCATCAAGCGTTCGGTTAAATCTAAGGTTTTCTTTCTTTCTTTTATCTTTTGATTAACTTAAGATTTATACATATATCACTTGAGTTTTGGTAGTTCCTAATTTTGGGGTTGGGTCAGGTTGTCAAGAAGACATTAATAGGCGAAGGGGAGAAGAAGAAGGAACCTAACCAAGTTGCAGGAGAAATTCTTTCATTCTTTACACGCAACAATTTTGCAGTATCAGATAGAGGAGAGACAATAACGTAAGTCGTGTTTGTAAAGAATGTTGATATGGTTGTGTTGGTTGGTTAGATAACTTGTTCTTCCCAAGTTAAGTTAGCAAAAGTTATACACCTAAAAGTATGCTTTAATCCAAATTGACTAGAAGCAATGAGGTGCAAAAACAATGATCATCTTTGTGACATTTCTTAACCATGGTCTGCTTCTGATCAGTTACTTGTCTATTTGAAATGAACCATAATAGTTGAGAATTGCTAATTCTATTACAGATTTGAAGGGATGATGGTCCCAAGTCGCGGTCAAGCAGCACTTCTTACTTTCTGCACCTGTATAAGTCTTGCAAGTGTAGCCCTTGTTCTTACGATAACTTACCCGGATATTGGAAACAACTGGTTTGGGCTAACCTTATTGAGTCCCTTGGCGTAAGTCTGGAAAAACCGAGATGTTATATTTAGTTTTTCTGCTCTACTTAAATTTAGGGTTGATATCATTTTGTCACCCGAACTATAACCATTTTTGCATATCCATGCCCCTTTTTCATTTTTCAACCTAAGTGCTAGCTAAAAAAAGTCAGGTGGCTGGTGCTCAAGTTGTAAAGTGCATAACACACATAGCTATGTAAAAACAGGCATAGTTCAGGTGGCAGAAGGAAATTTAACCTAAATATTATCAAATAATTATGTTGGTAAAACTAATGCATATGTAGATGAAACAGAGGAGTGTATTACTGGAAAAAAGCATCTAGGAAAGAGCAGATTAAGGTGAAGATGTTGATGGCTGAGGATGGAACATTGTCAGAGATAATCGTTCAAGGTGACGATCAGCAAGTAGAGCAAATGAGGAAGGAGCTTCAGTTTAGTGAAAAAGGCATGGTTTATGTGAAGGGCTTATTTGAAAGATGAGAATGATAATGAAATAGGAACACAAATATACTTGCTTGTAGCCTCACCACCAATTTTTGTTTACTGTCTGATAATGTACTACATTGTTATTCATTTGTAACAGCTTTGGTTTTAAAAGAATTGTCATTCCTTTTCTAACCAAATTCAATTCACCAAGTCAAGAACTAAAGAACTAAAAACATAAACAACTAGGTTGACAATGCTTAACCAAATATTCCAACATTAAGCAAATCTCTACAAGAAAAAGATCACATTGTTGAAATACTTACAGGTAATCGGGGAGATGACCCTGTTAGGCGACAGACGCTAATCCTAGGACAAGCACCACAGGGGATCGAAGCAAACGCACATGTTGTCACACCCTTTGCTGCAACTCCACTTGCATTTCTGTAGCATATTGTTCCAAGAGGTATCGAATGATAAGCTCCCAACCCTGTGCTCTTCACCTCTATGATTTCATTATCCAACACCATCAAATTCAGTATTTCAGCCACTTGATGGCTAGAAATCGCAAATGCCACCACACGGTTGTTCTTCATGTCATTGCAGACACCCTCTAGAGTAGCAACCTGCTGCGAACGTATGTACCTTAAACACAACTGTTTGAGCACGGTTATAAGCTCGGCTTCCATTGACATACCAATCACCTCCCCTGATTTCCCTGGAAGGCTCGAACTTAGCGGCCATGTAGTTTATCTTTCCCTTGTTTTTTCACCTCTTTGATCAAATGCAGAAACTAGCACTAAAAAAACCTAGATTTTTTTTCACTTTTCTTCTCAATTCTTTCATCAGAACATAACCAAACACACGCTTGTTTTTCAATTCGCATAGATTGAAACATCACATGAAAACTCTCATCCAAACACACATTTATTATTATTGAAGAATATGCCATCACTTACTGTTTGAAGCCAAGAGTATATATTAGGGGTGGAAATTGGAATGGAAATTTCCGATATGCGCCAAATTCGATCTGAAATTTTCCCATTTTAGAACGAATATTTTTAATTCGAAATCCAAAAATCCGAATTCCGATTTTTCCGAAAATTTTCGGATGGAAATCGGAATTAGTTTTGAAATTTTTGGAAATTTCAAAATCCGATCCAAAATATTTTCGAAATTCAATTTTCGGTTTTATATTATATACTATAATCTATAGTTTATACTGTAGTTTTTTAGTATTATTTTATAATATATACTACATATTATAGTTTATACTGTAGTTTTTTAATTATATTATATACTATATACTATAGAAGAATACTATATACTATATATTATATACTTTATTACATATAGTATAGTTTATACTATAGTTTTATATTATTCTATATACTATAGTTTATACTATATAACTAATAGACCAACTAATTAATTTCAAAAAATTTTAAATTTTTTAATTTCTGAAAATTTCTGAAAAATATTCCGGAAATTCCAAAAATTCCGAAATTGGATTGGATTTCACATTTCCGAAAATTTTTGGATGAAAATTGGAAATGGTTTTTCATTTCCGAAATTTTTTGGAATTTTTCCAAAACACCCTATTTCCGATTCGATCCGTCCAATTGCCACCCCTGGTATAAACACACACAGACACACCTTCAATTATAGATTTGAAGCATCTCACCTTTATTAAAATTATAAAAAACAAAGCATTAAATAAATGTGTAAAACCTTTCCAAAAATAGCAACTCAATTTTGAGCGGGAAAACTCTGAATTTTTTGTTATGTTCTACTGTTACTTTCCATACTATCATGTGCAAATAAATGAATTCTTCATTTCATTTTAAAGAAATATAAGTTAAAATAAAATTCTCAAAATTTAACTTTTCGCTCTAATTAATTTCAAGACCTTAGTCAAGATAATAATGACGGAAATTTAAGTAATGTTTACCTTTTTGTAACTAATATTACTTTAAGGGCAGAAATAGGCCGTGGCGGTGACGTCGGAACAACGGCGGTGACGGCTGAACAACGGCTGAGCACGGCGGAATAGCTGATGGCGGTTGAAGTTTGTCTTCAGAAGCTAATCTGGAAACACGTAGTTCCATCCATCGGCCCAAGGGGGATAAATATTCCCTACGTTTAGATTTGCATTGTAAAAGTGGCCTTTCGCTTTTTCATAATTGGGCCTTTTTCAATAATGAAGATTTGAAATTACATTCTTGATAGTGGCTGCAAACAACGATAACATATTTTAATTTGTATCATCAAAATTATAAAATTTGAACCTAATATGTGTCAACTTCATTTGAACCGGCCTGGTCTTATATGGCAAGGGGAAATAATAACAAACGGGTAAACAATATTTCTCAATACCATCATCGAATATTTAAATTCTCTATTTTATGAAAAAATTATCTTTGTTGTTTGTTATCAATGTTATAATAGAATATAACTTATTGATGAGAATTATCTAATAATTTTTTTCGGGACATCTAAGATGCTTGACGCAATTCGATCTTAATCTTTTGTAGGGACGATTCTGAGAGGTTTCCTTTGTGAAAGCAAATCGAGAATTTAACCAAGTTCAAGATGGTATTGTTGTTCAACCAAAAAATATTATACTACTTTTTGTTAGTTTTCGTTTATGTTCGAAATTCATTCCGTCCATTATACAATTATAAAATTACTTAGAGTAAATAAGATTGTTTATATTAAGAAAAGTAGCTATTTTGTCACTTTCTTTAAGTTAAAGATTTAATTTTTGCTTTTTTATTTTCCTTTGTGATGACTCCGACGATACTTTTTTTAATTTTTAATACATGTATAAACTTTTTTTTTCCATAAGTATTGGTGATGATAACGTGAAATGATGATCCTTTCATGAATTTGATGTTGATTATTTTGTTGTTTTCTACAATCATTTAAGTGTAGTTTTTAGATCAATCTTGAGATTTATTACTTTTCATCCAAAATATGTGATGTATTCCAGAAATACCTTGTTTACGTATCATTGGAAAGTGCATTAACATAAATATAGTAGTAAGAAGTGGCAATACAAAAGTGTGTAAACTATAAAAACAAGTCAAGGTGGATTGTCCCACACTAGCACTTTCGCGCAATAATTCTACTAAAGGGGATCCTATTACAGGAATAACCTTAGGTACACCTGTTACAATTTTTACCACCCAAATATTTTATTCCAGTTTATCACTAGTAGTACACCTTACTTGACGATGGATTTATTATTTATTATAATAAAATATAATTTGTAATAATATAATGAGTATATGTTTTAATATCAAATATGTATTAATTTATAAATATTAAATATATTAATTACTATTTATACTAACAACAATGATAGTAATAATATTTTTCAAAAAAAAATAATAATAATAATCCTATATAAAAATAATAATATCGTGTGTATACTCATGAATTGTTGTAGCCAATTTATTTTTGACAATATAGAAGTTCAAAATAAATGTTTCATATATAAGAACTTAAACTCAATAAATAACTTTTATATATATATATATATATATATATATAATTTGAATACCTATAAAAGAAAACTGACCAATAATAATAACAATAACAACAATTCAATCACTACTCCTATAAATAAATTATATGATAGCTTATTATGTAAGATACATGAAAATATATTATTTTAATTTTTTTTTATTGTAAGATAGTTTGAATGGAAAAATGATAAATCAGTATTTTTTGTCAAACTTTTATATATATATATATATATATATATAAAAGAAAGATTAATATTATAAAAAACTGACTGAACTACATAGAACTACATATTATGACATCTTTTTATTACATCAAAAGTTGATTGAAGTGATTTAAGATAACATTTACTTAAAAATAAATATAAAAGAATAAACTATTTGAATTTTGTTGGAAGGGATTAATGTCATTTAAGATAATTATGTTTCCGTTGTAAATCTTCGTTAACCGTGATTGATTGAGAGGTGAACTTACTCAAAAAATATTTGAGAATCCTTAAGCCATTCACATGATAAATTTTAATTCTCAATTTTAAACTCAAATTTTAAAGTTTTTCAATAAGAAACTTAATTTAACATTCTTAATTTAGGATATGAAAATTAGATTGAACTCAATTAAAGATAAAATTCCGTTTTTTTAATTTATATTTATATTTCAATATATATTCATATTTTGGATAAATTAAAATATGTGAATGCACTTTAAAAACAATCTTTATCGGACTTGTCTTAATTTATATAAAAAAGAAAGGAAAAAAATATAATTAATTCAATTTATAAAATATAATTTATATTAAATTGATTAATATTAAAATCGATTTAATACTTTTATTCATAAAATTAAGAAAATGAAGGAATCTTAATTTTATAAATTGCATTATACTCCCTCCGTCCCACCTTATTTTGCCTACTTTCCATTTTTGCTTGTCCCAACTTATTTTGTCAGCCCAAAAATGGCAAAAAAAAGCACTAAAAAAGCATAAAGTTAAACATTCAATCAACAATCAACTGTATTTTCTTAGGATCCGTGCCGGTCAAAGTAGGCAAAATAGCTCGGGACGGAGGGAGTATATATTAATACAAGTCGAATTAAGATCTTTCCAAAATTACACTAATTTATCTTAATTTATCTAAAATATAAATACATATTGAAATATAAATAAATTTATAGATATAAATAAAAATAAAATTTAATTTTGTCTTGAATTGATAACTCAATCTAATTTTCAAACCTTAATTTGAGAAAAAAGTTAAATTAAGTCCTTATTGAAATTTTTTAAAATTTAAATTTAAAATTAAAAATTAATCTATTAATTAAATCTTATTATGAAATTTACCCAAACTTCTATTCATTTCATTTTATTGTAATTAATGAGTTGACTAGAAATATCTTTTGCAAGAAGGAAACTAGTAGGTATACGGCTTCCCTTTATACATAGTATATATCCTTTAACACGTATTGATGAGAAAGAAATAATTAGTACTTATAAAAATAAACCTATCATTTTTCAATTTATAGACAGACCTATACAAAAGGTCCTTAATGAAATAAAAGAAAAAATGGACAGAAAAATATTTCATATAAATTCTTTAAAAGAAGAAATTAATTTTCTTACTATTGAAGAGAAATTGAAAAATTCTAAATTATAGGATAAAATAAAACTTATTAATAATAAGTTTTCTTTAGAAATATGCGATGATCATCCAAATGCTTTTTGGGATAGAAAGAAACATGTTATTTTTCTTCTCTATGAAGAAGATTTTAATGAAAGGAATATTCCTACAAAATCTAAACCATATCAAATGAATGCTGAATATTTAGAATTATGTAAAAAAGAGTTAAAATCTCTTCTTAATAAGAAGTTAATAACTCCTTCTAAATCTTCATGGTCTTGTACGGCTTTCTATGTTAATAAACATTTAGAACAAGAAAGGGGTGTACTTAGACTTGTTATAAATTATAAACCCCTTAATAAGGTTTTAAAATGGATTAAACATCATATTCCAAATAAAAAAGATCTAATAGATAGACTTTTTGGAACTTTAATATTTTCAAAATTTGATTTAAAATCAGGTTATTGGCAGATCCAAATAGAAGAAGCTGATAGATATAAAACAGTTTTTAATGTTTCAATAGGACATTATGAATGGACAGTTTTACCTTTTGGGTTAAAAAATGCTCCATTAGAATTTCAACAAATAATGAGTGATATATTTATCCCTTATAGTAATTTTATAATTGTTTATATTGATAATATTCTTGTATTTTCTAAAGATATTGAAACTCATTTCAAACATTTAGAAATCTTTAGAAAACTTATTATACAAAGTGGTCTTGTCATATCAAAACCAAAAATGAATTTATTTCAAACAAATGTCAGATTTCTAGGGCATAATATTGAAAATGGAAAAATAATTCCAATACAAAGAAGTATGGAATTTGAAAATAAATTTTCAGATATAATTACTGATAAAACACAATTACAAAGATTTCTTGGAAGTCTAAATTATGTTTCTTCATTTGTTGAAAACATTTCAAAAATATCTGCTATTTTATATGATAGACTTAAGGAAAAACCTTCTCCTTGAACTGATGAACATACCAAGGTAGTCAAGCTTATAAGAGAAAAGGTAAAAAATATTCCTTGTCTTATGCTTGCAAACCTCAAATGGGAAAAAATTATTGAAACAGATGCATCAAATTTAGGATTTGGAGGAATTTTAAAGCAAATAAATCCAAAAGATAAATAAGAAATATTTGTTAGATTTTACTCAGGAAAATGGAATCCTACACAAAAAAAACTATGCCTAAAGAAATTCTTGGGATAGTAAAATGTATTATTAAATTTCAAGATGATTTATATAATCAGAAATTTATTATAAAAACAGATTGTAAAGCAGCAAAAGATCTTTTCAAAAAATATTTCAAACATGATATTTCTAAACAAATGTTTGCAAGATGATAGACTTATTTAGCTCTTTTTGATTTTGAAATTGTTTATAAATAAAGAAAATACAATAATTTGTCCGATTATTTAACAATAGAATTTCTTTTATGATTACAGAAATGAGTCAATAGAGAAGAGGATCCTATTTCCCTAATAGGGGAAGAGGAAAGGGAAGAACTTCCCATCAAATCTTAGCCACATGACAAGCAGAAGCTCATTTTCCAGAATATTTTTGGAAATACATCAGAAAATATTTCTGATAAAAATCATCCATTATATGAAGATTTTCAAGAATTTCTAAAGAAAAAATTAGAGGAAAATAGTTCTGAAGAAAAGGAAGAATCTTCCTATGCTAGCATTACTACTAAGGAAAAGAGTAATTTACTCTTTAAAAAATCTGAATACAGAGACTTAATTCTTCTTATAGAAGAAAAATATATTTAATGGAAAAATAGTCCATGAACTATTATGGATAGATATGTTTCGAATTCTATGAAGAAGTGCTTAAAGCATTAGAGAGTGTTGATATTGAACATTTTGGTTTTGAAAATAACCAGACAAATGAACATGCATATTCTAAGTTCACTATCAAGAAGATTATATCTCTTAAAGAATGATGAATATCTCCATTGATTGAAAAGGAAGTTATACATCCTAGTCAAAGATATACCTATAAATTTAATTTTTGGGATTATGTTGATGGTTTTTATAAAACTCTTTTCTTTGAAAATAAGAAAAGAAAACATACTTGGTTAATTAAGATATGTAGCAATTGCTCACATCATCCAGTTAATAACTGGTTTTATAATTGGTGGAAAATATATGGCACCACAATAGATATTCTACCAAATATTTATAAAAATCTGATGGATGAATGGACTATGTCAGCACCTTCAGTTGAAAATAATTCAATTAAAGGTCAAACACCTTGTCAATTCTTTATAAAATCAGGAATTCCATGGATATGGAAATGGACTCCAGAATTTGGTTATACTAATAATGGAATTCCTTGCTTGTGGAGGACTGGTCATACCAAGATGTGGGATAAAATGACCTCTTTAAGAATTTACAAAATACAGGATGTTCAGGTTCAAAATCTGATATTTCAATGTTATCTGATTCCAGCAGCAGGGAAGAAATAGAAAGAATGTCTTCTGATCAAGAAGGACAAAACCAAGAAGAAGATAATCCAGAAGTTAGTGTGTCATTTGACATACTGAGGGCATCCCTTATCGAAAAATTCAAAGATTAAGTGATGATTTTTTATATAGAAAGAAATTATCCTCATACCCTTTGGAATCCATTTTTTGATCAAATTCTTTATGAAGGAAGTGGAAGCATGAATAAAGTCTCCACTAAACACAAAATAAAAGTTATTGAGAAAAAAATAAAAGAAGTCAGAAGCCTTCTTATTTTTGATCCATATCTTCAAAATTATGAAAATAATGATAATATAATCAACCTTTGGAGAGTCGAGGAATCGCTTAAAGCATTCAAGACTCAAAGTTCAATTCTTGTCGGATAAAAACAAAGGAAGAAGATAAGATGTTATCCACTATATAAGTGGACCCTTGTAATAGTATAGTGGACAATACAGTCCAATAATAGAAAAACATCTTTACTTTTGCTTTTATAAAACATCTTTGTAATAGTATAATTTTTCTTCTATAAATAGGCTTAGTTTTTATCTATAAGGGCATGCTTGAGTAAAGTACTCGTTCATTCTCTCTCCCTTCTCTCTAACTTCTCTCTAAGTTTTCCTTTTGTAATCTTGTAGTATAATATAAATCTTGTGTGTTCTTGGTGTTCATCAAACTTTGTAAGTATTTAATTTTCTGTTCTTATTTTAAAAATTTTATGTTTAAGAAAGGTCTATCAATGATAGACTAGATATATATGTGTTAGATAAATGCTACTAGTTCTTTTAGACATGTCTGTTTATTTTTAGATTTTTGGAAACATGGATACTAATGAAAGGTTAAGACACTCAGGTTTGAGACTTAAGTACTAAGATGTATTATACGATCCTAATGTTCACCATTTTTAGCCGTTTTAGCCAGAAAGACGTTTGAGACATTTGTGGGGTTGGAGGGGATTTGATAATACATATATGTCTTAAATGCTCTGTAAAATCTTAAGAGTTTAAATGTCTGGTAAACATATACTTGATATAATTATTCTAGTAGAATGACTGGAAACCCTGCGTATTCAATGCTATACTTATGTTTTCATTTGTATAGGGGATCGATGCGGTATAACAATGCCAAATACTGAGAATTTATTATATGATATCTTTAGTATTCATGTATCTTGGGTTTGAAATGATATCAGAGCCATGTTAAAAAGAAAATAGTAGTAATTATCTAACACATTTATTCATTTAAAATGAATCATTTTAAGGTAAAAGATACTGTTAAAAACAGTATGACAAAGGAATATGATATTCCACAGAATTTGGAATTATTAAATAATTGGACTATTTCTAAGGTCAAACCTAATAAAATTTACCAAATAGGTACTTTTGAAAAATTAGGATTTAAACAATTAGTTAAAACCACAGAATCATCCATCCCTCTTGATAATCAAGAAATAATCTTAAATTTACTTGATAAAAAGGATATATTACCTTTTATGAAAACACATAATTATATACATATAGTATTAGTGCAAATTGCATTTTACCTTTAACATTAAAATGTTTACCAGAAAACTTTATAGCAGCTTTAAGAGATGGTAGAAATAGAGTATGGAATAAATCCCTTATGGAAATAATTCAATCCAGTCTGGCCTGGACCAGTATATTTTGATGTTTATCCTGATTTATGTTTATCGCTTATTGACAACAATATATTAAGTGCTTTAACATTAAATGTTAAAACTCATGGATATGATTATATTCCAAGTTCGGAAATAATTTGTATATGTTATAGAATTTACTATAAACCTTTATATACTATGAATTCAGGATGTAAAATAATGGATAAAAGTATTAATGAAACTATTCTTATTGAAACAAATTTCAATAGATCAAATATCTCTACTAGAAGAGCTATTAAATGGGAAGAAATAAACTTTCCAAAAAAATGGATAATCGAAAAAGAGGTTTATAAAGAACCTTTGATAAATAAAGATTTGAAAAATATAATTCAAACAGAAGAAGAAACTGTTCAAATTCAATTTTCAAATGAATAGAAAAAATTATTACTTCCATCTTCCAAATCTAGAAATAATTTTATGTTTAAAACGAGAACAATAAATTCTTATATCTCACCTCTAGATTATTGGGTAGATTTACCACAAACATCTAGAACTTCTACTTCTCAAATAAGAGAATAATTAGAATCTGAAAGAAATAAAAATAAAGAAGAAGTCTTTATTGACAGAAATAAAATTGTTAGAGATTTTAATTATGGAAATATCCATAAAGAAAATGACACTATGTCAGATGCCCCATTTAGTCTTCATGATTAATACACCAATTAATTTGAAAAAGGATCACCTGTTAGGCAGGAAATTAGTAAGGAATTTAAAAATTCAAAATGGATACTTTTCAAAAAATGGTTTTTTTAAAATTTATCTGATAATCTTGAACAAATTCAAGAAGAATTTTATAAAAATTGCAAAGAAAATAATACAAAAATATTCTTTGTTCCTTGGTTTATAAAAACTTATATAATAAACCATATTTCGGTTTTAGAAAGAACTTATAAATTAACTATAGGACAAGAACAAAAATCTTTATATCCTCCTAGTACTTTATTCCAAATGGAGAAAAATAGTAAAATTATGAGTTTTACAATATTTTCAAAATTAATTGAAAATGAGACTTTACAAGTTACCATAAAACATATAAATGTTTTAATGGAAAAACAAAATTACACTAATTTATATTTAAACATAATAGGCGAAGAGCTAAACTCTCTTCATAATAAAATTGAAAATATACTTTCAGTTATAAAACAAATTAAACCAGATGTACATATTGAAGTTAAGAAAGAAACAGATATAATTTCAATTGCTTCTTCATCTATACAATCACCTTCAGAAATAAAAGATTTTAAATTAAAATCATCTAAAAATAATCTAAAAGAGTTAATTATTGAATTAACTGAAAAATTTAAAGGACAGAATATCCATACTTTAAATAATAAAGAAGGATCTTCTGAACCCTCAAAAGATATAATAAATAAAATAAAGTGGACTGACTGATAGACCTACTCAACAAAGATATTATTTAAGTAAACCAACACCTATTGATGTTCTTCATGAAGAAATTTTTTTTTCTCAAAAACAAGCTATAATGGAAAAAATATCTATGAATGGAATATTGATGGATTTGCAGATACACATATTTATAATATGGCTCTGATACCATTTCAAACTCAGGATACATGAAGAATACCATATAATAAATTCTCAATACTTGGCATTGTTATACTGCATCGATCCTCTATACAAATGAAAACATAAATATAGCATTGGATACGTAGGGTTTCCAGCCAATCTACTAGAATAATTATATCAGGTATATTTTTACCAGACATTTAAACTCTTAGGATTTTATTGAGCATTTAAGACATATATGTATTATCAAATCCTCTTCAACCCCATAAATGTCTCAAACGCCTTTCTGACTAAAACGGCTAAAAAGGGTGAACATTTGGATCGTATAATACATCTTAGTACTTAAGCCTCAAACCTGAGTGTCTTAACCTTTCATTAGTATCCATGTTTCCAAAAATCTAAAAATAAACAGACATGTTTAAAAGAATCAGTAATATTTATCTAACACATATATATCTAGCCTATCATTGATAGCCCTTCCTTAACATAAAAATCTTAAAATAACAACAAAAAATTAAATACTTACAGTTTCTGTTAAAAAATATTATTCCCATTTATTTTCTCGCCAATCTCTCTCCTCAATCTTTTATAGTTTTTTATTTACAAACATCTCTTCTCAAAATGAATGTTGGAGTTTTAAATTTAGTTCGAATTTCTTTGTTTTCATTGAGAGACTAGTAATCAATTTGAGATCAAACTCAATAGTACATAATTTTTCCAACGCAAATGTTTTTTTTTTAATCTGTATTTATATGATTTACATCTCAATTATTTACTTTCAATTGAATTCGATTGCTTTTATCATTCTAATTGATTGATTTCAACAATTTAAATTAAATAATTTGCTGTTTCCAGTTCATTCCGAAAAAAAAAAAGTATATATCAAATTATAGAGCTTATGTCTTAAGCATTTGAAGAACATGTTGGAGGCATGATAGCTCAAAATTTAAATACCCATAAAAAAAAAGAACAAAAAGATGGAAGTTCAATATTATAAAATTGTAATCCTTAAAAAAAAAAAGTGGGTCTATATCCATTTCAAAATTTACAAAATGAAATGTACAAAAAAAATCATTTTTTTTTTTAAAGTGTGTAATATCTTTTGGGTTGTGTATATTCTCAGTAATAAAAATATTGTACAATTCTTTTCTTATCCTTCACCATCTATTCTTATCCTTAACTTTCCATAGTTTGGGGTTTCAAATGTAATGCAAAACAGACATATCTTATTTGCTGATTTAACCATCTTCGGTAAATTAAGGTTTGATTTTCAACACGAACAGAACAAGATTTCAATTACGAATAATTAAAGAAAGCCAAAAAAAAAAACTATTATTTTTCCTGTTTATTTCTGTGAAATGAAAAACACCGACTACTGGTTCACAATATAATTAATTAGCATGTAAATGTCGACTAACAAGCGTGTTAAATCTAATAAAAATTGTTAATCGGTTGAAACTATAAAAAAATTCAATATTTCTACTACTCCATAAGAAAACATATTTTATATCATATATTAGAAACATATAATTTTACCTATTTTTTTGACTTTGACCCACAATCTTTTTAGAATATCGAGACATAATTGAAATCAAAGTTGGATATCAATTCAAGGTCTTAAGTTTCAAGATGGCAAATAATAATTCTAATATGCTTCGAAAATATCAGCCATCTCTATCCTTTCATCATCTAGATAGTGATTTGTTAATTCTATACTGATATGTCATTATGAGCATCAAGATTTGTCGGCAAAACTGAAATTATTAAAAAAAAAACATTTTTCTTATAAATGATATATAACATCACGTAAAGTAAAGATATCAATATATCATGTTTTATTCTAACACACAACACATATTAGGACAAAATCACCAATACATGAGTAGAAAATACAAGATAAATTATCAAAAGCATCGAAATTGCAAATTAACAAATGATACATTTATACCCATGTTTTGCAAGTAGGAAAGTAGAAATAAACAAGATCATAAAGAAAGAGACCAAATTCTTTATTTAGGCCAAAGCAAAGGCCCTTTACTTAGAGATATCATTAAGAAGCAATCAAACACACATTATTCAAATTCCAAAGTATAAAACATAAAGCCTCCTATCAGAGATAGGCTTACAGAATATCCAAATGCCAAAGGATAGAAGTTGCCCTATTTAACAACAAGCGCACCATTTTTCCATTAAGCTAGCCCAGTGACCATCCATGCTGGTGGTGCAACGACTCCGGGCACCACCATCGCCGCCTCAGCCTCCGCATCGGCGGCAGCTGCTTAGATGATCATGAAAATTTGGTGGCAATATTAAGAGGGTGTGATGAAGGAAGATGGTTTGGATCTTATAAGTATATATGTTGCTAGTCATGAAGGCATTAAAAGATTGAGGTGATGTAAGTTGGAATTTTGTGGGCAACTTTTGATTAAAGGCAGGAAAAAAGGGAGTAAAAAGAGTGAAATTAGGGTGGCATTGATAGCATCTTTGAGGGATATGCCATTGGCATATCTTCTCCATGCTTTCAATCTCATTAATTTCAACTTGCTTTTTGGTGTCTTAATTTGATCAACATTATGCTTTGAAATATGGGTTTTCTATGGGTTTATAGGATGAATTTAAATGATAGGGGTGTCCAAATAATTATAGAGGCTACCACCCAACATAATTTATTATCAACAGGAATTAAAACATTCACAATCAAATGTCACTTTATTACATGACGGTGGGTAGCTAAGGTGGGCTAAATAAGATACGATTATAATAATATCAATATAAATATTAGTTGGATCGAGTTTATTCACAATCCTGATATGTTAAACACCCCTTGTATATATTTATATATCACACTATGTGATTATTGATTGATTTGAGCATTAACCTAGTATGAGATGTTTGATTATTGACTAATTTTTTCATTCGTTATCCAATTTTTTATTTCTTTCTTTGAGCTAGGTTTATTACAAAAGTTAGATACTATGTTATGTCATCTAGCAAAATAATATACTCTCGGAAAGTAGTCTTTATTTTTAAATTAATTAACTCGAGATCGTGGGGGCATGTACAGCTTTTGCTTCTTTTTTTTTTTTTTTTGGGTCCTGATTTCATGTTAATGGGTGATAACAGCAGCCAACCTTTTATTTATTTATTTAAACTTCTCTTAACTAAAATCGCGGCCTCTTTAAATCACACCTAAAGGCGAATGTGATTTTAGGACTACTCTCCTTGGTATCAACCGCTCTTTTTCTATAACCTCTAAGACGGCGCCTCGCATATGGGTAGCAAGAGGGCGCTTATGCCCCGACTAGAAAGATTCTTTTTTATCGATGGTGATCGATCATCTATTAGAAAATCCCGTGCATGCACGAATTCGACGTACTTTAAAGTCCCTAAAATCGCATATTTTTGATGAATTATTCCCGCATTTGGAGAGAATCCGTTTAATGCTAACTCTAGGGATGTGGTCACAGGTACGGTTTTTAAGGTTAAGGCTCTCGTCTCTTCTATATAGTAACGGATTTTATCAAGGCCATCAATTCAAATATAACATAAACTATAATAACATGGCAAATGATCAAATAATATTTTACAATAACTCATTCAACATATTTTCATGAGAGTTGATTTCGATTTTGATCTTATATGTAAAATATTTTTCATTTTTTTATTATTAAGTATTTGTTTTTTAATTTTAATTCTTTATATTTGATTTTTTTTTCCAATTTCAATCATTTTAATCGTAATTTTCAAAATTGCTAATGTGACTATCACATCAGAATCTCCGATAACCACATCAACAATTTTAAAAATTCCGATTAAAATGAAATGAAATTGGAAAAAATTAAAACAAAGATGACCAAAATTTAAAAAAAGATAGTTGATTATTAGAATATGAAAAATATCTCACATAACAGATCAAATTGAAATCATCCATTTCCATCACTTACTTTAAAACAAAGATTGCCAATTAACTCATCTTTTTATTGAACACTTGAGAGAAACCTTAACACAAAACACATGTTATTCTCCAACACATGCAAAACACATGTGAATTACAAAATTAGCACTTAGTCAACCCCCAATCGTTACTCTAAAAAGTCTGAGACAAAAGAGGGAATGAAGGGATTAGGAATAGGAATTATAGTACCATTGGAAAAAGGGGCCCCTGTGGGAACATCTCTACTGACGAACCATTTCAATAGTACGGGTGCTGCCGTGCCACGAGGCACTTACAAGCAAATCATTTCTGAAATTCTAGGACAGTGTAGAATTGATCCATATAGAATTTGGCTTTAAATTTAGGGAAGCCAACAGAAAGGCCTAATTCCTTGTACTCTGATTCTGTCCTATGTTTCCCCTTAGTCCTATAGATTGTCATGACGAAGATGTCTCCTTCTAGAAGGGCTCGACTCCGGTGGCTGTTGTCGGTCTCGTTGGGCAGCACCGGCTCACAGGCTATTGCTTTACCTCCCAGTGGAAGCGCATTGTAGCAACTCTTCAATACTTGCTTGCACTCTTCATCTGTGAATGTTGTTAACACCCACTGCCAAGTTCAAATAATCTACATTAGGATTGTAATCGTTGAACGAGTCGATATATATATTTTGGCTCGAAAAACTTGAAGCTTGCCTCTCTAACAAACTTAAGTTTAACTCAACCAATGACCAAATAATAAACTCAAACTCAACCTTTTTAAAAATTTAAAGTAACCCACAAGCCGAGTATAATAATACATTCATTTATAAAGTTTATTTAAATTACCTTAAATATATTTGAAATGAATGTATTTTAAATTTGGATTTCAAATCACTTTATTCAAGCACAATCAAGAAGCTAAACAGGACTCAAGACATATAGTTCAAACCCTCGCTATTTTAAAAAATACATAATTTATTTAGAATAAGTTGCTACAAAATAATCCAATCCCAAATAAGGAATCCGGCCAATTTGCATCTCAACCTTAAATAACATATTATACGTTCATTTTATGATGTTCTATGTCCAAGCATGATATTGTGATGACCGAAATATTATATATTGATAAAATAAACAATAACATCTAGAAAATATAATTAGGCATAAAAATTGCTTAAGTTTAGGAATTAAGGCACCTTCAGGAAAATAGCGTCACCGGGTGGAACGAATTTGAGCATGTCGCCGCCAACATGAGTGATACCTGCATCCAGCAGGAAACTATGATCAATGTTTTTCACCTTTTTTATATCCAAAAATCTTTAATTTATATCATATAATTCTGCTAATTAAAAAATAACTAAAATTACACTGACTATGATTCTCATAAATATCACGATTTTTCAATTTAACTCCACAATTATGAGTTTATCAATTTCAATCCAATTTTTATTAAAAATTTCAAAATTCGCTGGAAAATGTTATGTGTGTGCATCACCTCAAATTGGGTTTTTCGGAGAAGATTTTGACATGTTTCCCTACATCACTTATAGAAGAATTAAAACAAATTCATTATAAAATCAATGGATTTTGCATGATTAATTCATACCAGGAAATGTGGGTGCTTTTCCAACAACCTCAGGCAAATCGAAGTTGATTCCTTCTTTAATACTCGAGTTTTTATCCATGATCATCCTCAAACAATCCCCTGAGCTTCCCCCCACATCAACCAGTGTACCCACCCTCTGGAATCCATCGTAGCCGTCCAAAAATGTTTTCATGAACGGCACAGATACTCCAGCCATCGCTTTCTGCATCAGAACGTTCATCTCCGGCTTCTTACCGTAGTAACTGTACGCCGCCTCACCGTTGGCCTTAACGAACGGCTCCTTCGATGGATCCAACACCGCCTCATGCACCAGCGGCCACGCGCGCACCAGCGCGTCTTGGTGGTGCTGGAGAACGTAGGGTGCGCAGGATAAGCCCTTCTCATCGGTCACCAAGGTTTTGCCCACCTCCGTCAATGAATATCTATTAATATGTTAAAAAATAATTTTTAGTTATGTATGAATTAAATTTATAATTAAATCATATACTTATTGTGAATTTGGTTTTAATTTCGTTTAGATTGAATCTTTGTTAGAAAAAGTCATGCATCACAATTTTTAATATCTTGAACTAAACTCTTCATAACGTACATGATTAAAATTGTAAATTTTAGTATATTAAAATTTAAATTTACAAGGTTTACCACAAAAACTAAAGTTATAGATTTAATTATATATATATATATTTATATGTTAATGCTGGATTTTTTCAATTTAATAATTTTTTCTTTTTCATTATTTTTTCTAAATCAATTAAATTGTTAAGTATAAGATTTGTTAGGATTCGGAGATTTGATAGGATTTGATTTTTGAATTTCTTATTTTGAGGATTAATTGAATAAACCATATTTTATCCTTTTTTACTTATATAATCTATATGAATATATGACATTAGGATCAGATTGTATCACTTAGACGTGCCCAAACGGTTCGAACCGGCGGTCAACGGTTCTGCAACTGTTGACCGCGGTTCCGGTTCCAAACCGGAACCGTGAACCGTCAAGGTACGGTTCGACCTGTAGAAAAACCGGCAACCGACGGTTCGAACCGACGGTTTGTGCAATATATATATTTTTTTAGATTTTACTTTATAATTATTGTGACATTTTATTATTTGAATATAATTAAGATAGTAATTATTGTATATTATTGGATAATTTTTGTAGCTTTACAACTTTCAAATACATTATCATTTCTGGGTTTGTGTATTTTTATGATATTTATGGGATTATAGTTTTCAAAATTTCAAATTAAGTATTAGGTTAATTTTTGGGTTAATTATACATATATATTGACTAAAATTATTGAATATTAGGGTAAGTATTTGATTTTCTTTTCCTCGATAAGATCGATAGCAATACGTGTTTTTGATAATATTCCAGTTATGCTTAATATTTTTTTTTAAACAAATTTATTGTCTTATCAATGGTTATGTTTATAATTTGCCATTTGTATTTATGAGCATAGGTTCATTTTTATATTTTAATTCTATATTTCTTGCAAAGCAAAACTCAATTAGTTAATATGTTAATTAAATATCAATATTAAAATGTACATTTTCTTTGAATGTGTCTTTAAACAGGAAAATATTTACCTTTTAGTTTTGTAATCGGTTTGAGTTATGTTTTTATTTCAAATTATTTAATCACTTTTCATGCATTTTCAAAATTTCTAATTACAAAAATAGGATAACTGTGATATTTCGATATGAAATGAATGTATTATGATGATCTATTAATGGATCATAATAGTATCAAGAAGGTCGAAATATAAGTGCTGTCAAATATTGAAAACATAACTATAATGTCTATATTTAAGCATATTTTTATTCTAAATTCTAAAATGCAAAAAATTCTTTGTTCTTAATCAATTATAAATTCTATGGGTAAAATTAGTTTTTTTATGGCTTCTATTTGATGTTAATATTTCATATATATATAAACATATCTATTTAAAAAATAATAATCCAATGGGGCACGGCCGTGCCGTGTAGCACGACCGTGCCCTACTTGACAGAACCGGGGAAAAAATAAAAAAATAAAAAAGAAAAAAAAAAAGGGAAAAAATCGGGAAACCGAAACCGAACCCCCCACGGTTTGGTTCCGATTTATCCCCTCCGGTTCCAAAAACCGTCAGTTCCGAACCGACAAACCGAACCGGAACCGGTGGGGCATGTCTAGTTCCACTTACATCAAGTATTAATAATAAAATTAAAATAGTTCCATTTCATTGGCATGGTTGAAAAAAAAAAAGAATGGAGATACCACAAAAGGTTTTTAGTCAGCTAAAACAAAATCAACCTAAAATCGTAGCCTTTTCTTTTTTTTTTTTTATCGAAATAAAATGGTCATTAAATGAAAAAAGAGAAAATGCGTGTACCTTCTGACTGATTCATCTTTGGCGAGATGTTCAGTGAAGACGCCGTGGCTGGAAAGCAATCGGAGAATGCGTTGGAGGTTGTCGGGGTCAGCGGTGGGGGCGGCGGCGGCGGTGAGGATCTCGGCGGCGGAGAGCGGCGCGTTGGATCCATTCTGCCAAATGGCGTCCGCCACGTTGAGGCGAACGACGGCGTTTAGAGACATGGGAACGCTTATCATGTTTGCCAACTCCATTATAGCTACTATTGGGCTCACTGATTGCCTATCCATCTCCATTATTAACCTCAATTTCTTCTCTCAGGTACTACTCATGAACATATATGCATACATGTGAGTGGTAGACATGGTTTGAATTACCGATCTACCCTCCTTCTCAATATGATGGAGATTGGATTTGGTCCACATATTTTATATCCCATGGATAAGTATAATTGGGTAAGTTCACGCTGCGATTCGTTCTTTTAATTTGTTTTTCCATTTATTTGATGCCAATAAGAGTGATTGTTTTCAAATTGATTATGGGGGACAAACATTTTAATGTTCGTTTACACATTAATAATATTACTATCTTATAGTATAATCTTCGTTTACACATTAATATCGTTTAATGTTTAAGGGATAAGGGGTAAATGTCTTTTACACATTAATGTCGTTTACACATTAACCATTAAAATATTAAATATTAAAATGTGGTTTACCTTTTAATGTTTAATATCGTTTACCTTAAATATTAATATGACTTAATATTAAACAATATGAATTATATTAAAATGTCGTTTACCCCTACTTACATTAAAATGTTTAATATTTTAATGTTTGATATTAATGTGACTTAATATTAAACATTGTGATTTATATTAAAATGTCGTTTACCCCTAATATTAAGTCACAATATTTAAAATGTCATATTTAAAATGTCGTTTACCCTTAATGTGATTTATATTAAGATGTTTAAAACATTAAAATGTCGTTTATCCCTTAATGTTTAATATTTTAATGCCGCTTAATATTTTAATGTTTAATGTTGTTTACCCCTTATATCCATTTACATTAATGTCGTTTAACAATTTAATGTCGGTTTAGTCATTAGGGACATAAATTAATAATTTTTTTTAATTTATTATATTTTTAAAGTACAATATCATGATTAATGATCATTAAATCCATTCAATTTAGTTAGTCCATCTTTGACTCAAATAGTAATTTTTCTGAAATGTGATATAAAATGAATAATGTACATGTTTTGTGGTAAAAAAAATGGTATATCTTATATATTTTGTGGTATTATGAGTGATTTTCTCTTTATTATATCTAATTTAATGATTATTAAATAATATCTTAAAGATTTGGACACGCGACAATTTTTCATTGGCCAACAAAGCATGCATTTATGAAAAGCATATTAATTTGACTATTTGACATTTGAGTCATTTTATTTACAAAATTCAATTTGATAGTATTATGTAATTTATACACGTGACATAATATAATTCAACATTAAAAAGATTAAATAAATTCAATAATGTTATGGAGCTGAGAATATGCATAGCAGTATAAATATATGAGAAAATGGTCTGATATGCCAAAAATTCCTAAATTTTTGCCCTAAATACCATAAAATTTAAGTTGTTGTATCTATACATCACAAATTTTGAATAGGTCGAAGGCTGTCAAATTTGATGGGACATGACTGATTCATTCGGCAAAATCATAAAATAATAATCATCAAGTGGATAATCAATACTTACACGAAAATACGATGCATTCTAACAGAAGTTATATAGATTAGGTTATGAAGAGAAATTAGAATAAAGAAACGATCTTTTTATGAGAGGAAGTGATCATATATAATAAGGACAACATATAAAGAAAAACTGTACAACTTTATAAGGATTGCCTGAACATGCAAATAAATCTTGGAAAATCTTGTCCATAAAGAAACAAACTTTGTAAAACCCTAAATATCATTTTTTATGAACTTGAGTTAGACTTTTGTCTCTCAGCTCTAGATCTCAGTAATTAAAGTGAAGTGTGTTTTTGAGTTGAAATTATATTATATATATCGATCCATCTTTTTCTTAGTTAATATTTAATTATTTTCAATTGCAATCAATTAAGATATTTAATATCCAAACATCATCATCATCATATTATTATTTACAAAAAGTTGGAAAACATGATACATCTTTTGCTAAATATATTGAGTGCAAAATAGTATATGTTACTCTGTTTAATGATTATTATTTTTGAAATTATTTACGAATATATCAGTTGACTTGATGAAGTTCACATATATATGATGAAAATATTATTTTTGAAATTATTTACGAATATATCAGTTGACTTGACGAAGTTCACATATATATGATGAAAGCTTTTTCAGAAAGAAAAAAGATTTAGTGGGGTGAATTCATATCTATCAAAAATCATCATACTTGTACATGTTTAGTGGGTAATCAATAGCTACATGAAAATTACTCATCAGTAATATAACAAAAAACCCGTAGAAGTGGTATGTGTAGGCTCAGTTTTCCTGCACCGCAGGAATCTCTAAAGAGAGTCTGTCCATATGTCGTAGTAGAGTAAGATAGGAGAACTTCCCCCATTTGAAGTTCTCCCAAGTCTCCTCCAACTCCACCAAAACTCATACCCACTTCTCCACTTTAATTTTGTCGATGTCGATGCCAAATAATATGCAATATAAAATGAGGATCTTTGTAATTTTTATAACATCATCTGGGTTGTGACGAAATTTCTCGCCAACAAATTGTGTGTGCAGATCTGCAACCGTCGCTCGTGGCCACTCTGCAATGACTTGCGCATATATTCCACCAACAGGTGGATGGTGTCGGTCAGAAGGATCAAAATTTGATGCACCAAATCGCAGTCCCGTCATGAGAGCGAACTCTCTCCTCGAGAACCGATATAACTAGTCTCATCCGATGCGAAACCATCACTCATACTGATCATCGTTTTGCATTTGTGCCACCTCATGGGACATCAATATGTGCAAAAACCCCTTACAGGTCTCCATATTGATCGCCCATAGCAAAAAATATCCGAAACACGTTTATCTAAAGCACGTGACGGTGTCCCTACCTATAGCTTGCAGCTCAGTCCGTATGTCATCAAGTATACTTACGCGCGTATAACCATTTATATAAGTTAGCCGACCTTGACAGGGGAGATAGATCCATACACGATCCAACTATAATTGATTAAAGAATTAATCATTAATCATTAATCACTAATCATTAATGTTTTGTGAACTAAATTAAAGACTACACAAATTTTACCCGAAAAATCATTAATTACTGTTATTTTCATTTTACAATAGTCTCGCAACAAATCTCCAAATATGAATTTATCACTAAGCAAAAATATAACACAAATATGAATTTAAAACTAAACAAAAACATATCACGTCTCTTCTTCTATTTCAGTGTTTTACAAAGAATTATTTATTTTTCCGATCTTAATTCCTAAATGTATCTTGGATCTGTAATAATTATGCATAACAATGATTGATTCATACACTTTGGTATTCATTGATTATAAAATTTTTAAAAATAATTACGTTTCGCTATTATGTAGAGGTCGAAAAAATGATATTTTCGTATAATTTCATTGTGCAATTTTTCGTGTATACACAATTTCAAGATAGGTTGATTTCATGACGAATTCGTGCAAGGTTTATTCTAGACGAATTCGTGTAAGATTAAGAGATGAAGAATTTTGTGTAAGGTTACCTTGGGAAAAAAATTCGTGAATGGTTAGCTACGGCAAAATTTTATATTGGGATTAACTTGGACGCAATTTTGTGTATGCTTTGATTGGGCAGAATTTCGTGTAAGGTTGACTTGAGCCAAAATTCGTGTAAGGTTGACTTGAGTAAATTTTTGTGTAAGGTCAACATCATGTAAATTCGTGTAAGGGTTCTTCAGCAGAATTTTGTATAAGGTTGATTTGGGCAGAAAATTTGTGTAAGGTCAACTCTATAAATTCGTGTAAGGAAAAAATTGAAAAAAATTCGTGTAAGATGTATTTTTGTGTAAATTCGTATAAGGTTGGTTGACTTAGGTAGAAATTTTGTGTAAGGTTGACTGGGATAAAATTTCGTATAAGGTCAACTCTATGTAAATTCGTATAAGGAAAACAATGTAAAAATTTCATGTAGGATGTATTTTGGCGTAAATTCGTGTAAGGTTATCTACCGAATAATTTTGTGTAAGGTCTATTTTTGTACAAATTCATGTAAGGGTAATTACTTTTTAATTTTGTGTAAGGATCTAACCTAATAATTGGGCCCTAATTCGTGTAAGACCAAAATTATTTCGCTCTAAATATTAAAGAAGCTGTAAATGTAACAGTAATAATAATTTCGTGTAAGACAATAGTGTTCGTCTAGAATTCCCAAAATTATGCCCTAATTCATGTAAGCATATAGGCAGAATTAATACGCAAAGGTCACATTTTGTGCCCAAGTTCGTGTAAGCATACCCACAGAACAAAAACGCTACACTTCCTAAGTCATCCCTAAAATCGTATAAGCATATAACCACCGAAATTAACACATAAAATACCCAACCATACACAAATTCGTGTAAGAAAAAACCCTACCATACAAAAATTCGTGTAAGGCCATAATATATTCAATCGGCTCAAATTCATGTAAAAAGAAATTGAAAAAATCCTAATTCGGTAGAAATTCGTGTAAGAAAAAAAATGAAAATACTCTCATATTCAATCGGCTATTTCATGAAATTGAAAAGGGCAGAAATTGATTGAAATATATCTACACTTACTTGTCTTCCTTCCATCAAGCGGTAGAAAATACGTCAGGTTTTTCGTGTAGGAAGTCCTCCAAACTTATACGAACAACTGCTGCAGATTAGGCGCACTGTTTCAGAAAAAAAATTCGTATAAGAATTTAGGGCATGAAAATGAAATTGTAGTTGTCATTCAGGAACAAACCTTACACAAAAATATGAAGAGAAAATGAATTAAGCCTGCACACTTTTCAATGTCCTTTTTGGCAGATTCTGTGGACTTTTCAGAAGATCGGCGATGGAATTGATCTGACAGTCTTTAACCTATTCAAAATTTATGGTATATGAGGACTAAATTATAGCAAAAGTGATATATGGAGACAACAACTTAAATTTTGTGGTATTTGGGGAAAAAAATAGGGATTTGTGGCATATGGAGCCTTTTTCTCATAAATGTATTGATTGAATATCTTTAAACGATATTGAGGATGAGGAGGATAAATTTTGAGAATAGTGTTTCTGTGTACCGGTTGGTTATATTAGAATAATTTTTATGTATAAATATCATAATATTTAAGTGATATTATTTAGATTTTTCTCAACATAAAAACTCATGTAGTAGAGTTGTACATTTATATTATAATAATTTAACATTTATGTTATATTAGTATAACATTTATATACAAATATAATAACTTTTGTGTTTAAAGTACTATATAAAAGTTATATTATTATAACATGAAAGTTAATTTTTTATAATATAAATGTTATATTATTATAACATAAAAGTTTAAAAGATATTATATATTTGTAATATAATGTAAAAGTTAAACTAAGTATAACATAAAAACTATCAACATAACATAAATGTTACGCGAATATAATATAAAAGTAAAGTTGCAGGATAAAAGTGAGGGCGCAGATGGTTAAACTACAGGATAAGAGTGTGGGTGCGGGACTTGTGGGAGTACGCGTGTTTAGAGCATGAAAATCACATTTCGATCATATGACCTGTATTGCATGGATCCTAACACATACACCTGATGTAAAAAAATAATTATGTAATTTTGATGGACTAAAATATAGGGATTTTTATTTTTATTTTTTTCACCTCTAGATCAATTATCACTCACGTAGCTAATTTGGTAGGAAGGTTGAAAAAAACTTAATCTCGACTAGCTAATTTGGTTGGAAGGTTGAAAAAAACTTAATCTCAACTAGCTAATTTGGTAGGAAGGTTGAAAAAAACTTAATCTCGCCTAGCTAATTTGTAGGAAGATTGAAAAAAACTTAATCTCGACTAGCTAATTTGATTGGAAGGTTGAAAAAAACTTAATCTCGCCTAGCTAATTTGGTAGGAAGGTTGAAAAAAACTTAATTTGAAAATTTAGGTAGTTAAAGGCAAAAATAATAATTGAATCACGGATAATAGTAATAAAATGACGGGTAAAACTAAATTTAAAAATTAGAAAATTAAATTTCTTTTTTTGGAAAATGGAAACTAAATTTCTAACTATAGGCTTAGTGTTTATATATATATATATATATGATTTTTTGAAACAAAATTCTCTTTTCACAAATTCTATCTCATATTAATCGTGGATGGACCAATATTATAAAATTAATCTTTTCAATTTAAAATGTACATAAAAGAATAAGAACCAAGGTAAAAATTACTCTTTTCATTTAAACTGTACATAGCTGAAAGAATAAGAACCAAGGTAAAAATTAGAGTTTTCTATTTAAACTGTACTTGGTTGAAAGAATAAGGATTAAATTTTTAGGTACCGCATATTAAGAATTAAGGTCAATTATGGAAAAATAGTAACTAAGGAAAAAAATACAAATTTATTAATATATCCAACTTGTCGATGTAAACAAATATTAAAATAAATATTCAGTAAAATGTTATTGAATTTTGTTTGGAAATGGGTGTTTAATTATTTCATTATGAGTTGCATTCCAAAATTAAATTAAAAAATTTAAATTAATAAATTATATTTAAATGGGGTCAACTATTTGAACTCGCACCCTTTGGATATGATATACATGTGTTTTACAGGAATTTTAATTTTTTTTATCTAGTAATGTTATTTTTGTTACAAAGATATAATAAATTACAGTTATTTATACTCAATCATAGCTTAAAACACATCCACGTCGAATATAATTAAAAGGCTCGTGGATATATATCTACACATAGATATTTATCCTCTTGATATATAAATTGTCTTAATGTATATATCTTCTAAATATTTGATATATACTATCAGATATATGATGTTGATATATCTTATTTATCGACATGAACAAATATTGATATTAATTTATAACTAATATTAAAAATTTATTGAATTTTGTTTGGAAATAGTTTGTATATCATGATAGGTTTTGACATTCCTAAATGAAATTTAATCATTTAAATTATTAAATTATATTTAAATGGGTCAACTACATTTAAGAATGTAAAATTTAGTAAGAGTGACCAACATCTCTCTTCTTTCTTTCCCTTTTTTTTTTTAATCATTGAATAAAGAATAAATGAGAAATTACCAATTTGAGGAAAGTATTCATTTTAGTATAAAAAATATAATTATATATTCAAATTACCATAACATATAATAGTATGCCACTTTCTACCACCAAATATAATAGTATGCCACTTTCTACCACCATTTTTGTCAAAGTCAACTTGATGATTGTCTAACTTGATGATTGGACAATTATTATATTTTATTAATTAGTCAATTGTGAATTTTATAAAGTCATTAATTATTGTATAATTTTGCATCAATTTTCCACGTGTAGTAATTTCAATTGACTCATGAATTATTGTTTAATTTTTGTTAAATATATCCACGTGTAAGGACCTATTGCAACAATTAATTGGGTTGTGACTATTACACCAAATTTTTTGTTTTGTTTTGTTCTCATTATTCATTATTGTCTTCATTGAATTTGGCCATGCATGTCAATTAATTCGATTCATGACAGTGCACCAATTTTTTTGTTTTTTCCTTCTCATTATTAAGTGTGAATTCACTTTTTACTGTGAAATCACATGTAATTTTCCTCCGTTTGTTCTTCTATATAGGTTGATAATTTCAGTAGGAAATTATCAGACAACATTTTGAAGAACAAAACATTCGAGTATTTTTTCCGACATTTTGGCTCTTGGAAGAGTGGAAAAATTATTGTTGAAATAAGAAAGGTATGTTTACTAGTTAATAATCCTCATTTAACCCTATTTTTTGAGAAATTAGGTTTAATTTGTTTTCATATATGCTTGAATTGATGTTTGGAATGGTGAAACGTGTTTAATTTTGCATTTCATAGAGTTAATTTGTTTGAATATATGCTTGAATTTATGTTTCAAATGGTTAAACGGGAAAAATCGACGTTTGGAATGCAATAAATTTCGATTTTATAGTGATTGTATAGAATAATCACGTTTAACACTGTAATGATAGTGTTAAACGTGAATAAATTGAAAATTCACGAGTAACCCTATAATTGAAGTGTTTTGAGATAGAGGGGTATTTTGGTAATTTGGTCAAAAGGTTGACTTTGACCGGGACTCACGACTCCCGGTCAACGGTATGTCGTTGGTGACGACTTGATAAAAAAATATGATGAAAACAAACGGGATAGAAAACGAATCGAAAATTCACGGTTGAGATTTTTTCCCGACGACGGGTAAAAAATACCCGTCGCCTCCCGACAGCTGCCGAGAAATCTCGGCAGCGGGGGCACCCATGATCGGCAGCTGCCGAGTTTTCTCGGCAGCGGGGGGCAAGGCTTCCGGCAGTTACCGAGAAAACTCGGCGGGGAAGGGCTACACGTGATTTTTGTGGGCTACACGTGAATTTTGAAATAATCACGTGTAGCCCACAAAAATCACGTGTAGCCCTTCCCCGTCGAGTTTTCTCGGCAGCTGCCGGGAGCCCCGCCCCCCGCTGCCGAGTTTTCTCGGCAGCTGCCGATAACGGGTGCCCAAGCTGCCGAGTTTTCTCGGCAGCTGCCGATAACGGGTGCCCCCACTGCCAAGATTTCTCGGCAGCTGCCGATAAAGGGTGCCCCCGCTGCCGAGTTTTCTCGGCAGCTGCCGAGCACGCCCGCCCCCGCTGTCGAGAAAACTCGACCAGACGGGACAACACGTGATTTTTTCAAAATTCACGTGTAACCCTATAGTTTAAGGGCTACACGTGAATTTCACGTGTAGCCCTATAATTATAGGGCTACACATGAATTTTGAAACAAATCACGTGTAGCCTTGAAAAATTCACGTGTAGCCCCGTGTGGTCGAGTTTTCTCGGCAGCGGGGGCGGGCGTGCTCGGCAGCTGCCGAGTTTTCTCGACAGCTGCCGAGCACGCCCGCCTCCGCTGCCGAGAAATCTCGACAGCTGCCGAGCACGCCCGCCCCCGCTGCCGAGAAAACTCGGCAGCTCCCGTCAGCCGTCTCCCTTCGGGCGCACATGCTCCCGTCACCTATCTCCTGTCGGGCGCGCGCTCCCGTCACCCGGCTCCCGTCGGTTGCGTGCTCCCGACACCTGTCTCTCGTCAGGCGCGTGCTCCCGTCACCCGTCGCGCGCGCCCCAGTACCGCCCCTCGTTTTTTAAAATCCCGTTTAAAAAATTTAATAATTAAAATTGGACAATTAAATATCATATTTCATTATTTCCCCTTTAAGATATTTATTTAATCTCCGTCTAATAATCCGCACGTACTAAAAATAATTTCTTAATCCGTCTTGCATAATATATACATGATTTCAATTTAAAAATTAATAATCCCAATTTCAGAATTAAACTAACATAATATCGTAATCGAACTTACCTTTTTTAACTAATTTTTTTAATATCCGTTTATTAATCAACACTTAATTTTGAAATAATTTCCTAATATTTTATAAATATTATGTACATATGACTGAAAATAATCCTCTTTAATAATCCCCATTCCTTAATTATAACAACATAGTTTCCTCGACCCGTTACGATTTTTTTTCCCATTTTTTTTGGTCTCCTTTCAATATTCAACTCTTCACTCATTAATTATTTTCTCGAAAATCCCATGATGAAAAAATTGTATAATTATAATTGGACAATTACATATCATATTGAATTATTTTCCCTTTAATAAATTTATTTAATCCCCATCTAATAATCCGCACGTACTAAAAATAATTTCTTAATCCGTCTTGCATAGTAGATACATAATTTCAACTTAAAAATTAATAATCCCAAGTTCATAATTAAAGTACCATAATATCGTCATTGAACTTAAATATTTGTACTACTTTTTTTAATGTCCTTTTATTAATGAACACTTAATTTTGAAATTTGTTCCTAATCCGGAGCAAATATTATAGACATCCTAAAAAATATTTGCTCTTTAATAATCCCCATTTCATAATTATAACAACATAGTGTCCTCGAACCGTTACGAATTATTTTGCATCGGTTTTTTTTGGTCTCCATTCAATATTCAACTCTCCATTCCAATTTTTTAGTTTCTAGGTTAAACCAACATTAGTTGTTCATAACACTGAGTCATGACTTCCATAATTAATTATTGTTGGTGTTTAGAATCGGCTATAGTTGTTGTTTTATTTTATTTGTTACCAGTTATGTGTTGCCTATTACGTGTTTCATGTTTCTCACCAATTTTTTTTGAATTTTTATGCAGCATAAAAAAAATGACTATTGAAGTTATTGTATGGTACGGTGGCTATTAGGAAGGTTTAGAATACACGAACGGTTTTGAAGAGGTCATTCACCTTCAGGAACGAACCCTATTTCAGTTATTGTCTTCCATTCATGAAGTTTTGGGTGCCGATATGACGCAGTGGGGTTATACGATTCACTCGCTGCTCGATTCTGCCGGAAGATTGAGGAAGATAAAAATAAAAAATACAGAAGTTTTGCAGCGAATTTTGGCCCAAATCGATGGGGCTCTTGTTGTTTTCGTTAGTTTGACGAGGTTGAATGTTGAAGATTCAGGTGTTGTCGTGTCCCCTGAGCCGGGAAATACACTCCCTAGTGTTGGATCGTCTTATTCAAACATTCCAGAACACCATGTCACCCCAGATGAGTACAGTCAACCCAGTTGGGAAATTAGTCCATCGTTTTCTTCAACCCAAACAGATCCACCTTCATATGTCCACACCGACCACGGTCCCTATTTTGCTTCGGTTCCCCTTGGACTCCAATCCGACCCGGGTTTTCACATAAGATGGGGAATCCCCACTGAAAGTGACACTACTCATTTTGCCAGTTCATCCGGAATGCAGTGGGATCCTTCACCACCGGAGCATGATCGAAATGACTTTGGTGGCAGACTCGATCTAAATATGGACCTACACAGTGAAGGACATGAAGCTGTACAACCATGTGAACAATTTGCTGAAACAACATCTGTAGGTGCATCCGATCATGAAGACGATGGTGAAAGTGGTAATCGTGCTCTCTTTAGTATTTATTACAAATTTTGAGCTGCGTTAATGTAATGTTTCATTATTTTTGATTACGATATTATGTCTACAGGTTCGGACGATCAAGGCGATGATTTTGAATTCAATACTGATCAGGAGAATGCCATGGATGCTGAGCAACGAGAGGAGTATGAGGAATTCTGTTCGTATATATTGCGACCGGAGTGGTCTATCCCCCATATGTGGGAGACCGAGCTACCCACGGCAGGACAATTAGAAACCGATGAACAGGTAACGTACGTGCTACAAAAAGGCTCCACCTTCTGCAGCAAGGAGGAGCTGCAGACTACTGTTGGGATGCACCATCTGAAAAACAAAATACAGTATCGTGTGGGCCATTCCGACACCAAAAGATGGTCTGCGCATTGCCCACACGAAGACTGTAGTTTCATGATATTTGCGACACAAAAATATGGGATTTGGAAGATCTCAACAAGTGTCTTGCAGCATAGTTGTGCGTCGGATATAAACCGTAGGTCTCCACTGCGCCTTCCTTCTAAATTGGTCGGTGCATATTTCGCCGACACACTGCGCAAGGAAAAATCAACCATCGGGCCGAAAGGGATCATTGATGAAATGAACCGGCGGCATGGGTTGACACTAAGTTATAAGTCAGCTTTGAAGGCGAAACGCCATGCCATGTTCCTCGCCTACGGTGATCCGAAAAAATCCTTTTAGAACTTGCCATCCTACCTGCAGGTCTTGAAGGACACCAATCCTGGTTTTTATACAGCCTTGGAGACCGACGAGAGTGGAAAATTCAAATACGTGTTCTACGCCCTAGCGGCCTCAATAATGGGATTTGTTTCATATGCACGGCCGGTAATTGTGGTGGACGGATGTCACTTAAAGGGTTTGTATAAGGGAATCGGATTTGTGGCAGTTACTCAAGACGGAAATGATCAAATATTTCCTCTTGCAATCGGCATTGGAAACATCGAAAATGATGAATCATGGACATGGTTTCTACAAAATGTCCGTGCGGCTTTCGGATGCCCAGATCACCTCCTTATTGTGTCCGATCAACACCGGAGCATTGAAAATGCCATCAACATTGCCTACCCAGAGGCGACTCATGGGCTGTGTTGCTTTCATTTACAGCAAAATTTGGCTAGGTATGGAGCACACCTGGTTGGACTTTTCAAGAGAGCTGTCTATTGTTATGATCGCGACGAGTTCGATAGGTACGTTAGAAACCAATTCTGGCGCAAAGTAAATTTAGATTTTGAATAATCCACCTTAAAAAATTGACCACATCTTTGACTTGTTTTTTCAGGTACATGAACAATCTAAACGCATCGGAGGTTCAGGGTGCGATAAACTCATTAAACAGAGCGGGGCAGAACAGATGGTCGCGCGTGCATTGTCCAGTGCGTCGGTTTAACTTCATGACTTCAAATGCTGCGGAGACGTGGAATGCTCGCCTTCTTTGGGTGCGGAGGCTTCCCGTTTGTTCATTTTTGGAGGGGGCCCGAAAGATAATGGAGAAGTGGTTTTATGAAAGAAGCACGGCGGCTGAAGATAGAGAAGAATTCCTGACGAAGGCGGTGCACGATCGAGTCATCGAATACATAAAGCTTGGCCGACATATGACTGTCGATAAGCTTGGACGGCACAAATTCAAGGTCACGGATCGCTCGAGGATTTTCATCGTTGACTTGAACTCAAAAATGTGCACGTGTAACGTTTTCCAAAACGACTTGATACCCTGCTCGCATGCCTGTGCCGTCATAAGGTATGTAATTCAGGTGACAATATGGTTTTGCTTCTTTTATTTGTTTCAATTATAAATTATCTTACATCTCTAAACGTACAAAATAATGCTTTGGCTGCAGTGTGAGGAACCAATCAGTTACTCAATACGTTTCTTCGTACTATACGACGGCGTCGTTAAGGGGAATGTGGTCTGGTGTCGTCATCCCGGTGCCCGACCCGAACGAGTGGAATGTGTGCGAGGAAGTTCGTAATGTACTTTGTCGGGCACCTGACAAACCAAGACAAGCTGGTCGCCCCAAGAGTAAACGAATTCCTTCAACAGGTGAGTTTTCAGGCCGAAGGAGGGGAACAGGGCCCTGTGGTCTTTGTGGTGGTTCCGGTCATAACATAAGTAGATGCCCCGAACATGTTGTGCGAATATCCGAAGATCAGCCCCATGAGGGAGTCGGTGATGATAATCAGACAACAGGGCCGCCACAAGTGAGGACGAGAAGACGCAAGAAATGCAGTTTGTGTCGTTCAGAAGATCATACTAGAAGAAAGTGTCCTCTCTATCAGCAAGGCAATCCTGAGGAGTAAGATGGCCAATATGTGTATAGTATGCCCACACATAATATCGTGATGCAAATCTGACCCCTGTGTTTTGTACTCTGGTGTCCTTGTTTCAATTTGTGGATGAAAAAGGTTTGATCACTTAGTGTTTTCGTAGACAAATAGTTTGAATCTGTACGTCAGGTGAATATGGATTACGAACACAGGACTGAGCTTTAATACGAGTGCGGTACTGGAGTTTGACGGTCTTTTTTCGTGTGCTTATGTATTGATTTGAATGTGTTAGTTGCCTTTTTTTGGTGATTTTTCAGATCATTTCATTCATCTCTGGATTTTGAACGATTTTACTATAAAAGTTTATGTATTGATTTGAATATGTTAGACCCACTTTTGTGGTGATTTTTTAGATTATTTGCTGTCGGGACGACACGCCCAAATTTTTTCCCAAAAAAAAATATGTTCACAACGGAATAAAGCATGCAAACACTAATACATTGAAACTGACCCTAGAAAAGGAAATCAAACTAGCCTAGTATGCTCTGCAACACTACGTCGTCGAGAAAAAGTCGCGAGCAACCATGTCCCCATCGGTACTCCATCTATAGATATCGAAGCCCATCCTTCGTCGGATCTTGTTTATACCCTCGTTCAAATAGGGTCTAGGCCAAATACGAGTTAGACAACACTCGATGGACATGAGGGCATATATGGCGCAGGAACTGTTGTCCGTCTGTACATAACATTTGGCCTATTCTCCGGTGTACAACTCATACTCGAGGGGCATGAGAAACTCGCGTAAGCCCTCTTCTCGTCTTCGATCATTGAAGGATGCGTACTCAAATAGAGCTGGGAGAACACGTCTCAGTGGTAGTGTCTGTACCAGCCGACGTTCCTCCTTCTCCTTATCGTACGTGTGTCTCATGCTATCATACATGATGACACGTCCACGGTAAAGCTGAATCTCAACGGCCACCCAATGCTGGTTCATATTAAGCACTGTGAGGACCTGCACCCCAGATATTATTAGTAGGTATTATAGCACATAATTTCTCGACGTATTGAATGAGAACCTTTTTAGTACGAGTATAGTAATAAATTTTGCTCACACTATCCACGTAACTCCACCATGGTCTGATGCGGTGCCACCTAGGCATGTGACCTCGGAAGTAGGGCATTAATAGCTCTAAAGATGCAGCTGAGAAGTTCTCCCTTTTCGGCGTGATGTTGTCCCTAATATGCTCGGGCTCGCCGGCGTGCGCTTCAGCGTAAATGGCCTTGCATTTTTCCTGTTTTTTCAATTTGCAGGTGCAGGTTAGTACGTTTAGTTCGAGCTCGAGCCGTTAAGAGTAATAGTAGGAGAAGGATCATTACAAAAAAATGTGTGTCCACTATCCGTATCCTGCCAGCCCACTTTTCATCGCGTTTCACATTGACGAACTTCGCACTGGACTGGAGGATGCCGAGGTATGCATCAATCGGCTGTGTAGACAAGGACCAACCATTACGATAGACTCCATTTCAATCAGACGTGAGTTATAACAATGTGAACTGGCGGCGATGTAAAAGATTTTGTAATAACAATACGAACCTCAAAGTCGACGTCCACATCCGGGGCCACGAATTTACTGAAAAATTCCGGGTTCTCGGTGCAGCCGGACCCCACATTCAGCCTGAAATATGAACATGCACATTAGTATGTCATTCATTAGCAATAAGATATTATCGAGTGACGAAATAAGAAAGGGGACAAACTCGGCGGCGTTTTTTCCGCTGGCCATGTATCGCTCGAACTCCTCCTCCTTTGCCTTCTTTCTTGGTCGTCTTTCATTCTTTATGAACGGGCTGAGGACATATTTACTCGGACCTCTCAGCCTAACACCATGGATGCCGGCACTTGTACTAGGCAAAATATTTGAAGAGCTGGCAGCCTCTGACCCATCATCCTCATTTCCGGCAGTCGGTGTGGTCTCCAACTGGGTCCGTCCTGCTGTAGAAGTCCCCAAATCAAAATGAATCGGGGATATGTGGCCCTCGGGGTGGATCTTGCTTGAAGGTAGACGGGAGTCATATCAGTGGGTACATCGCCATGTGGAGGATAGAAAAACGCATGCCATCCGAATGTAGGATGAGAAGGGTAATACTGCTCGTCCGGTGGGTAGAACTGCTCGTGGTAGGAGGGTCGATTGTTGTAGTACTCCGAGATCCCATACTGGATCATGTTTGGAATCTCCAGCTCCAATCGCTCATACTCCTCACGTCTTCGCTCATCCACCTCATTGATCCTACCATCGACGTATGATCGAAGCTCAGAGAACTGGTCACCGACATACCCTCGTAATCCCGTCATCCCGGCATTCATTGATTCGAACCCTGTGCTGAACATGTTCCTAAGCTCATCAAACATCACACCAACAGCAGGTGCAGAAGAATCTCCATAACCGGTGTGTGAGGGACCTGCCTCGTCCACGATAGGGGTGGTCTGGGGGGGATACGATGGCGACTGGAAATCACCGAAATCATAACACTGCTCATGATATGGGGGACAACTCTCGGTCGGACGGGGAGGTAGGCCGTAATCACTCTGCAGCGGAATGTCATGCAGGTCCAGAGAGACAGGGACATCAACATAGGCCGGTGCGAGATCCTCCTCCCCCTCCTGTACCCCCAAACCGTCATCGGACGACACGTGTGGCTGCCCACCTCGTCGAGAACTCTCGCCTGCAGTCAATGTGTGCTGGCGGGACCGCGTAGTCCTCGATGGCTGGGGGGCCGCAGTCATGCCTTCAAACAAGATGACGGTGGGCCTCCGTGGACGACCCCGTCTTGACTGGGTCGGCATCTGGACACCGTCTGCAAGATCCTGATCAAGGTACTGCAAGTACGGTTGGCTCCTCTCACGACGCTCAACCCGAAGGTTCTCATGACACTCGAGACCCTGCAGTAGAGATAGTCACAATTCAATGTGTGAGTAAGAGAATTATAAATGCATGTAATCAATTAGAAACTTTGCATTTAAGTAAAGGTGGTCTGAACAAACCTCATGATCAAGCTCCCTCGACACGTCCTCTTCTGGCCTTTTCGTCGACCACCTCAGAAGCCTCGGTAATACCTTATGAGACTTCGAAAGCCGTTTACCGGCAAATACACCGGTGTATGGAATCGCCTCAAAAGCCCATATCTGAAAAGATCGAAGAACGATTACAGTTAATTGTCAAGTTCAATTATTGAATCATAATATGAAACAAAACCAAATTATGATGTTAACACTAACCATTAGGGCTAACGAGAATCCATAGAAGTGGTACGAGAGGGGCCTGGTTGCAGTTGGCGGGGGCAGCGAAGCTGGTAGTTGATTTATTTTGCCGAGAAGATGGAGATAAGAAATCTTACCCCAGGGAAAGCTCTCCCACCGATCCTCGTCCTCGACCAAATCCCAAACCCAAGGGTCAACTGAAGTGGTGAGTGGGTCAACTCCAAGCAAAATGTTGTAGAGGAGGATAATCTTAGCAATCTTCATCGTGTCATCAGCACGTGCTACGAACTCCTCCGCTCTAAACCACTTAAGAAGATCCGTCACAGATATTCTGTCCTCGCCTTTAGAAATTCGATAAAACACGCCATCCAACTGCTGCGGCCTCGACAGAACAATCGGCCTAAATACAGAGTCGCCAAACCGTAATCCCGTCACCAAGGCGAACTCAGTCCTACAAAATCGACAAAGCCGACGGTCTCCACCAATGTGAAACCACACCTCATCCTCCGGAGTATCGGGCCCACGCACCTCACGTGATATAAGGGCGTGTAAAAAGCTCTTGCAGCTATCATTCTCAGTTGCCCAGCGCATAAAATGCCCGAAGCAGCTCGCCTGAAAATCGGTCACACAATCGTCCTGAGTTTTTTGGAGGATTTGCCTTATATATCCTAGTACTCGAACACGTGTGTACGAGTTAATGTATGCCAGCGTCCTCTGATACTCCGGATGCACCCAATCGACCTGAAAAGGAGAACAGAACTGTTGGTCACATTAATTCAAACATTAATATAGAAAATGAAATGACATATATGAATAAACACCATGGACGATGTTTCATGAAAAATAAAGATATGAAACTTATAAAGGTTGGAGTTTTGCTTGACCAAATTAGTAGAGTGGGATAAAACGTAGATTTATAAATTACATTGAAAAAATGCTAACCGACCATTATTATAAATTTAAAAAGTTTAAATGATCCAGTCAACTACAGAAATAATTAAATTGGGAAACAAAAAACGAGTAATCCAAATTATGTTCGTACTATGCAAGTCGTGATGAACAAATTACTTTTAGTACGTGCGGATTATTAAACGGAGATTAAATAAATTTATTAAAGGGGAAATAATTCAATATGATATGTAATTGTCCAATTATAATTATACAATTTTTTCATCATGAGATTTTCGAGAAAATAATTATTGAGTGAAGAGTTGAATAATGAAAGGAGCCCAAAAAAAATTGAAAAAAAAATCGTAACGGGTCGAGGAAACTATGTTGTTAAAATTATGGAATGGGGATTATTAAAGAGGATTATTTTCAGTCATATGTACATAATATTTATAAAATATTAAGAAATTATTTCAAAATTAAGTGTTGATTAATAAACGGATATTAAAAAAATTAGTACAAAAATTTATGTTCGATTATGATATTATGTTACTTTAATTCTGAAATTGGGATTATTAATTTTTAAATTGAAATTACGTATATATTATGCAAGCCGGATTAGGAAATTATTTTTAGTACGTGCGGATTATTAAACGGAGATTAAATAAATTTATTAAAGGGGAAATAATGAAATATGAAATTTAATTGTCCAATTTTAATTATTATATTTTTTAAACGGGATTTTAAAAAACGAGGCGCGGTACTGGGGCGCGCGCGACGGGTGACGGGAGCACGCGCCCGACGGGAGACAGGTGCCGGGAGCAGGCCCGCCCGACGGGAGACGGGTGACGGGAGCGCACGCCCGATGGGAGACAGGTGCCGGGAGCACGCACCCGACGGGAGCCGGGTGACGGGAGCGCGCGCCCGACGGGAGGCAGGTGACGGGAGCATGCGCGCCCGACGGGAGACGGCTGACGGGAGCTGCCGAGTTTTCTCGGCAGCGGGTGCGGGCGTGCTCGGCTGTGGGGGCGGGCGGGCTCCGCAGCTGCCGAGTTTTCTCGGCAGCGGAGCGGGCGTGCTCGGCAGCTGCCGAGTTTTCTCGACAGCTGCCGAGCACGCCCGCCCCCGCTGCCGAGAAAACTCGACCAGACGGGGCTACACGTGATTTTTTCAAGGCTACACGTGATTTTTTTCAAAATTCATGTGTAGCCCTATAATTATAGGGCTACACATGAAATTCACGTGTAGCCCTTAAATTATAGGGTTACACGTGAATTTTGAAAAAAACACGTGTTGCCCCGTTTGGTCGAGTTTTCTCGGCAGCGGGGGACGGGCGTGCTCGGCAGCTGTCGAGAAAACTCGACAGCTGCCGAGCACGCCCGTCCCCCGCTGCCGAGAAAACTCGGCAGCTGCCGAGCACGCCAGTCCCCGCTGCCGAGAAAACTCGGCAGCTCCCGTCAGCCGTCTCCCGTCGGGCGTGCATGCTCCCGTCACCTGCCTCCCGTCGGGAGACAACGGGGATTTTTGCTCCCGTCGTCGGGAACGCGCAACGACCTTTTTTTTTTCGATTCGTTTTCTATCCAAATCTCATTTTTTTTTCATCATACTTTATCATCGGGTTTTCGCCAATGAGATCGTGGGTCCCGGTCAAAGTCAACCCTTTCACCTAATTACCAAAGTACCCCTAAATCTTAAAACACTTAAATTATTGGGAAAAAAATTCCCATTTTTTTACAGTATTTTTACTGAATTATTCCCTAAAATTACAGTGTTAATCTTGAATTATTAATTATAATTACACGTGATTAAACATGCATATTTTCGATTAAACGTGATTATTTTCGATTATGGCCATTTAACTCTTTCAAACATCAATTCAAGCACATATTCAAACAAATTAACCCTATCAAATTCAAATTTAAACCCAATTAACCATTCCAAACATGAATTCAAGCATATATGAAAAGAAATTACACCTAATCCCCAAATAATTTAGGGTTCAATTGGAATTCAAATCCACGTTTAACCCTCCGTTTCTTCAACTAATACTCAACAAATTCGAAGTATTAAGACATATTTCCAACAAATTCAACAAAATTTCAACAAATTCTCAACAAATTTCACCAAATTCGAAACTTAATGTCAAGAATTTTCTGAAAAAACGAGGGATAAATCACTAACCTCTCCTTCTTCGTTTGACATCATCGTCTTACACGTGAATTTTTACCAAAAAATCGAAGCTTTATACGTGAATTTGAGCTCAATTTTTGAGCTCAAAAATGGGGGAAAAACTGGTGTCTTGCAGCGGCTGTTCGTGCGTTTGGAAAGGGAGAGAAAGTGAGAGAAAGGGTTTGGGGGTGGGGTAGGTTAGGTGAGAGAAATTCCACTTTTGTTGACTCATTAAACATTCTTTGACTAATTATTATTGGGTAATAATTGCAAAATTCAAAGTCAATCAAAAATGGTGGTATTTTTGGCCATACTTTTAAATTTGATGGTATAAACTATCTCACTTTTATTTTTGATGGTAAAAAAACACCTATTTTATTTTTGGTGCTATTTTGGGTCATATTTTATAGTAATTGTGGTAATTTTGGTTGCTATCCCTACCAATTTTGTGTAATCTCATAATAATGAGCATGCTAGGTTCCCCTTAATTTGGGTATTTTTCGATTTTCCAACAAACTTTAATTATGTGGCAATTAGTTTTGATTCAAATAATTTGGGTATTTTTCGATTTTCCAACAAACTTTAATTATGTGCCAATTAGTTTTGATTCAAATGAGTTTCTAAATGGGATAATTTTGCCACATATCCCATAAATCTATACCTACATTACTTTATACATATGACAAATAAATAATTACAACAAAATTTATTTTCAAAAACTGATACATGAATGTGGAGTGTGGGTCTTATATAATTAGATCGATGTAACCACCTCACAAAGTTCTGTTGATTATTGAATTCAACTTTTATTTTTAATTTTTATCAGCATAATTTTTTTGCTCATTCACTTATTCTCATTCTTTTCAACAGTAAATTCATAATTTATATCTTAAAATTACTTGACCAAATCTAAAATTTTCATAATATTTGAAAACTATTAATTTGATATACAAATTACAAAATAATATCAAAAAATGTTTATAAGAATTGTGAACAAGGCGATTGGTAAAATTTTAGTTTCATAGGTTAGGCTGCCTAGTGAAGTGGGCTGGGCCTGTATATTTAATGCTACTTAACCATGAAGGTCTTTCCCATGGTCTGATTATTTGGGCCATTGATGTATCTTCCATACTGTACAAACCCAAAATGGTCCAAAAACAAAAAAAAAATAGGTGAAGAAGATAAGCAACTTCAAATCAATGTGGATCCTTTTCTTCTATTGTGTCTCAGTCGAATATTTCAGTTTATCAATAATCCATTTATTAAAGTTTTTTTTTTAATTAGGGAAAGATGAAGAATTTCCTATCCATACCACCATAGACCCTCAGTCGAGTGAGATGTAAATCGAGACAATATGATTTAAATCTCAAACAAATTTCTACAATATTTTATATATTAGCCAATCTTCTCCATGATTTCGACCCCTTCCTTCAAGGCAACAGGTTCCCCCTCGGAAGCATGGTCATCCCCGATCTGTTTCAGCCAGACCAGATAGTAACCAGATAGCACAATCGCTGTCCGAAGGACTATTTAGTAGTCTGCTAGTTGGTAAGGTGTGTAGTCAGACTTTTGGGTGGGGGTCTCCCTGAACGAGAACTTGTCAAGCTTGCTCTTGTTGGATCGCGAGCCTCCCAGATAGGCAGTTTACTCCCCAGTGTAGGGGTGTTTGTTCCCTCTCCGTTCTAGCTTTTTAAATAAGTCAACGATATAGCGCTAGCTTTGCTATACGTACCTTTGCAAGACTCCGGCAAGACAGATATCAACGTAAATTAAGGAATTAGTTTTAGCATGTGTATATTTTCCTATTTTGTATGTATCTTTTGTGATCTTGCATATCTTGTACATGTTTTGCTTACACATTATATATAATACAAAAACCACACACAATTCGTGTGGATCCCAAAACCTCATATGGTATCATACGCCTCCGATTAACACCTCTATCAATCCTATGGCCAATTCTCCAGAAACCACCGCTGAATCTTCTACCACTACTGCTTCTCTCACGCAATCTTCTTCTTCTCCGTCTGATGGATTTCTCCCTTTCTCTACTCTTATTCATCTTCTCACCATTAAACTTGATTCTTCTAATTATCTACTTTGGCACTCTCAAATTGAACCCTTGTTAGAGTGCGCAAATCAGATGCATCTCATTGATGGCACCACCCCTCCTCCGCCTCCGCACAACTCTGACGCAAATGGAGTTACATCTCCCAATCCCAAATATGCCGTCTGGCGTTTGGCTGATCAGAAACTCCGAACGCTACTTCAATCCTCTCTTACTCCAGAAGCCATGGCTGCTGTGGTTGGTTGCTCCACTTCTCGACAGGTTTGGCTTGCTCTAACCGCCGCCTTTCGTCATGAATCAAAGGCGCGTGAAATCAGTTTTAAAGACGAACTCCAGTCTCTTCGCAAAGGTTCCAAGTCTGTTGCTGAATATTCTCGGACCTTTAAATCCCTTTGCGATCAATTGTCGGCAATTGGCTCTTCGGTAGATGACATCGATAAGGTCCACTGGTTCTTATGTGGATTAGGAGCTGTTTTTCACTCTTTTTACGCTAGTCAAATTTCTCAAACTCCATTGTCTTCCTTCGCTGATCTCGTTCCAAAGACGATGAGTTTCGAGATTTTTCAGCAGTCCATTGAAGGTTCTCACTCTCCTCAGGCCGCCTTTTATTCTGCTCCCTCGTTTAGAGGGCGTGACTCCTCTAACTATTCTGGTTGCGGCTCTCGAAACTTCTCTGCCCGCGGTAATTTTTCTGGGCGTAATTCTTCTAGACGTAGTAATTCTTTTTCTCCTACTCGCGGTGCTTCCTCTAGTCGAGGATCAGGTCGTAGACCTTATCTTGGCAAATGCCAGATATGCGAAGAGGAGGGCCATGCTGCGCCGATTTGTCCGAAGCGCTATGATAAAGATCTTGTTCCCTTTTTGGCCAATGTTGCTGCTTCTCAGGCTATTCCAGCAGCTCTTTCTTCATCTGACTTTCCAGATTGGTTGGTTGACACATGTGTGAGTGCTCATATGACTCCCTCACCTCATTATCTAGATTCGGCAACTGAGTACAATAGTAAGACACGTGTTGTTGTGGGCGATGGTAATACCTTATCTGTATCTCATATTGGCTCTTGTAATTTATCATCCACTTTAGCTTTGCAAGACGTACTCGTTGTGCCTAATCTCAAATGAAATCTTTTGTCTATTAGTCGGCTTACATCTGATTATCCTGTTGATGTGGTTTTCTCTAATGATCATTTTCTGATTCAGAATCGAAAGACAGGCCTAATTCTAGCTCGCGACACTCGTAAAGATGGTCTCTACGTGCTGCATCAAGTTGATTTTGCTTTTTTGGCGGCTGCCTCCTCCAAACCTACGGGTTCCTTTACGCTTTGACATTTACGTTTAGGCCATGTTAGCCATACTATTATTTCTTTATTAAATAAGCAAGGACATTTGTCTATCTCTTCGATTCTTCCGGATCCTATGTTGTGTTCTGCTTGCCAATTAGGCAAAAGCAGTCGTTTACCATTTCTTCGTAATGAGAAACGTGCTTCTTCTGTTTTACATTTGATACATTGTGATGCTTGGGGATCGGCTCCTATCACTTCTGTTGATGGATTCCGTTATTATGTGATCTTTATTGATGACTTCTCACGTTTTTGTTGGCTATATCCACTGCGTCTTAAGTCTGATGTTTATGCTGCTTTTTGTGCCTTTCAAACTCTTGTGGAAAATTAGTTCTCTTGCAAAATAAAAATTTTCCAAAGTGATGGTGGAACAGAGTTTGTTAATCAAAAATTTGCTGCACATTTCCATCAACATGGTATTTTCCACCAAAAATCATGTTCGTATACACCTACGCAAAATGAAAGGGCCGAGAGAAAACATCGACATATAACTAAGACTGGTCTTGCTATGTTTTTTCAGTCTGGAGTTTCTACTTCTTATTGGGTATATGTTTTTGCTACTGCTGTATACATAATTAATCGGCTACCCACTCCACTTCTTGATAATTTGTCGCCTTTTACACTCTTATATGGCATGGTTCCGGATTACTCTAATTTTCACCCGTTTGGATGTCTCGTGTATCCTTATCTTCGTGACTACGCTGCTCATAAATTAGCTCCGCGCAGCGCACCATGTATTTTTCTTGGGTATTCTTCCAACCATAAGGGCTTCTTGTGTCTTGACTCTTCCATCAATAGAATTTATATTTCTCGTCATGTGCGCTGTTAGGATATTTCCCAGCAACCTGCCTTGGGTCGGAGCTTAAATAGGTGCGGGGCACGGCTCTTCCAGATTCGAATCCGTGAGCGCAAAGCTACATAAGTATAAGACATTAAAGTTGCGCCCTATGTCCATTGGATATCCTTTTGGTGTAGCGGTAATGCGCTTGATGGTCCTAACACTTGGTATCAGAGCAGGTCACGGGTTCGAATCCCCCCGGGAGCACTTTGCAGTGGGAGCTGTCAGGGCCTTTGGAGCTGAGGATGCTTGCGCGCAGCGGAGGTTGCTTGGCGGCCGGGACCTGAGGAAGGTGAACGGGCCTCGAATCGAGAGGATGCTGGCGGAGCGGACGACCTAGGTGGCAGCGGGACCTGTGTGGCGAGCGGCCTAGGTGGCGGCCCAGGTGGCGGCGGAGCCTGTGTGGCGGAGCGGCTTGGGTGGCGTGGCCTGTGTGGCGTGATGTCCTGTGTGGATGGCCTGTGTGGCGGTGGCGCGAGACGAGACGCCGAGTCATGACGATGGCGCGAAGCGAGACGTCGAGTCACGATGACATCGAGGAGTGGCGAGAAGGCATGTCGGTGCTGAGTCATGGAAGATGTCGAGAGGGTTCCAAGGATTGCTGAAGTGGAGAGGCTGGCAGGTGCTGGGGGGAGGATTGTTGGGATATTTCCCAGCAACTTGCCTTGGGTCGGAGCTTAAATAGGTGCGGGGCACGGCTCTTCCAGATTCGAATCCGTGAGCGCAAAGCTACATAAGTATAAGACATTAAAGTTGCGCCCTATGTCCATTGGATATCATTTTGGTGTAGCGGTAATGCGCTTGATGGTCCTAACATGCGCTTTGCCGACCTTACATTTCCTCTTGTCACGGGCACCACTCCTGCATCTCCTATTGATGCAGTTCTACAGAGGTTCAATGACCTTATTCCTTCATCACATTCTCTGGTCACGCCATCAGTAGTTGTGCCTACTGCTTCGCCAAGTCCGCCGCCATGCTTTATTTGTTTGGACTCTCCCTCATCACCGCCCGCTGCTCCTGTTCAGTAAACATCACCAGCTTCTCCTACAATCTCTTCACCACAGTTGTTACCATCGGTTTCTGACTCGCCATCTTCTCCTATTGTTTCGGCTCCTAGGCCGACGCACCACATGATAACTCGGTCTCGTGTCGGCATATTTAAACCAAAATACCCGGGACTTTTTCACTCTATCTCTGGTGATGGTCTTATATCGGCTCTTCTTACAAATATCGAGCCGCGTGGCTATAAGACTGCTTCGAAACATCCTGAGTGGGTTGCAGCTATGGATGATGAAATGCGTGTACTCCTTGCCAATGATACATGGGACTTAGTTCCCCGTCCTGCAATTACGAATATTGTTGGGTCTAAATGGGTCTACCGAACCAAGTATCACGCTGATGGCTCTGTTGAAAGGTTTAAAGCTCGTCTTGTTGCCCAAAGCTTTACTCAGCTTCCAGGATCGGATTACCATGCTACTTTCAGCCCTGTGGTTAAAGCTTCCACGGTGAGACTTATTATTTCTCTTGCTGTCATGAGGAAATGGTCTTTGCGTAAACTCGATGTAAAAAATGCCTTTTTGAATGGTTTTTTACGGGAGCAAATTTTTATGGAACAACCTCTAGGATATGTGGATTCTCGCTATCCTAATCATGTGTGCCATCTTAAAAAGGCTATATATGGTTTGAAGCAAGCACCATTGGCATGGTTTTCTCGGTTTAGTAATTTTTTTCTTCATCACGGCTTTATTTGCACCAGGTCTGATACTTCTCTTTTTGTGTATTGTCGTGGTTCATCTATTTTATATCTCTTAGTATATGTCGATGACATAATTCTCACTGGCAATAATGATGCTCTCATCTCTACTTTTGTTTCCACCATTCATTCGGAATTTGCAATCAAAGATCTAGGCAAGCCAAATTATTTTTTGGGCTTAGAAGTATCTTACACATCTTCAGGGATTTTTCTTAGTTAAGAAAAATATGTTGCGGCATACTATCTCGAGCTCAAATGGACAGCAGCAAGCCGGTTTCCACACCCATGGTTGCGCATCAGCACCTCAATCTTAATGGCTCTCCATTTCATGATCCCATTCTTTATTGTTCGCTTGTTGGGGCTCTTCAATACCTCACAATTACACGCCCAGATATTTCATATGCTGTAAACTCTGTCAGTCAGTTCATGCATGCTCCGACAATCGATCATTTTCTAGCCATTAAGCGTATCTTGCGGTATCTCCAGGGTACTACTCACTTCGGTCTTACTATTGATCATTCTCCGCCCATTATTCTTGCATACTCTGATGCTGATTGGGCTGCTTGCCCGGATACTCGATGCTCTGTTTCAGGCCACTCAATCTTCCTTGGCTCAAATCTTGTCCTCTGGAGCTCTAAGAAACAGCCCACAGTCTCCCGTTCTAGTTGTGAGTCCGAATATCGGGCTCTTGCTAATGCTGCTGATGTGATATGGCTCTCAAATCTATTGCGAGAGCTGCATGTTTCCATGTCCTCCTGTCCAGTCCTATTGTGTGACAACAAATGAGCTCTTTTTATTAGCGATAACCCGATTTCCTACAAACGTGTCAAACATATTGATCTGGACTATCATTTCACACGTGAGCTTGTTGCTAATGGTCGTCTCTGCACAAGATTTATTTCCAGCGCTCACAACATTGCTGACATTTTTACAAAAAGCCTTTCGATGAGTCCATATCTTCTTCTACGATCCAAGCTTCGCGTTTTGGCGAACCCCACGCTTTGCTTGCGGGGGGATATCAACGTAAATTAAGGAATTAGTTTTAGCATGTGTATATTTTTCTATTTTGTATGTATCTTTTGTGATCTTGCATATCTTATACATGTTTTGCTTACACATTATATATAATACAAAAACCACACACAATTCGTGTGGATCCCAAAACCTCATAACAGAACATTGCCACCTCCCAGGAGAGACAACAGGATAATCAGTTGTTATGGTTCACCAGAGCGAGGGAAAGATTGAAGAGCCAGACTTGTATATGCGAGATTTGAACGTATATTGTCGCATGATTTATCCCCACATCATCATAGACCTATTACCGACTCGGTTCTAAAAACATTTATCAAATATTATGAACATATGAAAATAACATTTTTCAGATTAAATATATTAACACATATAACCCTGTACATAGTTGGGTTATTCAGGTTTATATTACTGAATAAATAGGTGATTTGAGTTTAAATTTCTCATACGAATAGTTTATTAGGATTTGGGGCATATGAGTTGCATGTTCTTATTAACAAGATCGAGTGTGTTTGGTTGGGCTTGTAAAATGTTTAAGAACTTATTATAAGCATGTGTTTGACAATTTGTTTAATCATATGTTAAGAGAATCTTATGAGTTGTTTTTTGAAAAGCATTGAAACCATCTTATTTTGTAACATAATATCTTATTATGAGAACCCTAATAAATTTTATCTTTTAGTCATACAATTGTTATCACACAATTGTTATTACCAACATTATAAAAATTTCGATATCTTATTTTATTCAATGGCCTCCACTGTTAGTGTTTAACCTAACAACATCTACATGATTTACACTACTATAAAATATGAAAATTTCTAAAACATTATGAAATTGAAACTAACTTAACCATAAATCTTATAACTCAAATAATGTTGTTGGTCCCAAGTGGTATAAGGTTAAGAGGGGTGAATTAACCTTATTAAATTTTGTAAATTTTTGACTCATAATAGTGTAAGTCACCCGGATAGCAAGTAGCTAGCAAGCTTACTGCAATGAGATGAGGTTACTACCTTTTAGACTTTGAAGAGAGTTAATGCACAACATAAATACTTGAAAAATATGTTTTCTGAAACACTTTACTTGAATGCAGTATGTTAGAATAACATAAAGATATGCAGAAAGCTTATAAATAGAGAGCACAATATACAGAGGTTCAAGGGTGGAGTAATCCCTTTACAGCCTCTCTACTCCTTCGCAAGGAGGAATTTTGTTAAGAAGGTTTAATTTACAAAGACTTTGCTAATACAAATTGAATTCTAACAAGAACTATCAGCTCAAACCCACACAGGTAGTTGCACTGTGACTAAAACAATAACCCACACAGGGTTCCTATTCTTTCAAAAATGAGCGAACTACACTTAGTAGGAACAACCTCTACTAAATGACTCCTAAATAATCTATTAAAATATAGAAGGGTTTCTTCAACTGTGAGTGATAGCAAGCTTTTGAACTTGAGATTCTATAGGTAACTGGTTTGTTGCTCAATAGATTGAGTGACTGAAACAGGTAGCTTGAGAGTGTTGAATATTCGAAGACTTAGAGTGTTAGCTCGTGATCAGTATGTTTCAGTAGTGTTTCAATTGCACTCGACTTCTATTTATAAACATGAGAAATCTGCCCTTTGAAAGAGACAGCTTCCTCAGCCATGAGGTGTCTTCCAGTGATTAGCTCATACATGATCTTCTGACAATTCTGATACATTGTTGCCACCATGTTTCTATTCCTCTGCAACACTTATCCTTTATCTTTTTGATTCCTCCAGCTGGCGATCTCTAATTGGTTTACATTAGAGTATTTCTATCGATAACTCAAAGTGCGCTAATTTTGAGGTAACTGTTTGTCGGGGTCAAGTTGTTGTTTGTCGTTTGGTGTGGCTAGCTTCCTATTGTTCAGTATGTTTTGGCTAACTTGCTGTATTCTTCCATACTTAGTTGGTTTTTCTCACTTTTGTTCTGCAGCGACCTTTGTAGCATGCTGCAGTGATTTTTATGAATTTTTACTTTTCCAGTTTGCAGTAGCTTCTTCATCTTCATCACACCGACTTTGTCCTATCTGAACGTTTACAAATCAAGACCTATATACAAGATTGCTAAAACTTATCTATTACATATTTTGTTTCATCAAAATTTATACAATCACATCCTATCAAATGTCATTCTATCTTTGACACCTTCATACAAACGGGTCCTAATTGGGATGGTTTCATATTTATTGCGTTCTCTGCCCTCATTCACCTAGTTCATGAAAAATAAAATAAAAAATCAAACCTACCTACTTGCTTCGCCTGCTCCAACTAATAATTAATTTATTATCTAATTCGAATTCCATGTTGGAATTATTTTTTTCCCATCATCAATATGGCATTATCATGAATGCATTGATAAAAATAAAATAAGAAATGTAAGATTAATTTGCAAAGAAACTAAAAATATCATGAAATCTGCAAACATCCTCTTCAACAAAAAATCGTGATGGTATTTATTCACTACAAGAAAATCTGGATACGACAACGGTTTTTCCGCATCGTTAAAGCTAAATTTTAAGCGTTGTCGTATCCAGTGTTGCAAAAAAAATTTCGCTCTACGACAACGCACCAAAAGCGTTGTCGTATCTACATACGACAACGCTTATGGTGCGTTGCAAAAAAGTGTTGCATTTTTTAATTTTCTGGAATTTTTTTTGCAACGTTTTTCGCAACGCAGAAAAAACGTTGTCTTTTCCTATTTTACAACGCTTTTTGGTGCATTGTAAAAAGCGTTGTCGTATCTAAAAAAATTCAAAAAAGTAACATGTCATCAGCATATTTTGGACACGTCATTGCCACATCATCATTTTCCACGTCATCAAATTCCGACACATCATTGCCACATCATGAGAAATAAATGTGCATTGTCTGGGATTCGAACTCGTGACCTTTGTTGGACCTTTAACCACTAGGCTACTAGTACTTTATGTGTTTATATTATATATGTATTTCTTTTATTAACTAATTTTATATATATATATATATACATATATAATTAATGACTAATTAATATATAATTGGAAGATTAATTACTAATTAATATTTTTAATATATGTTATAAACATACTAATTTTTTAAAATTATGAGTTTGTTCATATATATAAGATAATATTAATGCAAATAATATAAAATAACATCATAAAATAATAAGACTTTTCAACTTTAATTTAATTAAAATAATATATAATTTTTGTATTATTATATAAAAAAAATTGTATTGACCAATTAATATATGTATGTTTTTTTATTTTGAAAAATAGTTTATGGTTCAATTAACATATTTAAGTTTTTTTTTCATATTATTCTTTTAATTAATCATTTTTATATCTTTTTTTATTTTATAAAATAATTTTTTCAAATAATTTATGTTTTTGGTATTAATTTTAAAACCAAACTAATTTATATTCATTTTCTAAAATAATAATATATAATTTTTATATTATTATGTAATACAAATTTTTATATTTTTCAAATTAATATATGTATTGTTTTTTTTTTTTTTTGTAAAATAATTTTTGGTTCAAATTAAAACCAAACTCATTTTATATTTACTTTCTAAAATAATAATATATAATTTTTATATTATTATGTAATACAAATTTTTATATTTTTCAAATTAATATATGTATTGTTTATTTTTATTTTTTTTGTAAAATAATTTTTGGTTCAAATTAAAACCAAACTCATTTTATCTTTACTTTCTAAAATAATAATATATAATTTTTATATTATTATGTAATACAAAGTTTTATATTCTTCAAATTAATGTATGTATTTTTATTTTTTTTGTTGTAAAATAATTTTTGGTTCAAATTAAAACCAAACTCATTTTATATTTACTTTCTAAAATAATAATATATAATTTTTATATTATTATGTAATACAAATTTTTATATTTTTCAAATAAATAAATGTATATTTTTTTTATTGTTGTATAATTAAATTTTTTATATATTCTTAATTAATTGATATGATATATATATATATATATATATATCTTTTTTTATGTTTTTTGTATTAATTTTAAAACACAATAATTTTATCTTTATCTTTTTTTAAGAAAAACATTCATAATTTATCAATTATGAATTATAAAACACAATTTTCGAATTATGTTTTAAAATAATATACCAATTTTGTATTATTATTTCAAAGGGTGAGAGTAATATTTAATTAGGTGTAGTTAATTTCTTAATTAATTCAAAATAGTATTTTATAAAAATACTATTTTCTAAAATTATGAGTTTGTTCATATAAGATAATATTAATGCAAATAATGTAATACAAGATAACATTACAAATTAATTAAATTTAAGTTAATTAAAAAACAATTATTTTATAATTAATGGTTGCAACACAAAAAAAAAGGGTTGCGTAATGAGTTGCAAAATTTCTGAAAAAGCGTTGTCAATTCCTAAAAGACAACACAAATTCATTAAAAATGTTGTTAAATGGACGTTGTTGTATCCCAAAATTCTTGTAGTGATTATTGATAATTAAAACCAAATGCATAAGTAGTAAACAAATGAAAAATACTCAAAATTTCCTCAAATTGAATAATGGTGTTGCTCTTTATGTGAACGGCCCATATGGGTTGGTGGACCATGGAAGAATTAAAATAATTACTGCACAAAGACTTTACTTTGTTTTCTTAATCACATTTACACCTTGTAAATATATATAAGCACTAATTAGTGCTCTTTCAACAAGAAATCTTCTTTTCTTATATTATTCTCCTTTCCAACCTTTGCAATTTGATTTCTCTATTGATACAATATAACAAAAATAAGCATTTGCGATAATTTGCTTTATATTTATCTATTGTATACACTACAAGAAAAATGATAAGCCTAGTTTTTTTTGACAACAAATTATCGCAAAAATTGCTATTATAAATTGACAATATATAGTAAAAAAAAATAATGAAAAAATTTATTTGCGAAAACATGATATTGTCACTAATAGCAAAAAAATTATTTGCAAGAAAGCTTTTGCGATAATAACTTAGCGACAAAATGTTGTCAAAAATATTTTTGCAATAATTATCAATGTTTTTGTAACTTTTTTATCACAAATACTCATTTTTCTTGTATTGATAATAATGCTTATCTCGTGTTTCATTGTATTAATATGAATTGAGTGCCTAAAATTAATAGCATTAATACTATACAAATATATAGTTTACTAATATCATGAAATACGAAATAAAATATCATTTATTTACAATAAAAAAATTAAAATAAGATGAATTAAGACCTATAATTTCTTCTTTGTGGGGACAATGTGCTTTAAAAAGTAGGTTTGAGAGTAAAATAAAATATTGATATATATAAAGAATTCATAAGGACCCAAAAGGTGCCCTTTGAGGTATGCCTTTTCTTCTTCTTGCATTTGGAATTGGGTAGATTTCTTGTTGTGATCCTTCACGCAATTCTTTCTCTTCTCTTGACATCCCTTCACCTCTTTGATATTCTACCTCATCAATCTTGGAATCTAAGGAAAAACTTGCATCCCCATTTCTTTGTATTCCTACAACCTAATTAATTGAACAATAATATACATGGAGAAAAACAATTAATAACGTACCCATAATGGTAATGTCAATTATGATGCATAAATTACAAAGGAAAACGATGATAATGATGATACCCATTAGTTGGTTATCATGTGATGAAAAGGATGATGATACTTAGATTGTTTTTGCCAATGTGACTCTATCTTGATTGGCCATTCTCTAACATAATCCAAAGTAGGTTATCATTATTTTATATTGGTTGTTACAACCTACTATGATGGTGATGGAGATAGTTTATGTATATTCCTAATAATTTGATCAAAACATCAAGAATGTAGAGACAGAGAGAGAGAGGACTAACCTTACATCCCAAAGAACAGAAACGAAAGGTGTCCAAAAGACTCCTCCCACAGATTTCACACACATGAGAAACAGTTTTCCCACCTTTAGGCTGAGGCCTTTGATTCAGAAACAAAACCCTTGCACTGTTTATTACATATGTTTGAATCCCACTTATGTTCAAAACCTTCTGAATCTCCGAAACCCTCACCACATCGTGATACGAAGATCGCCTTATCTACATTCATTAATATAGCATCATTCATCATTACAATAATCTCAACAATAATGTGGTAATAATATATAAACCTGAATCACTTGATGATCTCTGTGGTTAGATGAGCGACAGTATATGCAAAATGCACCGTTATTGCAGTCTAGGCAATACATGTTGCATTCGCTCCGAGCCGCGTCGGTGTGTGTCCCACAGAGCTTGAAGAACGGTGTGTTTAGCAGCCTTTCTAGCCATGGCGCCACCGCCACCATTGTTTTCTCCTGCAAAAATTAAAAGAACACTATCTAATGCAATTAAGAATGTTGAAGAGGAAAAAATGAAGATCTCATTCAAGAATTATAGCCATTACCGTTGTCAAATTTGGGGTTGGGATTTGCAACTTGAATATATTCCCTCCAATGGTGATGGAAATCGAGAGAGAGAGAGAGAGAGAGAGAGAGAGAGAGGCCTAACCTAAGCAATCTCAGCACTTTGAATTTCACAAGAGTATTTCAATCACCTCACTCAAAATCATCTGTATTATACTACATGCGTATACCATTTTGTTGATTAGATTTAGATATACGTCAATCTACATAATAACCATAATTAAAGGAGTCAACTGCTCCATATGTTGCAAGTAATCGTATTCTAATTATTTTACTACATTTCATGTAGATATTGTTGATTTTATTTAATATATAGATCATGTAGTGTATTGTAATTATTCAGAAATAAAAGAAAAAAATTATTTGAAATACGGGATTTTGTGAATTTAGAAAAACAATTGTAATATGAAAATGATTATGATCATATAATACTTATTTGAACGGGTGTAAATAGTAGTTGAACATATAACAACAATGTATAAAATCAAATTTCTCTTAGACTGGGGACCAAAGCCTAAATTAATGAAATATTTGACCAACGCACGGTTGGGATTAAAAGGGGTGGGTCAATATCTGTTGGAGCCGTTGGATGAGGAGAGAGAAAGATGATTTGGTATTTTGGATCTTGTTGGCGTCTGTAGGTGGGCATAGAGATGGGTCGGCCACTATTCTGTGCTAATAATCTGGCTACATGGTTCGAATACGCTGTCGTTTTCGAGCATATGTGCTTTTCTTACGTGGGACGCCCTTTACAGGTTATTGTGCTTTGGCCCACAGTATGGAGGGTTTTTGTTGTTGTTGATGATGTAAGTATTAGAAATAGTTGGATGGTTATTTTCTTATTGTCAAAACTACCCTCAAGGTTTCCCAAATTTTACAACTGGACATATATATACAAGAAAACTCATAGGAGAAGAATTTATCTATATAATTCTGTGAGATAGAAGATTACGATTCACACATTTTCACATCTCTTAATATATGAATTGTAGATTATCAGTCTCATTAAATTAGATACACGAGAGATGTCACAAAAATCGTAATTCATATTATAAATCCTAATCAGGGACGGAACTACGGCAGAAGCAATAGGGCACTAGACTAGATCACCTGGAATTTTAAAAATTGTTAGGGGTATTATAATAACTGCACTACTTTAATTAAAAAAGTAAATATAATTGCACAATCCGAAGCCCAGGCCCAGCAGATAATTGTAGATTTATTGCAACTTAAATTGTATATGTGATATAATGATTGGGCAAAAAATATTGATGAATGATTTTGCATTTTGTTTACCAATTCTTTATCTATACTTGTGGTTATGGAGAAATAATTATGGTAATAGATGGTCAAACTTAAGTTTATTGAATGGTTAAGTTATTTTGTTGATTACATTACTAATATTTAGTTTTTTTAAAAAAAGAAAAACAATCAAATATTCTTTAAAATTAGTAGCTTTTGTCTTCTAATAATGATAATCAATATTTAATAAGTTTCGGTCATGAATATATATATATATATATATATATATAATCTATCACAATTGTTTATATACACTAGGTGCATGAATCCTAGATCCGTGCAACCGGATCAATCCGATCTAAAGTGCCTTTCATGCGGCCCCACGTGCGCCCCCACGCGCCCAAACCGTAGCTCAAACTCTAACTTAAATTCTAGTTCTGCTGTATATTGACATAACCTTTTAGTTTAGCGAACTTAACCTTTTAGTTTTATCCTTATAACCTTTTAGTTATATACACATAATCTTTTGTAGTGCTGAGTAGTGAAAAAACTATAAGTTATTCACTGCAAATGTTATGAAATTTGTACATAAAGGTTATAGTATTACAATATAAAGGTTATATCATTACAACATAAAGGTTTCGGCTATATTGAATTTTTATAGTGAAAAAATTATAAGTTATTTATTGAAAAGGTTATGAAATCTGTACATAAAGCTTATACTATTACAACATAAAGGTTATATTATTACAACATAAATGTTTGAGATATATTGCATGAATTTTTATAGTTGATGTGGTCGAACTGATCTCCCGATCGAACTGAGTTAAACCGGGTTTCTTACTTGGTTTTGACCATCATGAACGAACTACTCTGATAAGCGAACTATGCTTGTCCCAGCGAACTACATTAGCTCGGAGGTATCGACGAACTGACCGATTGGATAAGAATGAACTAATCCTAACTGCCTGCTATTTTCACGGGTTTGTTATCCATATCCCTGATTTCTAGGCTGATATCGAGCTAAACCTTGATTTCCGGAGGACTCCCACGCCAACCACAATTAGGACTCCTATTCCTACTGCAACAAGTATCAGGGAGTATATATATCCTTGTTCTTTTACACTTTACACACACGCAATACACAAAATTCAGAGATTACATTACTTGAGAGATTTCAGAGCTTTTCGACTGACTTGAGCGTCGGAGTCCCTTCACCGGGAACCTCTCCCGATGTTTGTTTTGCAGGTTCGTTGGATCCGATCGTTCAAGATTTTGAGTTTTTGGTTCCGAGAAGACGCACATCAAACCGGAGCAACATCAATTGGCGCCGTCTGTGGGAAATAATTCTGAGTTAAGACGTTGAGAGCAAATATGGTAAACACTAGAGGAACGCAGAAAACGGAGATAGGTGAACCATCGAGGAATCGCGAGGAAGAAGGAGATAGCCAGAACACCGTCCCGGATAATCCTCCTCACACTATTACTCTGACTTCAATCGAACTTTCCGATTTGATATCGGCGGCAGTTCCAAGGGCCTTGACTGCTCAGGTCAAAGGACAATCTGAGAATGTAGAAATTGAAGTAGAGAAAAATCAGCCAGAAGACAAGTCACAAGCTAATGAGAGGGAGAGTCGTTCCGATCAGCCCAGGGGTCAAAAACGGGAATGTGCTGAGCCATCTGAGGAGGTTGTGGAACTGCGAAGAGAGCTGAGAGAAGCCCATCAGAATGCTCGTCGAGCTCCGCGAAACTCAAGGGAAAACCCTTTTTCTGACCTGATCATGAAGGACAAGCTGCCTGTCTCTTTTCGCCCAGTTAATTTCGAATACGATGGCACTGCTGACCCTTGGGAGCATTTGTGTCGATTTGAAAATACCGCTCTCTTACACCAGTATTCCGAAGGGATTAAGTGTAGGGTGTTCGCTACCACCCTTACCAAAGCTGCTCAGACTTGGTTCAGTCAAATAAGCGACAGAATGATTCACAGTTTCGAACAGCTGTCAGATATGTTCTTACATCAGTTCGCCAGTGTTCGGAAGCAGAAGCGATCTGCTCAAACGCTATTTGGAGTTCGACAAAAGACGGAGGAGACATTAAGGGACTATGTCAAAAAGTTTACAGCTGCCGCCCTTGAGGCCCCGGAGGCCTCGGGCGATCTGGTGGTTAGTGCATTTATTCAAGGATTGAGAGAATGTGATCTTCATACTTCCCTAGTGAAGAAGACCCCCCTGAATTTTGACGATCTGTTATAAAGGGCTACCAAGTATATCAATCTAGAAGAAGCAGTTCGGATGAAGAAAGGAGAGAGCTCCAGCCGACCGAACAAAGCACGAGAACAGGAAAGCATGAGGAAGCGACACTTTGAAGAATCCCGAACAAAGTTCGCACCTCCGCAGTTAAGAGACAATAGAGGAGGCCGAAGACAATATGAACGATACACGCCATTGACGATTCCTCACGAACAAGTGTTAATGGAAATCTGGAATCTGCCCCAGTTAAAATGGCCGACAACCTGGAGTCCGAATCCTAAGAAACCACCCACCTACGGTAACGGAAAATTGTGTCGGTTCCATAATGAGTACGGCCATAGTACGGATGAATGTTGGCATCTGCAAGATGAATTGGAGAGACTGATTAGAGAAAACAAACTGACCCGGTATGTTCGACAGCCTCCGCGTGAACGTAAAGACAATCGAAACGGCCAGCGAGGGCCAAGAAGAGATAGAAGACGAGAACAGCCCGAACTACCTCCACCTCCACCAAATCCGCAACACAATGAGCCCGCGAGAGAGGAGAGGCCTACAATACACATGATCATCGGAGGCCCTACTGATGGGGACTCAAATAGAGCTCGCAAAGCAAGGTTGAATTCAGTTCGGCAAAAGAATATCGAGGTTCAAACCATTTTTGGTGACGTTGTGATAGAGTTCGGAGCTCGCGACAAGGTAGCTATCTAAAGCCCTCAGTTCGACGCTTTGGTGATCTCTGCAGAAATTGAAGGTTTTGAGGTTAAAAGGATATTTGTGGATACAGGGAGTTTCGTGGACATCATGTTCATGGACTGTTTCAGGAAGATGAGGTCGACGGTAGAGGTGAAGTCGGTAGAAACCTCCCTTTATGGTTTCTCTGGAGAAGCAGTGGCTGTTTTGGGCAAGGTACAATTACCTGTGGTGTTGGGAGAAGGAGAATGGAGGCAGAATAGGACCATAACTTTCCTGTTGGTAGACGCCCCCTCTCAGTATAATGTTATACTAGGTCGCCCATCGTTGGGTACCTATGCGGCAATTATCTCACCAGCCCACTTGATGATGAAGTTTCCTGTCGAGAATGATAAGGGCCAGATCCTAGGTGTAGGAAGGGTTCAGGGGGACCAACAGACAGCTCGACGATGTTATGTTACTGCAGTTCGCCAGCTGGAGTCCTGAAAGCGGAGTTCAGAACAGAGGGATGATGCTGATCGAGAAAGAGACATCAGTCATAAAAAAGGACGAGAACCGAACACTGCTGAGTTCAAAGAAGGAGAACTGATGAGTGTCGAACTGATTCCGGAGCTACCTGGTCATGCAGTTCGCCTTGGTCGTCACTTAGCTGAACAAACTGAGAAAGAAATAATAGAAGTATTGAGGGAGAATGTGGACTTGTTCGCATGGAAATCGGAGGACATGAGAGGAATAAATCCTGACATAGCTGTTCATAGATTAAATGTCAAGCCTGAAGCTCGACCCATCAAGCAAAAGTTAAGACATTTCGGAGAGCAATAGAATGAGATCATTGAGAGAGAAGTCAAGAAGCTATTGGAAATCGGACATATTGAAAAAATTTTGTACTCTCGGTGGTTAGCCAATGTTGTTTTGGTACCTAAACCAGGGAACAAGTGGCGTATGTGTGTTGACTTCCGCGATCTTAACAAGGCTTGCCCCAAAGATTACTATCTGCTTCTCCGAATTGATAAGCTGGTCGATTCCACTGCAGGATGCGAACTGCTCAGTATGATGGATGCAGCACAAGGATATCACCAAATTCTGTTACATCCAGAAGACAAACCCAATGTTGCATTTATCACTTCGTCGAGAACATACTGCTACACGGTGATGCCATTTGGATTGAAGAATGCTGGGGCTACTTATCAAAGGATGGTGGACAAGATGTTCGCTCATCAGTTAGGTCGGAATATGAAAGCTTACGTAGATGACATGCTGATAAAGAGTGTTAAAGTGGACACACATCCTTCGGATTTGAGAGAAACCATGGCGACCATCCGGAGAAGTGGAATGCGGTTGAACCCTGCGAAATGTTCTTTTGGAGTAAAGGCAGGAAGATTCTTGGGTTATATGGTTACTGAGAGGGGAATCGAAGTCAACCCCAGCAAGATCCAAGCTATACAAAGCATGACTGCTCCTCGAACTACGAAAGAAGTACAAATCCTAACTGGTCGCGTGGTCGCATTAAGCAGGTTTATTTCCAGATTAGCGGACAAGGGGTTACCTTTCTTTAAAGTTCTCAGGAAAAGTAGTCAGTTCGGCTGGAATGAGCAATGTCAGAAGGCGTTCGACGATCTGAAGGTTTTTCTTGCTACACTTCCCCTGTTGAAACAACCAGTTCAAGGAGAACCGCTAATAATATACCTAACAATTGGAGAAGAATCAGTCAGTTCGGTCCTGGTGAAGGAGATAGGCAAGGACCAGTTCCCAATATACTTTGTCAGCAAAGTCCTTCAAGATGCGGAAATACGCTATACGGAGATTGAGAAGGTAGCATATGCATTGGTGACTGCAGCCAGAAGATTAAGATCATATTTTTTGAGTCATACAGTCATAGTGCGAACTGATCATCCGTTGAGCACCATATTGGGGAAGCCAGAAGCCTCGGGCCGATTGGTTAAGTGGGTCATCGAGCTAGGCCAGTTTGACATCAGATACGAACCACGAACGGCAATTAAAGGTCAGGCTTTGGCAGATTTCATACAGGAAACAACCAGAATTCAGGAGAAGAAAGAATGGGAACTCTTTGTTGACGGATCCTCTTCTCGTCATGGAGCCGGAGCTGATATCTTATTAATTAGCCCAGAAAAAGATGAGCTACAGTTCGCTGTCAAGTTCTTGTTCAAAGCCTCTAACAATGAAGCAGAATACGAAGCCTTCCTACAAGGTTTAAAAATAGCCGAACAAGTTGGAGCTCGTCATGTGACGGTCAAGTCTGATTCGTAATTAGTAACTCAACAGCTGCAAAACCGATGCGAAGTCAAAGAAGATCGGATGAGTTCTTATGTGGAAAAAATAAGGGAAATGGAAAGTAAGTTCGAGAAACTTGAAATTGAGCAGATTCCCAGAAGCGAGAACCAAAAGGCAGATTTCCTTGCTAAGATAGACAGTTCACTTCAAGATTGTTCGCAGAGGACTATAACAGTAATGGGAGTGGAAAGAGAGAGAAGTAATGAGCATTGATGACGGGGTGAGTTCGGATTGGAGAACTCCAATTATACGCTTTTTAGAAGACAAGAGAGAAGGAACAGAAAAGGAATTAGAAAAGCTGGAAAGACAAGCTCGATTTTATTATCTACTACAAGAGATCTTGTACAGAAAAACCTTCCTGACGACAGATGCCCGATGTTTATCCAGAGAAGAAGGAATCAAAGTCTTGGAGGAAGCCCATGAGGGGGGATGTGCCGAACATGCCGGAGCCAGATCTTTGGCTCGAAAGGTAGTACGAGCTGGATTTTATTGGCCCACGATGAGGAATGACGCGAACGAAATAGTTAAGAGATGCGAAGCTTGTCAGAAACATGGATGGCGAATTCATACACCTACTGCTGACATGCTAACTATCTGTTCGCCGTGTCCTTTCGCTAGATGGGGAATCGACATCGTCGGCCCCTTTGTGAAAACTCGAAGAAGCAAACCGTTCGTAGTAGTGGCGGTGGACTATTTCACCAAATGGGTCGAAGCCGAACCATTAGCCAAGATCACCGAAGCCGAGATGATCCATTTCATCTGGAAGAATATTTGCTGTAGATTTGGTTTACCAAGAATTTTGGTTTCAGATAATGGAGCTCAGTTCCGTGGAAAGAAAATTATCGAGTGGTGTACAGAGATGAAGATCCTACAAGTATTCACAGCAGTGGCTCATCCTCAAGCAAATGGGCAAGTCGAAGTGGTGAACAGAATCATATTGGACGGACTGAAAAAACGACTAGAGTCAGAGAAGTCCAACTGGGTAGACGAACTACCATCGGTTTTATGGGCATATCGAACTACACCACGATGGACGACGGGAGAAAGCCCTTTTAGTTTGGCATTCGGAATGGAAGCTGTCGTGCCAGCAAAAATCCAAGGAGAAGCGCTGAGAATCACAAGTTTCGAGCCTCTGAAGAATGAGGAACTAATCAAGATTGATTCAATATTCTTGGACGAACTTTGAGATCAGGCTAGAGTTCGAAATGAGTTTTACAAGAGGCGAGTTCAGGCGGTATTTAATAAAAAAGTTCAAAAAAGGGAGTTCCAGATCGGCGATATGGTTCTAAGGCAATCAGATGCCTTGGTCAATATCGAAAAATTGGACGCTACTTGGGAAGGACCATACACCATATCCAAGATTCTTTCAGGAGGATCTTATGAACTGACTGATGGAGAAGGGAAATTATTACCAAGACCTTGGCATGTGAGCCATTTGAAGAAATTTTATGCGTAGTACGCTACTCTTGTACGATTACTTTTTTAAATTTCTGTCAACTTAATAAAATAAGTCGGTATCCGACTCGTGGATGTAGGCTGATTTGGCCGAACCACGTTAAAATGGCTGTGTCTTTACAATTCTGTTTCAAAAGTCGTATTATATTTAATCTTGAAAACGAACTGAATGAATTTTCCTCGGAAGGGTTGATCGACCGAACTGATCAATTGAACCTTCCTAGGAACGAACTGAATGATTTCTCCTTGGAAGGGTTGATCGACCGAACTGATCAATTGAACCTTCCTAGGAACGAACTGAATGATTTCTCCTTGGAAGGGTTGATCGACCGAACTGATCAATTGAACCTTCTTAGGAACGAACTGAATGAATTTTCCTCGGAAGGGTTGATCGATCAAACTGATCAATTGAACCTTCCTAGGAACGAACTGAATGATTTCTCCTTGGAAGGGTTGATCGACCGAACTGATCAATTGAACCTTCCTAGGAACGAACTGAATGATTTCTCCTTGGAAGGGTTGATCGACCGAACTGATCAATTGAACCTTCCTAGGAACGAACTGAATGATTTCTTTTTGGAAGTTCTGATCGATCGAACTGATCAGAAACCCTTGGAACGAGATTGATTATTTCAAACTACTTTGCGGAAAGAAACTAGAGAAGAAACACTAAACGATATCCGATAATATTCAAAAAATGATTACATTACAGAAGTCTTGCAGAAACTGAAAAACTAAAACATTACAAATTTCTGAGAAAAAGCTAAAAAATCTAAGGATCAGCAGGATCTTTGGAGAAAACTGCAGGAGAAGGAGGTTTGCTAGCCGAAGGCAGAGCAGGCAAAGGGACAAACATTTCTTCGGGCAGATCGGCAACCTGGCTCAGAGTTACTTCTCCGGACTGAGGAATTGCCGAACCAACACTGGGAGGATCGGGAAGAACTTCCTTGATCAACTGCTCCAGATACCCGGCCCACCATTCTGCTTTTGGATCCTCGTCCGGATTCCCTTGCTAGCCAGGAGGAATCGGAAAAGTCTGAATTAATTTTTTGAATAGGGAGGAAACGCGGTATCGGAGGACGGACTCCGGCAATGTCTGCCTGGTCTCCTCCTGGAAGCATTGAATAATTTCAATCACTTCCTCCTGGCGCAAGCGGATTCCCTCCTTAAAGTAGGCCTCTGCCATCGGAGCTGCTTTGGAGAGAAAGAGGGTGGAATTCCAAAGCTGGTGAAAAAGCCGGTCCCGATACTCAGAGATTATCAACTCCATTTCTGGGCTTTTGACGAACTGATAGTAGCCCGCAATAGTCCCAGCCTGGAAGCCCTCAGCTCGCATCTCCTCCCCGAAGCGAGTTCGCTCACTCTTTTCCTGTTCCAGTTCCTCCTTCAGCCTGCGATTCTCGGCCTCAATCCGGACAAAAGCCTCATGTCTCTCCATGGCGAACTTCTCCTTCGCCAACAACAGCTCCTCTTTCCGGGCAGATTCCGAGCGAGCCATCGCCAGATCGATTTGGACCTGCTCCAGCGAGGCCGACAATTTATCGGTCTTCTCGGAGCGGATTGAGAGATCACTCTTCAGAGTCTTCTTCTCCTCGACCACCTCCTCCAATCGCACACGACTCTCCCGTAGCTCGTCCCTCCAGCGGAGAGCCTGCCTTGCATAGCCTACAAAATACTTCTGGGCGTTTACTAGGCGGGACAGGTTCTTCCGCAGCTCTTTCTCTTCCGCATCTTCCTGCTCTTCACTCCCCGTCATTTTTCCCTCGGCCTTTGACGAACCTCCCTCCGCTACCTCCTCTGTTCGCACCTTCTTTGGCCGGGAGGCTCGCGAGCTGGAAGGCCCCTTCCTTTTGGATGAAGAAGTCCGAGCTGGAGGTACCTCACCGGTCTCTTCAGTTAGGTCGATCGGCTGAGAGGTAGGAGCGGCAATCGGAAGCGGACCTTGAGGAGTCAGAGTTGCAGTAAGAGGAGCCGGAGCAGCTGATTCCGGAATAGGAAGAAGGGCGCCCTCCTCTTCGACCACAGCGACAGGACCAGACGTCCTACCCGCCAGCTCGACAAGACGAGCTTCCTCGGCCTTCTTAAAGGTATCGGCCAGAATGGGGTCAACTCCATGTCGAGCAGGGGAGATAGGAGTTCGCTCCTCGTCAGATGCATCGCTCGCAATGGAGAAGAATCGGTTCATGGTGAGATCTGAAAACAGTAAAATAAAGTAAGATAACAAGATAACTAGTTCGACATAAAGAAGAACGTAATAATAAAGCGACCTAAATCAAAACGAGGAGGGAGCAGACTGTTCGGATAAAACCCCCAAAAAGTCAACAGCTCCCCACAAGAACTCAATTGGGCGATTTCGAACCAACCCTTGGCAAAAATTTCGTTCAGGGCTGTGATTTGATGGTCCGGAGCGGGAGCAGGGTCGGTTTGACCCGAACGCTGGGCCCAAGGAAGCGAACGAAAAGGCCAATCTATCGGCGCTTTCACAAAGAAATAATATTTCTCCCAGGAACTGATTTTATCATCCCCGGGAGATAGGAAATAAGCTCGCCTCGTGCCACTCCGAGGACTAAGATAGAAACGAAAAGGATTGAAATTTTTCAACACAAAACAAGATCGAAAACGAGTTACAGAGGGCTCGACCCCCATCCATTTACAAACCATGTAGAAAGAAACTATGTAGCTAATGGAGTTCGGGTGGAGTTGGTTCCGACATATCCCGAACTCCGCACTAACATCTAAGAAGAAAGGATGGATGGAAGGAACTAGCCCTAGTGTGACATGTTTTAGAAACCATGTCTGATGTCCAAGCGGTGCTCGATGGGGTCGATCCTCTGGACCCTGGATCACCACCACATAGCCCCCCGCCATCAGTGAACTCAAGAACACAGTATGGGTCGGAGTGACCTTGGAGGAAGAAAAGACATCTTCTACAGATCTTTTCCTCCTGGGGTTTTCCAAAGAAGAAGATGCCATTGAAATATTAAAGAGTAGAAGAGAGAGGAAGGGGTACCTGGGATTAAGAGAAGAAATCTAAATCGAGGAGAGAATCAGAGAGGATGAGTGTCTACAGTAGATGAGCACAGAAACGTTTGAAGGTTGAGGGTAATGACATATATATAGAGTGGAAGATCTTGATTTTGGTGGGAAAATCCGAAGAGACACGATCTGTCCGCCGTTGGATGGAGTGAAATCTAACGGCGGAAAATGAAAAGGCATTGGGCGGGAACAGTTTTTTCGCCACGTGTCGTGCGAACAGAGCGATGTCAGCTGAAAAGACATGGAAAAGACGTTTCGCCTCGGAAAGGGGCGTCGATTCAGTTCGGTCACCGCCTTAGTGAACTATTACCATAGCGAACTCCCCTAGTGTATTACATACACTTCGAAAAGGGGGGGAGTACTGATGTGGTCGAACTGATCTCCCGACCGAACTAAGTTAAACCGGGTTTCTTACTTGGCTTTGGCCATCATGAACGAACTACTCTGATAAGCGAACTATGCTTGTCCCGGCGAACTACATTAGCTCGGAGGTATCGACGAACTGACCGATTGGATAAGAATGAACTAATCCTAACTGCCCGCTATTTTCACAGGTTTGTTATCCATATCCCTGATTTCTAGGCTGATATCGAGCTAAACCTTGATTTCCGGAGGACTCCCACGCCAACCACAATTAGGACTCATATTCCTACTGCAACAAGTATCAGGGAGTATATATATCCTTGTTCTTTTACACTTTACACACACGCAATACACAAAATTCAGAGATTACATTACTTGAGAGATTTCAGAGCTTTTCGACTGACTTGAGCGTCGGAGTCCCTTCGCCGGGAACCTCTCCCGGTGTTTGTTTTGCAGGTTCGTTGGATCCGATCGTTCAAGATTTTGAGTTTTTGGTTCCGAGAAGACGCACATCAAATTGGAGCAACATCAATAGTGAAAAAAGTATAAGTCATTCAGTAAAAAGGTTATGAAATCTGTATATAAAGGTTACACTATTACAACATAAATGTTATATTATTACAACATAAAAGTTATGACATAAATTAAAAAAAAAAAAAGGGCGCGGATCCGGGTTAAACCGGACCCGACCCGACCGTATGCCTAGTTACATGGATTATGACCCATGCACCTGGTGCACACAAACACTACTCATAATCTATTAAGCATTAAGTAAATGAAGAAAATAAGATGAAATTTTGTAATTTAAGTGTTGAGATGTAATTAAGTTATTAATTTTAGATTTTATTATTAGATAATGTAACATATTAACTTTATTGAAAGTATGATAAATTTATACTTTTAATTTAAAATTATTATATTTTGTTTGTTAATTAATTTGAGGCTCGAAATCTTGAATCCATCACCGATACTAACCAAGAACTTTCGTAATGGTTCGAAGAGAATTGAAGCCAGGTTTAAGTCATAAGAGTGGTGGTGGTGTGTGCACATTTTACAATATTTGTTTACCAAAATACTGAAAATGAGCTTTACAGTAGGAAATAAGGGATAAATAGGCAGGGTACGGATTAATTATGGACTACATTTATCTCGGTAGGTCATCCTACAGACCCACATCTTCTCATTTGAGACTAAATGACATAGAAATTGGGTAGAGAAAGGAAGCATCATTGAATATATGTTTAGATTCTATTTTCTAACGAGTCTTTTCGATTCTCTTCAATTAATAAATTCTAAGAAAGATACACCACATTCTAAACAAATTACATTACTAATGCATGGGAAGGAGAGATGTTTAAAGACTGATCTAACAGGTTTCAGGTTAAAAGAGTCAATTTAAACAAATTTCTAATATTGTCAAAGTCATCATAATCCTAACTTTATCGGATTTTAGGCTAAACGAATATATATATATATATATATATATATATATATATATATATATGTATATCTTTCATTTATCAATCGTAAATAATTAGTGAAGTTTAGATTGTTTGATGTATCAAGAAGTTTTTTATGTAAGTCCCAAAACATAAAATATGATAAAATAAAGCATTTGATTAGTCAACTCACATCAGTTAATTAATTACATAATAACTATTTATTAAAACAATTAATTTTAGTTTGGTGCAAAGGGTTTCATAGCTCCTCCTATATAATATAGCTACAGAAAGATTATTAATTGTTAACAAACATCAACTTATCCATCAAATCGTCTCATTTGGAAAATTCAAATACAAATATATTATATTTAATACAATATATTTATAAGGCGGTTTGATCTTAATTTTCATCATAAAATTATGAGTTGAACTTGTGTATAATTGATGTATAGCTCTTAAATCCATACACGCGGTTTAGGTCGGATCGAATTCTCTCCGAATCCATGCATTTCCCTCTTTTTTTGGGGTTAAAAACATTTTTCCATCCAAATTATACGTGATTTTATATTTTTTGTTATAAATTTTTAAATGTTGCATTTTGTCGTATGAACTTTAAATTTAATGCATTATACGGTATTAGACAAATCCTATTAGTTGATTTAGGACACGTGTACAGTTATGATTTGTTCAATACTGTTAAATGTAACAAATTTAAAGTTCATACAACAAAGTGCAATATTTTAAAATTTATACAAAAAAGTGTAAAATCGTGTACAGTTCGGATGAGAAAATGTTATTAATCTTTTTTTTTTTGTTTTACCTTGACCTTTATGTTATTTTAATTATACATTTATGTTATATTAATCATATATTACGTAATACTTTAACTTAAAAAAAAACTCTAATTTCGATACAATTTATACATATATACCTTTATGTGGTACTACTTGTACCTTCAAGTGATATTAATCATACCTTTATATAATATATAAAAGGTACAACTAACATAAGTAAAATGTATGACTAATATAATTAAAAATTATGAAAGATATTAATAGATATTTAAAAATATGTTAAGATACAACTAAAAATCCTAAAAAATATGATTAATATAATATAAATATATAATATTTGGTAACGAATTTGGATGAGTTTAAACGCACTCCTCCAAACACGTGGGAGTGCATGCCAACGTATAGGTGACGCATGGATCTATCGATTACACAAAAGTTTTTCTGTAATATTATGTGATTGTTATGTCATGCAGGATATTAAACGTGAGCTCCAATTGGGCCATCATCATTTATATTTTTTTACGGGTTGCCCAGTTCCAATACCTAGGAAAATTATTTTGCATAATTTATGATTTTCGTCTTATCTTTTTTTGGAAGTGGGTCCTTGACTTTGCAATTGAAAATTATGAAAAGAAAGAGAACAATTTAGTTCAAAATAATGTGTTTCATGTCCGGCCCAATCGACATCATTTGTGGTTGAAGTTGCTATCTTCAATGGGCTTCAACAAAAAATCATTTAAAAATTATTTTGCACTTCAAATATTAAAAAGTCAAATTAAACCGTAAAATTTGCTGAAAGTCATAAGTGTTATGCAATTATATCCATACAATTGTTTTTTACAATCGATCAGGTGCACAGATCAGATCCGTGCAATGAAGGTCATATAATTCAGATGTGATTTTCATCTTCCAAACATGTATTACGTGTACATATTCTCACGTATCTCTATATTTGTGTCCCTTCTTTTATCTTGCATGCTTGACTTTTATATTATTGTTGACGTAATTATTATATTATATTAATTTAACCTTTACATTATAATACAAACATATAATATATTTTAAATATTTATGTTATAATAATATAACATTATGTAATACCTTAAAACATAAGAGTTATCACATTTATATATAAAAGTTAAATTTATTATAATATAAATATATAACTATACTACATGAATTTAAATAAATATATAACTATACTACATGAATTTTTACGCTAAGAAAAATCTAAATAATATCACATAAAAGTTATGATATTTGTACATAAATTTTATACTAATATAACATAAATATTACCGAATAAATTGAAAAAATAAAATAATTTGAGTGCAGGTCCAACACAACCGACCCGCACACCCAATTAGATGGTGCAACTATTGATAAAAACTCTACTCTTACATCTAAATCCATTTATATGCAAACACCCCCCCCCCCCCCCCTTATATATATATTTGAAATGGAAAAAGAGGCTATTTATTATTTATTCATTAATATATATATATATATATATATATATATATATATATGTATGTAACTTTTTTTTTTGAAACGATTAAAATTAGGGAGGATAGAATTTCAAATGCACTCACAATTGTATCTTAAGTATAAAAATACAATATCAATTTTAAATGCATATAGGAAAATTCTATTTATAATATTACACAATTATATTGGTTTATAATATAAACAATATCAATCTTTTTATCTTATTCACAACTTTATTTTCCAACTTATATTTTTCACTTAAAATATATTATATTTTTATAGATATATGAATGAGTGGATATTTGTATTATTATTTACTAGTTTAGATTCGTTGCGATATACAATTTATCAAAATAAATACTTTTAAGAAAATAAAATACAAAAAACTAATTTTAACTATATATATAATTAATTAGATAGTGTTAATGAGTAAACAATAAATAGCCTTATTATTATTAATTTTTTTTTCCTTTTATAACTTTTAGTTATAACACAATGAATGATCTGTATTATAACTTTTCGCTTATTTCATCTTTTTATATTAGTATTCAACAATGCCATATTATCAAGTGTTATGTTTCAATTTAATTTTCTAGTGTAGAGTTATACAGAAAAGAGAACCTCAGTATGGTGGAAAAGAGATGGGTGGGTGAAAATGAAAAAAAAAAAAAAAAAAAAAAAAAAGGAGAGAGAGAGAGAATCTAAGTTATTTGTATTAACATGTCTTTCACTTTTAAAAAAGAGATTGAGAGGATCCAGGTTCATCATCGTCTTTGGTTTATGAAGATAAAATATAATTAATTAAATACTAATAACTTGGCGTTATAGTTCAATCAACTGCATTTTCAACAACCTTTGTGTATTGGTTTTCCAATATCATTTCCAGCTTAAGTTCTAGCCGAGTTAGGGTTTTGATTCTTTTTCATACTCGATTTTGTTTCATCGGCTGATCGACGACTGAAACCTTCAAAGTCATGTTCAAAAATTTCTGGTAACCTATCTCTCTTTAATTATTGGTATAGTAAATAATATGATGTTCAAATCGATGAACTGTATCACGATACTTCATAATTGGAGCAATTCTCTGTTTTTAATTTTTTGTCGATGAGTTATACGATCTCGAGGTCAATCTGGTGTGACTGCACGGTGAGGATCATTTCGCTTTGCAGATTTGTCTGGATGGAGCTGTTTCAGTTTATTTTTTCATTTTGCTGAAAAGTTAGGGTTGGATCTTGCTTTTTAGTTCAGTACATCACAGTGCACGTAATGAGAAATTTAATTTTAATTTAGAATTTATGACTTGAATATTTCTGTTTGATGGGCACCTAGAATGGGATTCTCTCTTGGCACTTGCTGCGATTTCTGAATTACATGACTTGTTGGTGATAACATTTTGATGTAAATAGATGTCTGTAATGGCTAACGATGTACCTGATGCATTCGTGATTCATTTAGTTTCTCTGGGAATGGTTTGTTCATGTTTTAGACCTCCTATAAACGGTTTTTTTACTTGGGGTTCATATAGGAATTCCATGGCATAAGCCACAGTGATTGGAACTTGATTTCACACGTCTTGCGAGAGATGATTTATATATTCATTTGAGTGATTTACATAAAGCAATGGCTCAGGAGGATGCCATAAAACATATTAGTGTATGACTTCATTTGTTTCTAAAAACTTTTTCTGGTAAAGGAGTTTAGAACCACATTGCTGCATTATGCGCCACGATTGTAGGAACTCCAGGAGTCTTTTCAATTGAATTCTGGCATCCACTCTTTCCTATATGATTCCATCTATGAAATTGGTTTCAAATGAATTAAATCTCTGTTTCTATATGGGGAGAAGGTAGAATAACTATTTTTCCTTGGCATTTTCGTTGGCGACATAAAACTTCATCTTTTTTCAGGGGCTCTCAAGAGCAGCAAGCTCAGCCACGCCCACAGGAATTGCCCACAAATTCATGGTATCCGTCATCTGTTGTTAGTTCACCCAGTGCTTCACGCCCCATGTCACCTGGCCCTAGTACTTCCAGCAGCTTAACCATGACAAGACTTACAGATGAACTTAACACCTTATCAAATCTTTCACCTGCTGAGGCAGCAGGCATCATTGCTACTTTGAAAGACAAAAGGTAAGAATTTATCTTGGAACTTTTTGTTGGATTATTCATTTATCCTCTATTCTTTATATCTGATAATTGAAATTAAGAATTCACTTTATTACTTCAACATTTAGAATGGTACTTTATGGAGGAACTCCTTGTTAGCTATAGGTGATATCTTACTTCCTATTAAGATATTTGCAAGTTTGAAGTATGGGATATCACTTCATTCATAGGAGGTATTTCTTGAAGAATTTATAAGCTAGTCATGTGATGCAGTGATGAAAATTGTACTTGCTGCTTTGTGGCTGCTGTGTTCTGTTCATCTGGTACTGAAGTCGAATGAGAACTCAATGAAACGTGTCAAAAGCTTTTTCATCTTCATCATCGTCAATGAAACAAATCTAGGGAACATGTATATGTAATGTGAAAAAGGTAATGAATTGTCTAACATAGTTTCTTGTCATCCTTTATCTATCTATTTTTTCAGTGTTGATGAGCTAAAAAAGCTTCTGGCTGACAAGGATGCTTATCAAAACCTCTTACTTACACTTGAACCTTTCAAAACTCGAAACAGGGTAAGTTGCAGTTGGTCATTTTTCACATTTATATGTACGTTCTTGTTGCTTTCTTCTGTCTTTGTTCAAGTTTTGATTTCTCAAGGACGTACTCTTTGGAAACATGTGAAATAAAGGGCCTATAGCAAGTAAAATGACACATTTAGGCAATATAGGTCTTGTACCTCTGTCTGTAGTTTTCTCCTCTGAACACAATAAGCACCACAAAGGTATATATGTAAAAGTCATTCTTTTTTAAAGGTTTTAAAAAACAGTATGATGTTTTGTTAATTCACCACTAGATGGTCTGTTTTAGTGCTTGTATTTTGATGAAGTTAGTGCAATTTCTTGCTTGTCGTGTATTGAAATACACTGTCTGGACAATTTATATTCACATCTTATTCGGTATCAATCTCTTTCGATGTAGAAACAAGATTTCATTGCCCAATATTTTTGTGTTTGGATCCTGCAAGACCCATTTTATGTTTCGTCTTGCATATTCTGTTAAAGTAGTCTTCTTAGCTAGTTAAGGCATTACAGGTATCTTTTACAATCCTTTACATAATTCTCATTATGTACGTCATTCAATCAGGTGAGAGAGGAACTTGGGAATGAAACACTGCAGCTTGCTAGTAAGTCCTTTTATGCTTCACTTTCAGGTTCCAGATAGAGTATTTTACTCAGATGACATTAAACTAATCATTAATCAATGATCTAAATTGTAGGGGAGAACTTGGAAAAAGAACCAATCATGGTGGATCTAAGAAATCAGGTGAATAGTTATTTTGATTGCATTCATGATAACTTTCTTGGGTTTCAACAACAGTTGTCAATTGTGATGTTTATTTTCTTGCCTTACCGGCCTCAGTGTCGAATCATCCGTACAACAGAGCTGGCATCTGCTCACAAAAAATTGCATGAACTTGAAAGGAAGAAAGAAGATATTCTTAAGTATAATTCTCCCTCTTCTCTCTTCCATCAACTTCAAGGTAACCATTAACTGCCTCCAACTTTTGCTATTTATTTGTATCTCGTTTTATGACCACTAATTTTCTTCTTTCTTCCTATTGGAATTTCTTTTCAAACCTTCAATTTTCAAGTGGTAAATTTTCTGAATGAACTGTCTATAGAATCGAGCCTGCCATGTTATCTCCAAATATGGCAATTCCGTTTACTTAGGCCCCCTTGGAACTACATTCTCATAATGGCATAGTGAATTTGATTCCTTTATGTGGGAGCAGAGTCCTTGCCATATACGGCTTTTTTTCTTCGTTTTCTTTTCTCTGTTCAATCTCTAAAATATGAAAGTTTTCTTAGCTGAGTGAGCTCTTTTTTAAATCTTCAGAAGCTATGAATAAAACAGAAGAGGAATCGGAGACAGTACACAGACAGCTTCTTGAAAGAGAACTCGATCTTACAGACTTTGTACAGAAATACAAGAAGATGCGGTATGTTTATCATAAACGAGCACTTACCCATCTCGCCATTAGTACATCTGTTGCCAACTGAACTTGGTTTGATATGTTTATGCCTTGAAGGCAAACAAGTTTTTGCAACTTACACCGATTTCTTTTACCTAACCATACTTGGTGGAGCTGTCATATCCACGTTTCTTTGTTGTCCAGTCCAATCCCTGGCAATCCTTGTATAATTGAGAGGAATGATCTGAAATTCATAATAATTCATAATTCAAAGATTGGATCATAAGTTCAATTATGAATACATTTTCTCTCCTATACTTCAATTATGTATACATTTTTGCCACCAGCACGCTCATTTTACTTTAAGCTTTGCCACTTCTTTAATAGAGCATGGAGCAAATAATATAACAGAAATAATAATGCAGGATGCAAAAATCTGAAAAAAAAAAAAAAAAAAAAGGTAGAACCGTGGGGGACAAAATTACGTATTACTGATAATTAATTTGGTTTGTGAAAGAGGGATTCAACTTCTAAAATGTCAGGCTTGGCATGAAGATGTAAAAAGCACAAACATGAACTAGATACTCATGATATGAAAAGAAAAGGCCATCTGCAAATCATTCTTCCATCTGAATTTCTTCCTTCAGTCGATTTATTTCTCTCTCCCACTTGAATCCTAACATTTGGCGACCAAAAGGGACAATGAGGTTGTAACGAAAGACCTACAAGATACAGAAATCCTTTTAAAATGAAGCAATCAAGCTACAATTCACCTGGTTTTGTATAGATTGTATATCATAGGCGTAAAATGAACATGCCTTATTGTTGAGATCACGGAGCCGGAGTTTCAATGGCTCTGATAACTCGAGCCATTTGGAATCATCGTCTGCATCTTTGTACTCCCAAGCTCTGCGAAGGGCTGAGCGCCACACATCAATGCTACTCCGTATGTCTTTGTTAAGTTCCACCCATTCGGGTGCACACCCGTTTTTGTTAAGGATCCGATACAAGGTATCTTCAGCAGGGTCGGCATGAGGGTTGGTTCTGAGGTCCAAGGGCTTTCCTTTCCCAGGCAAATTTTCGAACTGACCTTCTTCCATTGCACGGTATACTCGTTGCTCAACCACATTTGTAATGTCTGTTTCTGATCTGGAAAATGCCATCAAAATCAGTTGCTAGCATTGCAAATCAATTTCCCTGGTTGTAAAGATATTTGAAAAGATGAGAGAGAGAGAAAGATTACACTAACTGTGCAAAAACTTGTGAGAAATACTGAAAAAAAAGGATCATTTTTTAAGAGAGATGGAGAGATTAATTACATCAGATATTAATCCACAAAGGATCATACATCAATAACTTACAAACAATTACCGATCAGCGATTCCAGCAACAATTACGAAAATTTTCTGAAAATAGGAATTATGTTGAAGGAACAGAAAATTCACCTGACGTTGTTACGTTGTCCACGGAGCTCCGGCGGAAGCTTGCGGTCGTTAACGGCGTCAATTACGGAGGCAAGGCGATCGTTTGGAACTTTCTTATTCGGTTTCGGGGAAGAAATAGATGAGGAAGATGAAGATGACGCCAATCTGATGCCGGCAACGATCGACAGATCTCCGGATGAGGAAGAAAGTGTTGTCCTTACCGCGAATCGAAGCGCCATGGCTCACACTACAACAAATTGGGCCCAAATGGGTTTTATTTATTGACCGATTTCAATACGTTGTATTGTTGCTTATATATATCTACGTGGCTGATTGAAGAACACAAGAGCCAACTTCCTAAAATGACTTGAATCTTTACTTCTATGTTTGAAAATCCATATTTTATATATTATGTAGAGAAAAAAAGTTAATAGTATGTTGTGTCAGCAGATTACATAATTTGAAATGAGTGAATTTCAAATGTTGAGTGACTTTCAAATCTTCAAATCAGAATAGATTTAAAATCCAGTTATATTGTAAAAAAAAAAAAATATTAATTTAAAATGAAAATGTAGATTTCAACTTGAAAAGAGTATAAATTAAGTATAAATATTGTATTAGAAATGTATTAACTATATATGTGGAGTAATAATTGTGTGCATCAATTGCATTGGATGTGACCTCAATCTAGTGGCGAATTCAGGAATTAGAAATTTGGGTGTGAAAAATAATTATAAGTATATATAAATAGAATATTATTTAAGATTTAAATGTATACAACTAAAATCTTACAAATAAAAAAATAGATATAATTTTTTTAAGTTGTTTTTTTAAAGATTTTATATTAAAAGAATTATTATTTACTTTAAAAGATTTTTTTTAAATGAATTAATCTTTATTTTGAAGCTATGGAAAAAAATTCATTACAAATAAAAAATAGATATGATATTTCTTTTTTAGTTTTTTTAGCTTGTTTTTAAAGATTTTATAATACAAAAAATATTATTTAATCATGTTAAAAGAATATATTTTTCAAAGGAATTGATTTCATTTTAAAGATATGAGAAAAAAATTGCAATCATGATAAATTAAGACTAATTATAGATAAAGAATAATGGTTTGCAACTCATGATGTGGGCAACAGATAAAAAAAGTTGGCTACAAAAAAATTATATCAACAATTATTATTTAATCACTTTAAAAGATTTAAAAAAAAAAGAATTGAAAGATATCAGATTTTATTTTATCACAATTAATTATAAGATTACTTAAATGACTAGATAAAGAATAATGTTTGTAACTCATGATATGGGCACAAGACAAAAAAGTTGGCTATAATTATATCAACACAACAGAAAAATATTTTTTTTAAAAAAATGAATTGATCTTCATTTTAAAGATAGAAGATTTTTTTAATCAAAATTAATTATAAAACTAATTATACAACTAGATAAAAAGTAATGATTTGCAACTCTTGATATGTGCAAAAGATAATTTTTTTTAAAAAAATGAATTGATCTTCATTTTAAAGATGTGAGAAAAACTATTTATCACAATTAATTATAAGACTAATTAAACAGCTAGATAAATAATAATGGTTTACAACTCATGTTGTTGTGTGCAAAAGATAAAAAAAGTTGGCTAAAAAAACAACATAATTGAAAAATACATTGGCATCAAACTAGCTTAACTACATCAAAATAATATTTAATTCTTGTATAATTTATAATATCTATTATTTTCTAAGATATATGGGGTACAATTGTACCCCTTTGCACCGTGTAGATCTGTCACTACTGATTCGATTCGGATCCATGTTAAAATTATACTTAATTTTTTAATTAATACGGTAACATTTATGTTATTTGAATATAATATTTATGTGATATTATTTATACCTTTATATAATATTAATTATATATTTGTATAATATTACTTATATTTTTATATTAACATAAATGTTATATTGTTTTGACATAAATGTTTAAAGTGTATTTCATGCATGCTTGTGTAAAATATAATTATATTATAAAGGTTATATTATTATAATATAAATGTATATTATTATAACATAAAAGTAAAAAAATTATTTCATGCATGTTTGTATAAAATAAAATTATATTATAAAGATTACATTATTATAACATAATGGTAAAACTAACATAACTAAAAAATGTAACACATGAGATAAAGTATAGGTGCAGATTTTGGTTATTGAAGTTTACACATTCTAGTTAATTTCAGGAGAATTAATGTTCTAACGAGGTAAGGACATTTGGAATATTTTAGGGGTAATCGTGGTGCGGTTTTAACGTTTTTTCCTTAATTTCAAACTACATTGTTATATGCAGTTTGATTTATAAGTAAAGTTAAAATTGCAGTTTTCATATAAAATTGAATAAGTAAAGTTAAAATTGCAGTTTTCATATAAAATTGAATGTGCGATTTTAACCAAGATATTGTAATTTCATTATCACTCATAATAATCACTTGATACATAACAGTACGTGCTTTGTCATCGACAGTTTGAAACATTTATTCAGTTAACAAATATAATAGTTTTTTGATGATCCTAATCTACAAATATCATTTGAAGTAGGTATACATCAATCCTTTGGCATCAACACAAGTCACGTTTGGGCTAGTTGGGCTTACAAACTATTTCTAAAAAATCCGTTCCAACAGGTGCAGATGCCAACGTCACCCATAAAGAACAAATAAACCATTAGTTTTTCCACACAATCATGTAAAAATTAGCTGATCGGATCCTCTTTACCAAAATTCATGTCCAATTTGTATGCTATATTAAAACTATGTAGTTTTAATATTGAATTTTTATTTTTTTACATTGTAATTGTTTTTATATTGAAAGTTAATATAACGTGTTTTGTGACATGGTATAGAGATTTTTGGTACATGAAATCTGATTTGAAGAATTAGTGGTCATAATGTTACTATCTTGAGATCGAATTATTGCATTATTAATGATTAGAGATTTAATTCTATATTTATGTATTTTTTTAATATATTAAATTGAGAATCATCAATTCTTTGAAATAAAACCATTTCATACAAAAATATTAACTTAAGAAGTAGCAATTAATTATTGATAATTAATATTTGCTAATAGGGGAAAGCGAAATGAACACGATCAAGTTCGGCTCGTACTATTAATTTGTTACAAGTGAATTTCAATCATGTAAGAATTAATGGTCGTAATGTCAGTATCTTGAGATCGAATTGTTGAATTATAACTAATTAGACATTAAATTCTATATTTATGTATTTTTTAAATATATTAAATTAAGAATCATCAATTCTTTGAAATAATATCATTTGATACAATAATATTAACTTAATTAATATCTCATTACAATTAGAATATGCATAAACTATTGGATTTTTTTCCCCATATTTCTTTTTATTTCGGTTCGGCACATGACATTCATCAAGATGAATAATTTTTTTTTTAACTCTCGAAGACAAAAGCACTATTATATATCAAGTGATTATTATGAGTGATAAGGAAATTACATCAGATTTTGATCAATTATTTTCATATATATTGTGTTCGTTTCCCAAAATTAGTATTGAGATTGTTAACTCAATAGAAACCACAAATGTCTTTATCAATATGTTCTTTATCAATATGTGCTTGTGAATTATTTTGATTGAAATCATCATTACAATTCTATACATGGGACTAAGGTTGTATTAGCTTGATAAATTATAAAGTCGAACATGGCAAATAAAGATGTATGTATATTAATGGATCCTGAACTTATTCAAGCATTTAATGAAATTAAATACGTACTCACAACTCAACCTAGCTAATTATACTAATGTCAAACCACAGTAAGTTGTATTAAAGCATTACCCTAATTATAATATCAGCTTTCAATACCTTAACATCAATGCTGATCTATAAGTAGGGAGAAATCATTGGGTGTGCAATAACCCCATTCTTTCAGAGATCACATTTTGCCAATTCATATATAATATAGAGTTCAGGCACATGCAAAGTTTCCTCTCTTCTTAAATTCTTTTTTACATTAATATGGAATTAAATTTCTAAATCAAGAATTAATATTAACTCATCCCTCTATTCTTAAATATTGATTTTACCAATTAAATAGTGTTCCGTACATGAATTGCTCAAGTTATTTATGATAGTCCTATGTATGATTAATATTATCCATTAATTCTTTAGTCAATTTTAAATTTGTTGAAATTAAAGTCATTTTAATATAATATGAAGATGTTAAATGATACTATATATGATTAAAATAAAATCGCTGATAGTTTGCTCCAAAAATAAACTCCCAAACTTGAACCCCTCTCGCAGAGACAAATTTAATGTGTATTTAATAATTAAAGTATTCACAATTTTTTTAAGTAGATACTTAAATTTTAAAAGTTTTTCAATCACTAATCATTCTTTTTACAAATTTTCAGGTGCTACCCCAACTTAATTTTGACACATTTATCCAACTAAAAATAGCTATCGTAAAACATGAAGACGCAATTTACCTCCAACACCAACCAAAATACATGAGTCTTACACCAAGATGACTCTCTTTGAAGCCAAATTATAACTCTTAGTGATGATATGAATAACTCATAATTGCTATGTATTTGAAGGAACCGAAATCGGGTTTAGAAGAATCGGGTTTAAATTGGCTGAACCAGAGCTGAACCGAAAGAATTGGACTGAGAAGAATAAACTGAGTCAAGTTAGTTAACCAACTTAACTAACTAAATCCGAGGGTTTGCTGCGTGAGACGTTCATTTTCAAACAAAAAATCGTTGCTTTCAAGACCCAATCTTCTGAAATTGGTTGAGGGGTTTCATTCTATATACATAGACGCTTCTATAGTTCTGAAATTATCTCTCAATATCTTGTAATTCATCAGATTATGAAAATTAGGGTTCTAAGTTTGCTATAAACCCTAATTTGCGTCTTCAGCTTGTTTGATGCGTTTTGTATCTTGATTCTTGGAATTAATAGAGGGATTTTGATCCAGAGTGGATGTGGACTTGTTTTAAGTCGAACACTATAAATCTCGTATGTTGATTGATGTTTTCTTGATCGTTCTTCTTGATTTGCATTTTACGATTTTGTGTGGAATTGTTCTTGGTGATTTGAGCTGTATTGCAGACTGATTCTTAACAAGTGGCACCGTCTATGGGAACTCCAAGTCATTGAGATGGGATCCATGAAGTTGGATGTTGAGAAATTCACCGACTCCGGTGACTTTACCCTATGGAAAGCAAAGATGGAGGCCATTCTCATTCAACAAGGGAGGATGCAATCTCAGAAGTGGTATTTGATTCAGAATCTTCAAATGAAGATGAGGCTGAATCGTCTAAAGCAAGGGTTGAAAAATACAAAATTGACAGAAAGACAAGGAGCTCTATCATTTTATGCATTGGAGAGAAAACACTTAGAGAAGTATATCAAGAGAAAACAACATTGGAAGTATGGAAGAAACTTGGATCTCTGTATTAAACAAAGTCTCTAGCCAACAGATTGTTCTTGAAGCAAAAGTTGATATCCTTCAAGATTATGGAAGAGAAGAGGATCTTGGAAAAGCTTGATGAGTTCAACAAGTTGGTGGATGACCTAGCAAATATTGATGAGAAACAGAAGGATGAGGATTTGACATTATTGCTGCTGAATTCACTTCCAAAATCCTATCAATCCTTTAAAGATGCATTGATATATGAGAAAATTACAACCATGACTCTTGAAGCAGTACAGATAGCCATTAGATCTAGAGCGCTCTCAGGTGATTCAGAAACAAAATCACAAAGTATGGGAGAAGGCCTATAAATGAAGTTCAAGAATAATAACAAGGCAAATCAGAATCACTTCAAGAACCAAAATAAGGGTGTGTCCACTGGTATAAGTGGAAATCAAGAAAAGACAGAAACAAGAAAGTGTTTTGCATGTCATAAACCTGGACACCTGAAAAAAAACCACCTTGAGAGGAAGAAGAAGACAACTCACAATAACCAGCAAGCCTCTGTAGCACAGGAACAACAATCTTTTGAAGGAGCAAATATACCATGTATGGTTAACACTCAAGTTCAAAATGAATGGGTGTTGGATTTCGGGTGCTCCTTCCATATGTGCCCTATCAAGTCTTGGTTCATAGATCTCAAAATGGAAGATGGTGGTTCAGTGCTACTAGGTGATGATCACACTTGTAAGGTGAAGGGAGTAGGGATGATTTAATTGAAACTTCATGATGGATCCTTCAAGACCTTAAACAAAGTAAGGTATATCTCTAAACTAAAAAGAAATTTGATTTCTCTTGGATTGCTTAATGCTGTAGGATATGAGTTTTGTACTAAAACAGAGCAGATTCTAGTAACAAAAGGTGGCAAGCTTGTGTTGAAAGGTAGGAAGTCCAATAGTCTATACTTGTTATGTGGATCCACTACCGTTGGTGGAGCTAGAGTGGTAACTAACACTGATCAGCAAACCTTGATATAACATAAGAGGATGAGACATATTAGGCATAAAGGTTTAGTAGAATTATCTAAACAAAAGCTGTTGGGAACTAACCTGATAACTAAGGTGCTAGACTATGAGAATTGTATTTTGGGAAAAACAACAAGAACTCCATTTCCTAAAGGTAAGCACACTACCTCGACTATTTTTGAATATGTACACTCAGACATATGGGGTCCTTTTAGGACTGAAACCATTGGAGGAAGAATATACTACATCACATTTATAGATGATTTCTCAAGAAAATTATGGGTGTATATACTTAAACATAAGGGTGAGGCTTATGAGAAGTTTAAGGAATGACTAATCTTGCAAGAAAATCTAACAGGAAGGAAGCTTAAATACTTGAGGACAGATAATGGGCTAGAATATCTGTCAAAGGAGTTTCAAGATTTCTGCAAATCTAAAGACATCACAAGGTACATGACCACAACTTACACACTACAACAAAATGACATTACAAAAAAGATGAATAGAACTTTAATTGAGAGAGTAAGGTGTATGCTTCTGGACTCCGGCTTACCTAAGTCATTCTGGGGAGAAACTTTTGCTACTGCAGCTTATCCGATTAACAGGAGCCCATCATCACCTGTGGAATTCAAGTCACCTAATGAGGTATGATATAAAATGAAGCCAGATTACTCACATCTTAAGGTTTTTGGGTGCCTAGCATATGCTCATACTAAGGAAGATAAACTAGAAACAAGAACAGTTAAATATGTGTTCATAGGTTATCCAACTGGTATCAGAAGCTATAAACTAGAACTCCCAGATGTTTTGTTAGTAGTGATGTGACCTTCAAGGAACAACTAATGGGCTATGGAAGTACTGAATCAGGTGAGATTCAGGTGAAGAATACAAGTGATCTAAGTTCTGAACAACAAGAAAATGAAACTGAAGGCAAAATAGATTTTAACTCTGAATTGAGCCAGGAAAGAGAGGCTCAAATGAGGAATCAATTGAAGAGGAATCAGATCAAGAACCAGATCAAAGAGTGGATCTTACAGACTATAATCTAGCTAGAGACTGGACCAGAAGAAAGATTTAGCCACTAGTCAGATTTGAGGAAGCTGATGTGGTTTAGTATGCTTTTCATGCAGCCATGAAACTGGATCAGGAAGAACCTAGAACATACGAAGAAACCATAAACTCAAAAGATAAAGAGAAATGACTGCAGGCTATGCATGAAGAACTAATGTCACTCCATAAAAATCAAACTTGGATTTTGGTGGAGAAACTAAATGATATAAAGATCATTGGTAGCAAATGGATTATCAAGAAGAAGATTGAGGTTGCTGGAGATGAACATATCAAATACAAGGCCAGGTTAGTAGCTAAAGGCTACACACAAAAGGAAGGGGTTGACTATAATGAAATTTTTTTCCCAGTGGTAAAACATGTGTCTATTAGGATTCTACTTGCATTAACGGCTCAATAAGACATGGAATTACACCAGTTGGATGTAAAAATTGCATTTTTACATGGAGATCTCAAGGAGATTTTGTTTATGTAACAACCAGAGGGTTTCATTCTTCCAAAAGATAAAAGAAAGGTGTGTCTATTGAAAAGATCTCTGTATAGATTGAAATAAAGTTCTAGGTAATGATATAAGAAGTTTGGTAGTTTTATGACAAGTATTGGATTGGAGAGGTGTAATTTTGACAACTGTATCTGCATGAAGAAGGATGAAAAGTTAGTTCATACTTATTTACTTCTGTATGTTGATGATATGCTATTAGCTAGAAAGAGCTCGTTTAGAATCAATGCTTTAAAGAACAAGTTAGCTTCTAAGTTTGAAATGAAGGATTTAGGTGAAGCTTGAAGAATGCTTCGTATGGATATAATAAGGGATAGAAGAAAAGGCTTAGTATTCTTACACCAATCTGAATATGTTAGTAAGATACTTTAGAGGTTCCAGCTGCATGAAACTAAGGCTGTAAACACACAAATTGGGGAAATTTACACCAATTGGGGTTTAATTTCAAATGACAGCAATTCAACAGTTAGTGACATAATTGGGAAAGAAGGAGATGATGAGTGTACCATATAAAAATGTTGTAGGGAGTCTTATGTATACTATGGTTTGTAGTAGACTTGACATTACTTTTGTGATGTGTAAAGTTAGCAGGTTCATGGCAAATTCAGGAAGGACACACTGGGAAGGAGTAATGTGGCTACTCAGATTCATGAAAGGTTCAACTGATTTAGTTCTGATTTTTGGAAAACAAGTAGATCAGAGCAACACACTTCAAGGTTTTGTAGACTCTGATTTTGCTGCAAATCCAAACACCAGGAAATCAGTTACATGTTATGTATTTACTTTCTATGGTTCAACAATCAGTTGGAAGGCTATGTTCTACAATTGAAGATGAATTTGTGGCAATGTTTGAAGCTGTAAAGGAGGCTATATGGCTGAGAGGTATTCTCAGGGAAATAGGTGTTAAGCAGGGAAGAGTCTCAGTGTTTTGTGACAATCAAAGTGCTTTACACTTAAGCAAACATCAAATATTTTACAGCAGGTGCAAACATGTGGACATAAAGCTGCATTTTATAAGAGATTTAATAAAGAAATGTGAAGTGGAAGCAAGGAAGATAGAGACAGATGATAACCCTACTGATAAGCTCACAAAGATCTTACCTGGAGCTAAGTTTGAATACTGCAAACGACTGATTAATCTGATCAGCTGGGAATCAAATCAAACTTAAAAGTATGGAACTGGATCAAGACCTCAAATGAGAATTTAGAGTTAAGATGGAAATTTTGAGATATGAATAACTCAGATTTGCTATGTATTTGAAGGAACCGAAATTGGGTTTGGAAGAATCGGGTTTAAACCGGTTGAACAGAAGCTGAACTGGAAGAATTGGGCTGAGAAGAATAAACCGAGTTAAGTTAGTTAACCAACTTAACCAACTTAACTAACTAAAGTCGAGGGTTTGCTGTGTAAGGGAGTTCATTTTCAAACGAAAAATCGTTGCTTTCAAGATCCAATCTTCTGAAATTGGTTGAGGGGTTTCATTCTCTATATATAGATGCTTCTATAGTTCTGAAATTATCTCTTAATATCTTGATTCTTGATCGTTCTTCTTAATTTGCATTTTAGGATTTTGTGTGGAATTGTTCTTGGTGATTTGAGCTGTATTGTAGATTGATTCTTAACACTTAGTCAATTTAATTATTCTTGTTTGATTCGACCTTGAACCAATCAAAAATTGTTCAAAATCCTATAATGATTTTTTTCGATTTGCGTTTGGATAGAATGAGAATCACGAAATCGACTTGTTATAATTTGACTTTGAATTATGGGTCATTTTAACATGTGTCTGATGCATTTTGACTGATATTTAGAGGTGAATTGCATTTTCCAATTTTACGTAAATTCTTGGTTGGAAATTATGTCCAATATTGAGTTCGGTAACAATCTAAAAATTTCAAATAGAATGGCTTGTGATCAAAATTTTATTTGAGTTTAAACACTAACTGAAAATAAGTACAATAATTCAAATAACAAACTGATATTAACCCACAAAACCATCACATGAAAATTAATTACTTGCACGATCATTATTAATTGTTTGGATGTCCTCAACAAATACATTGTTGAAGTAATCTTCATTTTGAATATAGTTTTTCAAAACATCAACCCAACAACCATCTATGGAGACTGGAGAATTAAGTTCTTAGATTTCATCGAGTATTGCCCCATTCATCACCACCGTGATGATTATTCTGTATTTTGGTATCATGCTTAGATATTTGTGATGATCGACAGGTTTTGGTAGATATGTTACAACTAAGGATGAAAAAATCCGTAAAAATTGCTGATATATGGTCGATATATTTGTATTTTGTGAAGTCCGATATAATAATGCACTGTAATTTTTTTTCGTTACTATATCGACAATATATCGGTAAATATCAATTTTTATATTGATATCAGTAAGAACTTGTATAATTTTGTAAAATATCATTGATATATCGATGATATATCGATAAAAAAATCGATAAATATCGGCGATATATCGGTACTGTATAAAATCGGTAATGCTTTGTATAATTTTTTTTCCTTGTTGTATCTTAAATGTGTAAAGAAACCTATGAAAGTTATCTCCATGATTACGCTGAAAATTGGTCTAATATCTTAAATTGGTATCAATATTGTTTGACTCAAGATGACATGTCATCTTATTCATTTGAACCTCATAGGAGTTTAAGTTATTACTAAATCATGTATTAATTGTCAATGATAATTTGACATGAAAACCAATATGAGACAACATTTATATAATAGTTTATCTCTTAATGTTGGTCGTAAACATATCTTTTTGTTTGAAATTTAATTTCAATATATATTAATATTCATTATAATATTATGTAAAGTGCTAGATACATTTTTCAATTTTTTTTTTTCGAAATTACCGATATTTCCACCGATATCGATATATCCATCGATATATCTGTAAAATCAAGGTACCGATATATCCGTAATCACCGATATTTTTGTCCTTGGTTACAACTCAGTTTAATAATATTGGAAAAAAATGTATAGATTAATTATAAAATCAGTTAAGTCTCTAAGTAATAAAGATGACTGATAGTACTTTTTTACATGAAAATGGAAATTTCCAAATCAAGAACTAACATACTCTCTCTTCATAAATACTCATTTAACTAATTATGAAATGATTGCAACTTGTAGAAAACAAGCGTGATGTGAGAAAGGATATGCGGTTCACCGTGAATTTGGTGAGTGCCATGATTCTACTATATATAACAAAAATTGTACAATATATAAGGAAAGAATCAAAACAAATCACGCAAGAGATTACAAGTTATATACAAATGACAAGATGCACAATTATTGGCTATTACCCCCAAGTGAAGTGTGGGGTTGACAGACACATAAAGCTTGGATCGCAACAATTTAAACATCGGGCGGGCTAAACTCTTGGGTGAATATGTCGGCAAGCTGCATGTTGGATGGGATGAAACGAGTGTCCAAACACTGACTAGTAACTAGCTCTCGAATAAAGTGACAATCAATGTCAATGCGCTTAACACGCTTGTGAGCAATAAGATTTTGGTTAAGAAAGAGAACACTCTTATTTCAAAGAGGAGAGTAGGACGTGTGGAGGGCGACATCCGGAGCTCAGATAATAGCTGAGATAGCCAAACCACTTCTTAAACAGTAGTAGCAAGAGCACAATATTCCGACTCACAACTAGAGCGTGCAACTGTGGGTTACATCTTGGCAGAACAGGAGACCAAGTTTCCACCAAGGAAAATAGAGTAGCCATATGTGGACCAACGAGTATCTACACAACGGGCCCAATCAACATTAGAGTAAGCGACAGTACTTAAGTTCAGGGAGCTAGAAAAAGAGAGTGCGAAATGGATAGTGCCTTTGACGTAGCGTAGAATACGCTTGGCGACCATAAAGTGATCATCAGTAGGAGCTTGCAAGAATTGACTGACATGATTGACAGCATAAGAGAGGTCAGACCGTGTAATGGTGAGATATTGGAGGGCACCAATGAGTGAACGATAAAGCATGAGGTCTTTACAAGGTTCGCCACTACGAACTAAGGACTCTCCAGCAGCTAGGGGAGTGGAAACAAGCTTGGAATCAGTGAGAGAGGCTCTCTGAAGTATTTCATGAGCTTGTTTAGTTTGAAGAACTTCTATCATTATTTTGGAGATTTGGTAACTACATATTAATATATTCAATATGCTTGATACTGATGTGAGTTTTACCCAATTCTTCATTCAGTTCTTCAATATCTGCCTTATTACAGTGAGGTTCATCAAAGAGCACATGTACTGATTTTTCTACAAGTGTTCTCTTATTGAAGATCCTGAAGGCTTTACTTACTGAGAAGTAGCCTAAGAATACTCATTCATCTGACTTAACATCAAAAGTCTTTAGGTACTCATTCCCATTGTTCAGCACAAAATACCTGCAACCAAAGATATGAAAGTAAGTAATGTTTGGTGAATAATGATACTATAATTCATATGCTGTTTTATTTAAAATTTTAAAATTAGACATCTATTTTGGGTATATGATGCTGTGTTGGTTGCTTCTGCCCAAAATCTTTTAAGTAGTTGTGCTTCTACCAGCATGGTCCTTACAGCTTCCTTCAGTGTCCTATATCTTTCTTTTAGCAACTCCATTCTATTGAGGTGTCCTAACTGCAAAATACTCATGTTTGATTCCATTGTATGAGTGGTAGGTTTCAATGAATTTGTTAGTAAATTATGTTCCTCTATTTGTTCTGATCTTCACAATACTCAAACTCTTCTCAATTTACAGCTTCTTCAGGAATTCAGGTAGCCTTTGTTGAGTGTCTGATTTCTTTGCTAGAAACAGAGTCCATGAATATCTTGAGTACTCATCTACTACAACTAGTGTGTACTTCTTTCCACTTATGCTTATAGGGTCAATAGGTTCAAATAGATTCATGTGAAGTAGGTCTAGTATTCTGTTTGTTGATCTTTGGACTTTAATTTTAAATAAACTCTTTATTTGTTTTCCCTTTAGGTATGCTTCACACAGACTTTATTTCTTATAGACCATGTTAGATAGTCCCCTAACTAGACCTTTTCTTGAAAGTTTGTTGATCGTCTTAAAGTTTAGATAGCTCGTTCTTTGCCATAACCAGTTAGCTTTAGTTGTTCCTTTGATAATGAAGCAGTTAGCTGTTGTAACAGAGTTCCAGTCAGCTACATAGATGTTTTCTCTTTTGGTTTCAGATAGCTTGACTTCCTTTGTCTTGTTGTCTTTAATTAGGCATTTGTTGAGGTTTAATTCCACACTGTAGCCTTTATTACAGAATTAACTTATGCTCAGCAGGTTGTATTTGAGTCCTTCAACATAAGATACTTCTTTTATGCATGTACTTCCTTTGAACAGATCTCTAGTACCCATTGGTGCTTCATTTTGAGTTGTATCTAAACACCACCTTGGGTCCTTTAGAAGCTTGAAATTTTATTAGACACTTATTATTTCATGTTATGTGCTTGTAGCAGCTACTGTTAATGTACCATATGTCCTTATTGCTTCCTGAAACAGGTTCCTACAAAACAAGTATCACTTGATTTTAGGTACCCATACAAGTACAGATCATTTCTTGTTAGTCTTCTTAGGGATCCACACTTGTTTCACAATAATTGGTTTGCTGTGAGCCTTGCTGATTCATTTCCTAATGACAGTAACCTTAGGATACCGTTTGTGTACTGTGTGTGCTTTATGATTCCTGTTGTACCTTTCTGGAGTATGAACTCCTTTAAGTTTAGACATGTAAGTCTTGGTATCAACATGGTAGAGATATTTCTTATCCTTTTATGGTTGCTGTTTTCTGCTCATGCTATCAGCAAACTTGGGTTGCTGAAGCCAGCTTCCTGCAGGCTTACTCCCATGTGCTTTTGTCAAGGTTCTCTTTCCCTTACCTATTGGGTTTCCTATATTTATATTAGTAGTTCCCCATAGATTGATTCTTTTTTCATTATGTGGGGTTACTACGGGTACAAACTTAGGTGCTCCAGAGGTGCTTGCTATTGAAGATGAAGCTCCTTTACCGTATCCTAATTCAGTACGCTCCTTTAAGCTTCTCTGTATATTTAATATAGCGTCTAGATCTTTTGAGGATTTGTCGAAGGTTTTCACAGTGGATATGAAATTTCTCTTTTCTTCTTCTAGCTTAGTGATCGACAACTTGAGCTTACTTACATCAGTTCTGAGGTTACTGCATGCTTTACTATTTTCCTTTTCAGTGGCTAAGTCCACTTTGAGTGTAACATACTCGCTCTTGAGCTATTCATATCTGTTTTAAGTATATCCTCATGAGTTGAGTTTATTTTTCTTAAGATCACTCATGATTTGCCTAAAGACAATGATCATGTTCAATCTTTCAGTGTCTTTTGAGGGTTGTTTCAGATAAACTATCTCATCACCGCTTTCTTTGGTCTTGGTCATCAGACATATCAATGCTTCTTCTGATGAGGTACTATCTAAATCGCTATCTGAGGTAGATACTTTCTTTTGTTCTTCGTTGGTAGCTGTCTGTGTAGTTTCTACTTCACCAATTAGTGCGTTCAGCTTTAGTCTTTCGAACCTCCTTTTATCTTGTCTTTACTTTCTCTCTTCCTTAGGATATTTGTGCACCTTCGGATAGGGATAGTTTCTTGCATAGTTATCTGGCTTTCTACAGTTGTAGCACAGGTAAGTGTCGGTTGCTGTTGACTGAGGTGCCTATCTGTTGGTTGTCGGACTATCCTATTTTTTTTCTAAAATGACTGGTTTTTGCATTGGTTTTGATGAATTTCTTCAGTAGTAATACCATGTCTTCTTCTGCAGTATCTTTAAAGGTTGCTGCGAGCTTCTTGGTACAAGACGTCTTAGCCTCTTGAGTTGTTCTTGCTGTGAGGGCAGTAACTTTAGAGCTGCCTTCACCACTTTCGTTTTTTCTTCAATTTATATCAAATTCAAATGTTTTCAGGTCTGAGAACAAATCGAATGTGCTCATAGATTTTAAGTCCATTGAGACTTTCATGGCAAAAGTCTTGCTATCCCATTTGATGGGTAGTGCTCTTAGCACCTTTATGTTATTTTCCTTTTGAGAGTAGAATTTGTCCAAAAATTCCAGCTCATTGACGATTCCTGTGAATCTCAAGTCCATCTATTCTAGGGTCCTCTAAGGAGCATCTCGAACAATTCAAATTTTTGTGTGGCAGTTGATATTTTATTTTCTTTGGTGAGTTCAGTACATTCATATATCTGTTTCAACTTGTTCCAGATGTTCATGACTGTTTTACATGATTTCATTTTGCTGAAAGTTCCCTTATCAAGAGTTAGGAATTATGCGTTCTTCGCTATGTTGTCAAGATTGGCTCTCCTTCGGTCGTCAATGGTCCATTCTTCTTTGGGTTTTTCTATAAATTGGTATTAGTTTTGAAATTTTTGGAAATTCCGAAATCCGATCCGAAATATTTACGAAATTCAATTTTTGGAAATTCCGATTTCCGATTCGATCCGATTTTCGATTGATTTCCTAAATAATAGTATATAGTATTCTTCTATAGCAAATAGTATATAGTATAAAATGTTTGAATTATATTATATAATATAATATATTTTATATACATTTACTATATGTAAATATAAATATACATATTATAGTATATTTTATAATACTATTGTAATACCCCGAATTTCTAATTATATCTATTTTTATGAATAATAAATTTTTATTAATTATCATGATTTAATAGTATCTTATAGAGAAATTAATTAGGTGTTATTTGAATTACTACGTCTAATGTGATTAGGACTCTCAATTGATGTCGGTAATATGGACAAGTCTAGATAAGTTAAACATTGATATATAAATATTTAATATCAACAAGTTTTATGGTTCATAATTGTTTATAATTATATTTAACTAGATATCAATCATAATAGTTACTATATGCATAAATCAATTGATGTAAGATTTAGTGGCTTAGCAATAAATCTTTAGAATTTTTAAAGTGATAACATGGAGATATGGAAGTAGATATATAAGTAAATTAGTTGAAATATTTTAGGGATTCTCTATTTTGTTAAAACTCCCAAAAGAAATGGGAATTTAAAACCCTAGATGTGAAAGTAGGCGTTAAAAACTGGAAATAAATACGTGAATCAAAGAACCAGAAATATAAAATTTGGAGAGAGCAGAAGAAAGAGAAAGCAGAAGAAAGAGAACGAAAATGGTGAATAACCAGAGGTATCTATTATAGTTTGGATTCTTTTTACATCCATAATTTCTGGTATGGAATAATTGTTTAGTTTAGTCATTTCACGTAATGTATGATTTTGTGAAATGAATTGAGAAAAATAAATAAATAAATCAATTGAATTGTCAGTGGAAAAATTTTGTGAAATGAATTGAGAAAAATAAATAAATAAATCAATTGAATTGTCAGTGGAAAAATCCTTCTATATTGTTTCTGATCACATGAATTTAGAATTTAGGCTAATTTTTGCAGTTTATTGCTTAGTCATTAGGGTGGAAGAGTTTTCTATTTATTTGGTTAAGTTAATTTGTAATTATTCTTCTCGATATTTGATATAAAATATATTATTTATGAGTTACAATTAAACTACATGTATCAAAATAATAATAATAATAATAATAATAATAATAATAATAATAATAATAATAATAATAATAATAATAATAAGTAGCAGTATCAGTCTTCATGTTAAGATAGTAGTCATACATGTTTAATTGTTATTTATTCATTAGTTATTGATTTGCAGAATTTAAACACCAATGATAATAAGGATAGATGTATATATATATCGACAAGGATAGATGCATATATATATCGATAGCAGTAGAAGTGCATGCATGTTTTGTATGGTCAATTCCTTTATTTAGCTTTAAGTATTTGTTTTTTTTGTAGTGCTCAACCCATGTACATAGTAATTAATATGGGACGGAAATATGTTGTCTAACTTACTTAGTTTAATTAAGGATTTGACGTCAGTATGTATAATAAAATTGAGATTTTATAATTAAATGGATTAATTAATTAGTTATAGAAATTTCCATTTGATTTCTGTCGCAAGTGTTATACTAATTAAAATTAGAATTTTTTTAAGAAAGTGGAAATATTAAGGAATTGATAGTAAATTAATTAATGGTTTAATTTAGGAATCTCAATATTAAAAGATTATAGTTTTAGTGTGTATTATGTGGGAAGGATAATGCCTCAATTGAGGACTGCATTCCATTCTACTAAATAAATAACTGTCGATACATTAACAAAAGAAGAAAACCAAATAACTACCTAAAATATAAAGATATATACAAAGAAATAAAGATATATACAAAGAAATACTAGGATACGTTATTATCTTCTTTAACATATTATATTGATAGATTCTAAGTTATCAATTAATTATGTTTTAGATTTGGGTTGAGAAAGTTTCTTTAACATATTACATTGATAGATTCTAAGTTATCAATTAATTATGTTTTAGATTTGGGTTGAGAAAGCTTAGAGGTTTGTGAGGATTGTGAGATACGAAAGTTTTGAGAACTTCAGGTGAGTACATCTCTAAGATACGAAAATTTTGAGAACTTCAGGTAAGTACATCTCTCACCTGCAGTATGAGTAGTTTTGTTTTATTTGTTTAATGTTTGATGCAAAATTTGCTTGAATGTTTATTTATGTTTTTCTATGAGTATGCTTTGATGATTTGCTGAGTTATGTGTTTCGTGAGTTTCACTTATGTTTTCTATGAATATGAAGAGATGATTTGCTAAGTGATGTGCTTCCATGTATTTTGGTCAAGTATAAGATGTTAGTTAATCTTGTTTTATGTAGAGTGAGAAAAATATATTTTTTGAAAAAGTATATATATAGTTTTATTTTATATTTTAGACTGGTACCGGGCACCGAGATCGCCCACTAGAAGAGTTTAAGGGCTCCGAGACCGCCCTATGAGTATTGAGTTGCTCCGTTTGAATTCGGTGGCTAGCTACCCCGGTTCTTCGGAGTTGTGCGCATTGGTACCATATTTGGGCCCATAGTATAATATTTTCAAGTATAAGAGAATTTATATTGTTTTTATTAGTTAATTTCTTGTTTTTTCAAAAGTTGAGAGAAAATGTTTTTGTGAGATTAGGTGATGTACTTGCTAAGCATTTTGCTTATAGTATTTACCTCATACTGCAGATAAAGGCAAAGATAAGATGTGATGCAAGGGTAGCAGTGCTGAAGCGTGATTGGTGGTGACGGCTTCGGAATTGGTTTTGAGATTAATTTATTTTTCTTAAGTATCCATGCTAAGAAAATTTTTATTTCTGATTTCTCTTGACGAAAATTTTACTCAAACGATTTGATTCTTTTGGGACGCTTTAGACCGTTTTAAAATTTTAGCATGTTTCTTATAAAGTTTGTTTCCGTTGTTTTCTAAAAAAAAGAATCCGTATGACAATTTTTATAAGTAGTGTCCGATCTGGCCAAGTAGTGTCCAAACCATGGAACATCGAGCACCTGAAGAAATATAATCATTAGCCGGCTAGGACTTCAATTGTAATTTCTTAGTAAATTTTTACACTTGATTAATGAAGTTATTTCCCAGCTTGTATATCGCTTAAGGTCACGGCCTTATCCGAGCCGTCTAGGTCGAATGGAACAGTAAGGTTTCGACCTACCAAGGCTTCGACCCACATAAGGCTATGACCTCATCCGAGCCGTACAGGTCGGATGAAACAGTAAGGCTTCGGCCCACCAAGGCTTCGGCCCACATTAGGCTACAGCCTCATCCGAGCCCCCCAGGTCGGATGAAACAATAAAGCTCCGACCCACCATGGCTCCAGCCAAGGGTAAGAAGAGTCAAACCGAACTGGCCAAAAAATGCTGGGGCTAAGGCATTGACCAACCAGAAGTAAAAAACTAATCTGACAAGCCGAGCAGACCAACACCGCGATTATCAAATTTTAATGAATTCTTACCAAGTGTTTTGACTGATATTACAAGACCAAGCTGATTAGATAAAATAACTAAACTGAGCAAAGAAGTATAGAAATAGAATCATAAAGGAACACAAGTTTGCTTATATTGAGATTAAAACTGGTTTGGAGGCCAGTACCTCTTACAGCAAAGAAATAATTTTTTTTTTACAAGTATTACTGGCCGATATCGACCAGCTCCTCCTCAGCCACCTCGTCCGCCGCCTCGGCACGCCGCCCAGCCTAAAAAACGGCCCCCATGTCAAAAGATGGATCAGACATAAACATAATAGGGGGAGCCGGAGCGAGCAGCTTCTCAGACCCAGCCGGAAGATACTTTGGCAGGTCGCTCATCAGCTCCAGATAGTAAGCCGGGAGTGGATTTTTCTCATGTAGCCGGCTAAGACTGCCATAAGCGGACAGCCGTCCAGCTTCTCCTTTCGAGCCGCTTCAATGGCATCGAAGAAGGCGATCAGGTAGGTAAGGTTGCTTTCATACTTACACTCGTCAGAGTCTTTGTACTTAGCAACCACAGCAACCTCGTCAACTTGGGCAGCCCGGGAAGCTTCCAGCTCGGCCTTCAGCTCGTCGACTTCGGCCTGGAGTCGGGCGTTCTCCACCAACAAGTCAGCCACCTTCTGCCTATCTAGCTCAACGGCCTTGGTGGTTTGCTCCAAGGCTTCTTGAGAAGAAGTCAGCTGAGTCTGCAGCGCCAGCTTCTCATCGCCCGCAGTTTTGAGCTGGCCGACTTTCTCCTTCAGGTCGGCCTTGAAAGCCTTTATTTTTTCCAGCCGCTCCTGGTACTGCTGGTGGGCCTGCTGGGAGAATACAGACGCCTGTGCCAGAAGAATGTTGGCGTAGGAGCCCATATCCATGCCAGACATCTAGTGGGAGTATTTACCTAATTCCTCCGTCTAGGCCTTGACAGGAGCTTCAACGGTCGAGGACACTTCAGCCGGGAGCTTATCCATGACCTCTTGAGACAGGGACTGGGCCCGCGAGAAGCTGATTTGGAAGGGCGGGCGACGATCAAGGTATTCCTTGATCTCCTCTACGAGTGTAGGGTCCCATCCGCAGACACTGATCGAGCCGGCCAGGGGGCTCTCAACAGCCAGACGCCAGGCGTCGAACAAACAACTGGAACTCCAGGAGTTCCTGAGCTTCCTCTTGCAGCTCCTGAATTATCCCTTGAAGTTCCTGCGCTGCTGCTAGGACCTGGCCTAGATCATTTGGCCGGCGGAGCACGTGGGGTCGTGTCCTCCGAGACGGGGGCTGGTACTGGTGTGGTTGAGATCGGGCGCTCAAGACCCAGGCCTTTGCCTTGGCCTCGATCTTGAGGCCTCCTCGCCTGCCCGGCGGCAGCCTGTTGAGCCCGCTGTCTTATATGCTGAGAAGGATTCATCTCGAGCTGTAGGCCTTCGCGGGGGAGGACGACTGAAAAATAAAAAATACGTAAGTACACTTCAAGGGATAAAAGTAAACAGTACAAACTCGAACACCGTACCGAGGTAGTTATTTGGAGCATGCCGGAATGGAAGGATGAGGCCGGTATGAGCAAGACGCTCCTCGATGATAAGCATCTTGAAGGTCCGCTGAGATGGGGCAGTGCTGTCCCGGAGAAATACAATCTTTTACGAGAAAGTACTTCCAGCCGGGAGATCCTCCACGAAAACCTCTGCAAAATGAAAAATAATTAAAATCAGATAATCGAGTAGAAAACAAGAAAAGACGGATATACCATTTGCCGTCCCGAAAAACATGGGGCTGAACACACGCTCCATCCCCTGCTCTTCTACCTGGCTGGGAATCATCCAATCACCCCCGACCCAGAACCATTTCATCTTCCAATCTTTGATAAAGGATGGAAGCTCACGGATCAGCTGTGGCTGTCTTGATCGGGAGGAAAGATAGTACAAGTGGTTCTGGGTGTCGGGCAAAAGCTTCAGACCTAGCAACCAAGACATCTCTTCCGGGGTCGGGACGTCGAGATTGAACGTTCAAAATAGGACGAGCAGCCCAATGACAGAAGACCAGCTGTTCGGATGCAGCTGACCTGGCACAATCCTCCAGAACCTAAGGTAGCTGGTAGGGGAGAGGGTCAAAGGGAATCGAAGGCCAACCTCTAGGGATCGAATGTTGAAGGCCACACAATCCCTAGACGGCTTGTCCATCCGCTCGTTTGGCCTCGGGACTTTAAAGAACACTCCCAACGGAATGTTGAAAAGGGCATGCCATTTGTCCAACTCAGCCCGGGTGACTACAGACGGCCAAGACATGGCCTCAGAATCCGTTGAGGGCTGCTCCGTCCGATTATATTGCCTAGGCGGCCTAGGCATCCCTATTGGGACATAGCGAGCTGGCCGTCCCGACGTCCCAACCTCCTCGATCACTGGAGGACTTGAACCCCTAACCTCCTCTGAGGAAGAGCTAATATCCATTTTCAACTCCTCTGAACAATACCCTTGATACCTAGACTCGGATCCAGAAGATGAAGAAGTAGAAGACATGATGAAAGTCGAGTAGAATTACCTAAAAATAGATCTGGATGGCTGATCGAGGACAGGTTATCCTAAGCGGAGAATACTGAACGGTTGATACTGAACGGTTAATGCTGGTCGGTGAATATCAAAGATTTCTCTACGGATTGCAAGTTAGTGAAGGTTAAAATGAAAGAAAGTTGCCCCTATTTATAAGGAGGGAGCGACCTTTCGACTTCCATCCGACAGGAGGCGATGCGTGACCGATCTGAAGGCCAGCAACTGACGACGCTTTGTCTCCCCTACCACCAGATTACGACACGTGTCGAGCCTAAGGGGCATTCAAAGCCCTACCATGCTAAGCCCTATCATGTCAAGTCCCCCAAATATATAGCCGGCCAGATTACTATACCAGGGGCTCGTACCGGCCAAGTTAAAATACTTGTCCGATCGTGGCCGGTCATCCAGGAGCAATTTCTCCGTTAGATAGACATGTATAAGCTGACCAAGGTACAATAAGGTAAACCACAACTCAAACAAATGTGTATGATAATGTACAACAATCCATTCAAAATCAGAATTACATGAACTGGTTTGGAGGCCGGGACCTTTTCACAAGAGGCCAAACGGCCAATAAAAAAAAGGGGGTTTACATTGGTCTATCAATCATCTTGGAGCAGGATTACATCGTCTTCAGCCCCGGTTGCACCAGCCTCCTCGACCTGCCCGGACCCAGAAGCCTCCATGTTAGGGTTTGACATGAATTGGATATGAGGGGTTAGCTGCAAAGGTGTTCAGAGTCTGGAGGGAGATAGCCGGACATATCATCCATCAAATCTAAATAGTACTGGGGGAGAGGGTTCTTATACAGATAATCGGCTAAGGCCGCACTAAAGGGATGATCGTCCAGCTTTGCTTTCCTAGCCACCTCGATATTGTTGATAAAAGTGAAGAGGTAGGCCAAAATTCCCTCATACTTACATTCATCAGAATCTTTATACTTAAGTACGATGACAGCCTCGTCCAGCCGGCCAGCTCGAGCAACCTCCAGCTCGTCACGTACAGACTTCAACTCAGCCTGAGCTGCTTCGAGATTACCCCAAAGTCGGGCCTTCTCAATGGCTACCTCAGCCATCTGCTGGCGATCCAGCTCAACTGATTTTATGGTCCTGGCCAATGACTTCTGGGCAGAGGCCAGCTGAGTTTTAAGAGCTTTCATCTCCTCAGAAGTGGCAGCCAACTCGGATTTCTTCTCACCAAGTTCTGCCCTGCTTGCAACATACTTATCTTGTTGGTCAAGATACTCGCGATGAGCCCGCCAAGCAAAAAACAGACACCTGAGCTTTCAAAATAGCCGAGCAAGCCCCCATATCGGCCACATACATCTTTTTCACGTATTTCTCCAACTCTCCCGTCCAGGCCTTCACGGGAGCCCCCATAGCTGGCCTAACTCCGGATGGGAGATTCCTTATCAAATCCGAATTGGGCGCCCGAGCGCGAGAATAGCTCACTTAAAAAGGAGGTCGATGTCCAAGGAACTCCTTTGAGCTTTCGATCAGGTTGGGATCCCAGCCGCAAATGCTAACCGAGCCGGCCAAAGGGGACTCGGAAGATCATACTCCGGGATGAGCCGAAATGGCAGCATCGGGGCTATCAGCCGGCTGCTCGCTAGAAGTCGGGTGTGATCTTTTTATGGGCGGCTCAACAGGATCTTGACTAGGGGCAGGAGTCTCAGCCACCGGGCGTGCATGACCTCATCTTTTCTCAATCAGCTTTTTCTACTTCCCATCTCGCTCGGTTCTGATCCTAATATGCTCGGTCGGATTCATCTCGGGACAAAGACCGTCTTGAGAAAGGACAGCTGTACGAAGAGTAATCAGTCAGAAAATAACCGAGCATAGGCTTGGTACAACAACAAGACTTACCTTGGAAATCTATGGCAGCACGCGCAAAAGGGAAGACAAGGCCAGCCCGGGCAAGCCGATCCCCTGTAATCAACTCATTGAACGCTCGCCGCGCTAGGCTAACACTGTCCCGCAAGAAATGGATTTTGTGAGAGAAGTCCCCGCCGGTCTTGAGACTCTCAAGCGACCCCTCTGTAAGATAGAAGAATATTAGAAACATTAAAAGACCTGGTCAAGAGAATTACAAAGGTATACCTTCAGCAGGACCGAAGCCAACTGGGCAAGACGCCCTAACTACGACGAAATAGTCAAACTTCCCCGGACTCTTCCAATCCCCATCAACCCAAAACCATTCACTTCTCCAATCTTTAATTGGCAAATGAAGATCACAGACTAATTGGGGTCGATGTATCCGAGGGGCGATGTAATAAAAGTGATTTTCTACTCCAGGTATAAGCTCATGTTTGAACAACCAGGACAGCTTTTCAAAGCTGGGCTCTCCGAGGTTATGACTATGGAAAAGCACCAACAAATCCAAGAGAGAAGACCAGCTATTTGGATGAAGTTGTCCAGGTGCTATTCCCCAATGCCAAAGGTAGCGAGATAAACAGGGCGCCATGGGAAATCGCAGGCCCCCCTCTAAAGCTTGGAGATTTATAGCAACACAACCTTTTCGGGGCCTATGCATTCGCTCCTCAGGACGCGGAGCGATGAAGGAAACTCCTAAGGGTATATTAAAGAGAGATTGCCACCGATCTAACTCTGATTGAGTGACGACGGAAGACCACTTCATCGCTTCTGACTCCTTGAAAGGTACCTCAGCTCGGGGGCCTTGCGGTCGCTCAGATGGGATTCTAATAGGAGTTTGAGACATAGTTGTAAAAGAAACGGAAATTACCTTATAAATAATACAAGTCTTTACGGGTGATGTAGCGCGGAATATCCTGGTCGGGCGATTCTGCTCGGTATATAACAATTGTTCAAAATGTTTAGGTTGATGAAAAGACTAAATGAGAAAGAGACACCACTATATATAGACAAAACGTGACTCTTCAACTTCTGGCCAACCATATACAAACACGTGGAGAATCGAACGAGCGCAAAGTGATGACCTTTCGACTTACATTCCATCAGATGATAACACCTATTTATCCTAAGAAAAACCAACAACTTGCAACTCATACATTTTTCCTGCTCGGTTCGACTTGTCAGGATTGGTTAGGTGTCCACGGAAGTAATTTTCTGCCAAGACCTGAGGGGGCTATTATTGGACATCCGACCCGAGTTGTGCGCTACATTCTACCTGGACGGCCTAATGACGGCCGTTAGCCCACTCAACCAGTCAGGATGACTCATTGAACACCCTTCTGGACGGACAGGCCTATTGGAAGGAATCATCAACAAATCAGTCTGGCCGGTCCGAGCTGATCTGGCCGCCCAAATAATAGCTAACCGCCAAAAGATCGTGGGTGACGAAATCGCTAGATGCCGCGTAAATAGGCGAAAGTCAAGGAGAAAGTGGGCATAACTTCCACAACCCCCACGATCTCCACGATCTCCATCATGCAGGTCGCATCGTAGCTATAAATAGCTTCAATTTCTACTTGTAAATGATTCAAATTTTTATTCTGTAAACAGCACTAGAGAGCTTATTTCTCTAAGTTAATACTATAAGATCCTGCCCGGTCGCTTTAACCGTTCAGGATCAGCCGAGCTAAATTGCCCGAGTAGGCTCTGGGCCAGTCTTCGTTTTACTTTACACTTTATTCACATATATTTGAGTGTTAAACTAGAAATTCACCCTATACAAATTCCAACGTCAACAGACATTTTTAACAATTTGCATTTCATACATACACCTTCTTCCTAATTCCCATCCACACAGATACTACCATGAAAAATATTGAATTAATCAATATTCTTCCAATTCTCATCCACACAGAAGCTACCATGAAAAATATTGAAAATCAATTAAATGAAGCAATGAAAAATATTCAATTAATCAATATTGAAAATCAATTAAATGAAGCAACGAAAAATATTCAATTAATCAATTCTCAAGAAATCTTAAATCCTAATCAATATTCGATATAAAAATTAAAATATGAATTGAGTAAGAAAAAGAATAAATTCTCAACAAATCTTCAAAATTAACAAATCATATCCTCCAACCCAATCATTAATTATTAACAAGTTTTCAATCAATCCTCAAAATCTGAAGTTATCAATTACCAAAAAATCTTGAATCAATCCTTAAAATACTGTCTTTTTTTTTATCTCGAATATAATGAATATACACATGTGAAAAAAAAATGGAGCAATGAAAAATATTTAATTAATCAGTTCTCAACAAATCCTAAATCGTAATCAATATTCGAGAAATTCTCAAAATTAACCATAAAAATTAAAATACAAAATGCTAATCAATATTCAAGAAATTCTCAAAATTAACCATAAAAATTAAAATAAGAAAATCCTAATTAAAATACGAATTGAGCAACAAAGAGAATAAATTCTCAACAAATTTTCAAAATCAACAAATCATATCCTCCAACTCAATTATTAATTATCAAGAAGTTTTCAATCAATCTTCAAAATCCCCAAGAAGTATTCAATCAATCCTCAAAATCCCCAAATTTTTTTTATATCATCAAATATAATGAATCTACACATATGAAAAAAAAATCAGTACTATAATTGTAACGTCCTGATTCTTTTTGGTAAATAAATCTTAACCGAGACGTTATTCACTTATAAAAACATTACTCTTTAAGACTTTCAATAAAAATAAAATAAATAAAATTTAAAATTCAAGATTTATTATAAAATATACATTTCCATAATTCATAAAATATCACATTTACAAATAAAAAACTTCTGTAACCCTTGATCATCGGCTACCAGCATCCACCGCTTGCGCGCCACGCCTTAAACTCCTTAAAAAAACATTTTAAAAGAGGGGTGAGTGACAAAAGTACACTCAGTGGGATGGGGAACTCAGGATGACATAAAATAATTTTAAAAGATTTTACACGCACATGCCAAAACACCATTTTATCCACCGCTCGCGCGCCACGCCCTAAACTCCTTAAAAAAACATTTTAAAAGAGGGATGAGTGACAAAAGTACACTCAATGGGATGGGGAACTCGGGATGACATAAAATAATTTTAAAAGATTTTACACGCACATGCCAAAACACCATTTTATCACATAAAACAGATTTTCTTAAAACATTTATCTTTTAATAAAAAACCATAGAAAATAGATCATTTCAAATCATGTGACTTAAATCATTTTAGAAATGTAACCATCCATCTCAAATCAATCATCCTTCACATTCAAATATATCACTTTCATTATCACATTCACGGTTTTTAACCGTCTTGCAAACATATGCGGGTTTTAGCTGCCCTGAAAACATATAATCCATCATTCACATTCAAACAACACTTTTCACATAATTTACGGTGCTTAGCTGCCATGAAAGCATTTTACGGTTCTTAGCCGCTATAAAAACATTTTTACAGATCTTAGCCGTTTTGAAAACATATGCGGGTCTTAACCACATTTTTCGACGTATTTAACCGTCTTTTTCGACGTACTTAACCGTCTTTTTTTCGGTGATCAGCCGTCATTCATACGCATGCACATGCACACATCAACATACACATAAAAGCACATTATTTTAACATAGCACTTAGTTGCAGTTCTCAACTGCCATAAAAACACATCTTATTTGCACATATGCAAATATTAACTTCACATCATTCTTCACCTTTGCATTCATAGTAAAACGTTCACATTACGTAAACAATTACAATCCATCACGTGCTTTGAATCATTCATTAATCACATTCTTATGTAATAATAATCTTAGCTCATAGCACTTTATTCACATAGCATGTATATCGACCCCACGTCATTCAAGTATAATATTCACATTCATCATATCATAACATCTCATACATTCAGCACGTATACCAAACTCATTTTATATAGTATAATAGTTTGGAATTTAAATACTTCGTAAATTAAATATTTTGAAAGAGATATAAATACCGACATAACAATTTCCCCACATTTAATAATAATCTTAAAAGATTGCATAAACTTTATAATATCTTAATTTAAAGAATTTACCCCCACCTTGTTCGGTGGTTACCACGTGAGCAGCACCTTTTAAAGATCACGTATCCCAAGTCTTCACTCCAACAGGTAGCCTACATAAATTATGATATTTTCTTAGATCATTATAATCTATAATTAAAGATTAAACCAATATTGGATCGGATACTATCGATCGAGATGAGACGAATTGGAACGGTAAGTCTAACGATTGAGATTGAAGAAACAAGAGGGAAATATTAGTTTATAAGGCTGAGATGAAAGAAAATGAATTTTGGATCACAACAATACAAGAATGAGCTCGATCGGAGTTGAAACGAGCTCGAACGGAACGTTTTAAGATTTAAGGGTATTTTGGTAATTTGGTCAAAGGGTTGACTTTGACCGGGACCCACGACCCCCGGTCAATGATATTTTGTTGGCAACGTCTCGATGATAAAATACGATGAAAATAAAATGAGATTTGGATCGAAAATCGAATCGAAAATACGATGTCGCGAGTGTTCCCGGCGACGGGAAAAATTTCCCGACGGCGTCTCCCGTCGGCTGCCTAGTTTTCTAGGCAGCGGGGGCAGGTTGGTGCCCAGACCTCCTGTCGTCCCCTGCTCGACTAGCCTACTTCCCACAACCACCGACTGCGGCGGAGCCGTCCTATGCCATCGACCCTTAGTTCTCCGGCTAGCTCGTACCACCGGCTATCAGATCCGGCCATCCTTCGCCGGATTCTGGTATGAATAGTATCAGAAAAACAGCCTCAAAACCCCTTCGTCACACACATTTCACAAACTCCTTGTGCAACAGCCCTCTTTCTAGCCAATTTTCCAGCACCGGCGCCGCCATCCATAGCGGCACTACCCCTCCAGTGGCTAACCTAAAACCTCGGCAGCCCTCCGGCACCTGCAACGGCGATAAGAAGAGTGAGAGAGAGAAAAACGGGAGAGAGAAAATGTGGCAAGAAGTAAGGGTTTAGGGTTTTGGAGATGGTTTTTTACCGTTTTCCGACGAACGGAGAATCGGAATTGAATTCCGGAAGTTGCCCTAGACTCGTATCGTCAAGGGCTACGTTGTATACAAAAATCAGCCGAAACGGATGGGTTTGACATTTTCCGGCGACGGCAGCGGTGATTTTTCTCCATTTTCCGGCGAACGGAGAATCGGAATTGAATTTCGGAAGTTGCCCTAGACTCGTATCGTCGAGGGCTACGTTGTATACGAAAATCAACCGAAACGGATGGTTTTGACATTTTTCGACTACGGCAGCAGCGACGGTGGTGGTGACGGCGACGGCGACGGCAGCGGCAACGACGGGATATAAAGTTAAAAGAAAAGAGAGAGGAGGGAGAGACTTACGTGTGTTCGGCGCTTTTCGGCTCGTTCGAAAAAACGATGAAAAATGAAATCGAATGAGGGCCTATTTATAAAAAATTTTGAAAGTTACTATTCATGATAGAGTAGGTCACTATTCATGATAAGATTTCGATTACTGTTCATTGAGATTTCATTCCTCGTTTTTTCCGAAATTTCGTAGTTTGTCCTTTTCTTCGCCGTTTGAGCTACGGGTGTCCGATTGACCTCTAGTTCATTTCTATTTTCTCGTTTTTCCGTTACTCATCTGATCGTATAAAAATATTCTATTTTTCGTGTTTATAAATTTTATCCATTTAAAACTAGACGTTAAACACGTATCTGAAACGCACGTAATTAAATTAAACAATTAAAAATTAATACACATAAGATATTTTAATTAAGGGTTTACTTAATTAATAAATTATGCTTCGTTTTTTATTCTGGACGTTACAATAATTTTCTAAATGTACAAACTTTCATTGGAACAACCACAACAAATTATAATGAATCTACATATGTGAAAAAAATTTAAAAAATCAGTACTATAATTTTCTAAATGTAAAAAATTTCAGAAAAGAAAAAAGATAAGAAAATATTATAGAATTCCAATGATGTGGAACAATTTATCTTGTCATGCCCACTAATGCCACAACACGACAAACTCTTGCTTTTGAAATTGCGTTTTCCTTTGATGATTTATATCTTTTACCACATCTTTTACTCTCACTTGTGAAGGATCATTAATCTCAATCATATTCTTTTCTGGTATAGAAGATCGTTGCTCTCTTTCAACGTTGTACATATGTTCTAATTGTTATTAGAACCATCTTCAATGAGACATGCATAGAACCATCCTCAATGAGACATGCATCATCTACTACAATAGAAACCACAATTTTGAATGTCTTGTCAGAAAATTAAGATTATTATGAATGTCAGTACCATGATTATTGTTCATTCTTCTACCTATTATCGTTCACTCTTCCACCTTTACACTTATTATCCATCTTGGTAGAATAAATTTAGATAGAAATTTAAAGATTTGTTTCACATGAAAATATGCCAAAATGTGTCTACAAACAATTCACTTGAACTCAAATTGTAATTGTAAGCAATTACATGTTCATGCATCTGAACTCACCCGTTGTCTTAATGTTGAATATAGTATAAATTTTTTGCAACTCATCATCACATTTCAAATTCACAAAATAAGCATGACTTTGACACATTTTTTCCTAAAAAAGTTAAAATTTTTCCTTGTCTATATCTTTGCCATTTGTGCTTGCATTGACCAAACATCCAAGTATGATTGTTTGGCCATTGTGGTTGATCCGGTTATTGGAGCAAAAATCATGCTATACTTATTTGTGTTATATGTTGTATCAAATACTATAACATCACCAAAAAAAAACTACGTGAATTGATTAATTGCATATTTTTCATTGCTTCATTTAATTGATTTTCAATATTGATTAATTGAATACTTTTCATTGCTTCATTTAATTGATTTTCAATATTTTTCTTAGTAGCTCCTGTGTGGATGAAAATTGGAACAATATTGATTAAATTCAATATTTTTCATAATAGTATCTGTGTGGATGGAAAAAAAGTGCGCACGGTGCGCATTCTTCAGGTACGTGCCTAGTCAAAACTTATATATATATCTTCAACTTATTTGATTAATCCTGTATATTTTTATTCAAGGTTTTTCCCTATATATATATATAATTTACTATCAGTATTAACACCAAATAGTACTTTTATACGTGCATTCGGGTCGACTCGACCCACCACATGCCGCTACATGCTGTTAGGCAGGGACGAAGCTATAGGAGGGCCAAGGGGGCACTAGACCCCTCTCAAATTTTAATTTTTTTTCTAGGGGTATAATGGTAAATTCACATATATTAATTAAAAAAGAAAAATATCTATTAAAAATATGTGTAATCAATTCCATTCATCCTCTATCAACTATTCAAATTTAATAAATATATAAAAATATATCTAAATCTATCTCATCCACCCCCTAATATCTACTCAAATTCAATAAATATATTAGAATAAATTTCATTCAGATGCAGTCCCACAATCTCATTCTGTAACGCCCCGATTCTTCTGTAGATAAATCTTATTCGAGACGTTACTTATTTATAAAAACATTACTCTTTTAAAACTAAATAAAGATAAATTTAAAATTCAAGATTTATTATAAAATATACATTTTCATAGTTCATAAAATATTACACTTTAAAATAAAAAGCTTTTGTAACCTTTGATTATTGGCTACCAGCATCCACCGCTCGCACTCCACGCCATAAAATACTTAAACTGAAAACATTTTAAAAGAAGGGTGAGTGACAAAAGTACACTCAGTGGGGAAACTCGGGATAATATAAAATGATTTTTAAGAGAAATAAAACATTTATCATTTATCGAAAATCAGCAGAAAATATATATCCTTAATCACGTGACTTAAATCATTTTTAAAATGTAAGCATCCATCTCAATCAATCATCATCCAGATTCAAACATATTACTTTCATTTTCACATTTACGGTTCTCAGCCGTCTTGCAACCATACAATCAATCATCATTTACATTCAAACATATCGTTTCACATAATTTACGGTGCTTAGCCGCCATTAAAGCATTTTACGGTTCTTAGCCGCCATGAAAATCACATTTCATTTATCACATATACACATGAAAACATAAGTCATAACATTCAATCATTAACATAATTGTATCACATAAATTCGAGAATTAACCCGAATTATCCTTTACCTCGGGCTCAAATCCGATTTAACCTTTTCCATTAACCTTTACCGCTAACCTTTACCGTTAACCTTTACCATTAACCTTTACCGTTAACCTTTACCGCTAACCGTTACCGCTAACATTTACTTTCTCAATCAAACAATACAATCCATTCAATCAATTCAATCCATCAACAATTACAAACAATCACATTATTCAAATCATCCAATAAAATAAATAATCATCTCAATCTACCATCAATCTTCAAGATCTCATCAATGTAACTCAATCAATAAACAATCTCATTTCATCACGTGATTTAAATAATTCAATAATGCACATATTCGTCCCAACCATTCATCAGTCATCAAAATTTCCATCAATTAACTCAACCATGATTGACTAGGAAAAACTGTAAACATATAAAGAGTTAGAATTTACCCCCACATCCATCATATCATAACATTTATCATATTATAACATCTTCGCACATAACACATTATTCATTTAAACACATATATATAGCTCATTTCATATAGTATAATAATTCGTAATTTAAATATTTTGAAAGAAGTATAAATACCGACTTAGCAATTTTTCCCCACCTTTTACGGAAAAGCTTGCAAGGAGTCTACTTTTATACGATCTTAATTCTTTCCTCCCTTCGTACTTTCTGCACAGAAAATTTCAGAGATGCCGTCGCTTCTCGCGACGATGCACAGCCTAGCTCGCCGGTGCAACACCGGTGCCGACTTTCCCATCCACCATTCTCGCCGGTCCCAACTCCAGCCACACACATACACACGCACATACATATATCTATATGTCCTGCAGCAAAGCCGCCGCCGCAAGGGGCGGCGGCGTGACCAAACCCAGCTGCCACTACCCATTATTGCTGTTGTTCTTCGCCACAGCCGCCTCTTTTCCCATCGTCCTATGTCACAGCCGGTGACTCCCCATCACTGGCGACCATCCAAGCACTCAATTACACACACACGCACATATATAGACATATATATTCATAGGCCATACCACATCAAAGAAGAAAGAGAAAGAAAATTTGGGGAAGAAAGGAAGAGAGAGAGAAAGAGCCGAGAGAGGGAGAGAGAGGGTGATAGAAGAGAGAGAGAGAATCATTTTCTCATTTTCAAACTTGGTCAATTATTAATGCATTCTAGAAGATTGACTATTCTTTGTCTATTTAATTAAGCTAATACTTGCATTAAGGTAATATAATCCATATTATATAACTATATCATATATTTATAAAAAAAAATTTCTAGGTGTTACACATTCACCTATATCAGAATAAATCTCTATATCAAAATAAATCTCATTCACAGTCCGCAATCTCATTCACATATCAGAATAAATCTCATTTATAGTCTCACAATCTCATTCACCATTTACTATCTACACAAATTAACATACGCACATTACCACATCTCATTCAATCTCTGTTACCTAATCAAATTCCTACTCAAATTAAATAAATAATCTCATTCATCCTCTAATACATACTCAAGTTTTATTAATACATCACAATTTTCCCTATCATAGAGAAATATTATCTCTGTTACCTACTCAAATTCTTACTCAAATTATATAAATAATTTCATTCATCCTCTAATACCTACTCAACTTTTATTAATACATCAAAATTTTCCCTATTATAGAGAAATATTACCTACAAGTTTAAGGTAAATCTTTATAGTTTAAACTTTATAGTTTTTTTTTTTTTTTTATGTTTGGTTTGAATTGAGTTTTAATTTTTTATTGTTATATTATATATTATATGAATAATATGAGTAATTTTTTGTTGGTTTGCAAAATAGGACTTATAATTGTTTATTTTAATTTCTAATATTATTAATTATTATTTGATTATTCATTGTAATTATAATCGATAATAATTTGATTGTTGTTTATGAATGCATGTCAGTTTAAGTTTATGATTCTAATTAGCTTGATTTCTTAGATAATGGAGCTATTTTATAAGAGAATATCACCTATTATAGAGACATCATCATCATCAGTTAATGCATCTAAGATTGCAACACAACATCATATTGAGGAGGTTGATTTAGAAGATTGAAAATCCTGGCTTCGTCACAACTGTCAGGTGTGAGATCCAGAGATCCATCCACTCAAGTCGATCTGACTCTTTGCTACGTGCCGTCTACACACAAATTTGCTCGCAGGTATTATACATTTATGTAATGTTAGTCATATATTTTAGTAATATTAGTCATACCTTTATTTTATATTAGTTATATATGTACATAATATTTTGTACCGTAACATTTTGTAGACATACATTAATATCTTTCATATATTTTAGTTATGTTATTCTATTTTTATATATTACATAAATATATGACTATGTTGATATAAAAGTATAAATAATATTATATAAATGAATGAGTAATATTACATAAAGACATATGTATAAAGTGTATTAAAGTTGATATTTTTTTAAGTTCAAGTATTATATAAATGTATGACTAATATAAAAGAATGATAAATGAAAAAAAAAAGTATGAATCCAGATCGGATACTAGTATTCATGGTAAATAGAGGGAAAAAAAAAAGAAAGAAAACACATGTGGAGATAGAGTAAGAAAGAAATTAGGATGAATAAAAAAATTATTTAAAAATTTGATAAAATAAAAAATAATGATACGCATAATAAAGAACTAAAAGAAAGAATTATGTTAGAAGGGAAAACAATGCGTGGATTGCCAAATCAGCTGATTTGGCTCTATACGAACTCAACAATAAGTTCTTTATCATATATATATATATATATATGTGTGTTTTGTTTTCTAGTGTTATTTGTTTATTTTTAATTTTTATAAGATCATATAATAAATGTTTACAAGATTACAATAGCGCCTCACTAATATAATTACGAAGTGAGAAAGAAAGTGTATCGTGATTAGTACGTGACAAATTAGATTTTTTAAAATACATTTGAAAATAATTTTTATTATATAGTTTATTGAAGTTTTCACAATCTCATTAATTAACGAACCTTGAGAAGAACGACATTCTATACAGAGTATGAACATTTAGATAACTTCTAAAGAATTCTCGTAAACACTCGATTAATTTATACTCGACCCATAATATCCTTCCAAACTAAATCAGCCCTCACATTTATCTCACATGAATTTCTTCCACAATCGTTGTCGTTTTGAAGATCCTTAACGAATACATTGAAGAAGCAATCTTCATCATGATTATACCAAAACTTACTCCAACAAGAAACAAACACAGGAGCACTAAATTCTTGGCATATCACATCAGCAAGCTCGGCTATACATTCCGTTGGTAAACTCATATAACACTTCTCACTGGAGTCATCATTCGCAAATAACCCATCCTGACTCGACTTTTTAAATGCTTGGATTTCATCGAGTATTATCACACTACCAATCATCATGAAGATTATGATCTTCATCAAGGTTCTACATTTAGAAATCATGTTGAGATTTTTTTTGATGATCTACAAGCTTTAAGTCTTTGATTAATTTTTATAAGTGTTTTGATCAAGCTACAATATATATATATATATATATATATATATATATATATGTTACGACTCAATATAATTATAGTAAATTCTATATATGTGACATTAAGGTTGTATTATAAAATCAAGTGATCTTCATTAAAGAAAAATAATTATGTATCTAAGTTATGACTCCACATTTATGTTATATTTGAATCCTAAATTTATTCAAGCATTTAATGAAATTAAAAATGTCATAACTCAACCTAATTATGCTAACGTTAAACCCCACACACACACATATATATTTAATCAGGCACAGAATAATACTTCTTTAACATTTTTTTAATTTTAAATAATTTATATTATAACATAAAATTCTTTTCTCTCGCTACCATTTCACATATGTATTTACTTATCATTTCTCATCTCAAACATAGACTAAAACTACGTCTTCATATACCACACAATGCTACACCATAAACATTTGGTTATTATCAAAAGTCATTTGTAAAAAATTACAAAATATAAATTTCTTATTGTAGCCCACAATTAGAGATAAGAACGAAAAATATTTAATTAATCAATTAAATTAAACAATAAAAAATATTCAATTAATCAATTCTCAAAAAATCCTAAATCCTAATTAATGTTCAAGAAATTTTCATTTGTTTATCAAAGAAAGCAACAAAATCAAACTTTGTAAGAAAATGCTAGAGTTTTAGAACGGTCTAAAACATCCCAAAAGAAATTAAATCGTTTTTTTTGTCAAAAGAAATCAGAAACAAAAGTCATCTTAGCATAAATACCAAAAAATTTCTTAAAATCAATTCTGAGACAGTCACCACCAATCACGCTTCAGCACTGCTACCTCCTTGCATCACATCTTACCTTTGTCTTTATCTGCAATATGAGGTAAATACTATAAACAAAAGCTTAGCAAGTACATCGTCTATTCTAAAAAAAAAAAAAACTTTCTTTGCAACTTTTGAAAAAATGCAAGAAATCAGCTAATAAAACAATATATATATATATATATATATATTATTCTCTTATACTTGAAAATAATATACTGTGGATTCGAACATGATACCAATGCGTACAACTCCAAAAAACCCGGGGTAGCTAGTCACCGAAATTCAAACAGAGCAACTAAATACTGATAGGATGGTCTAGGAGCCCTTAACTTCTTCTAGTGGGTGGTCTAGGAACCCGATACCAATCTCTGAAAATATATAAAACTATATATATATATATGTGTGTGTATGTGTGTATATGTGTGTGTACTACTTCAAAATAATTTTCTCAATTTACATAAAAAGAATAACTAGCATCTTATACTAGATTAAGACACATGAAATTACATCACTTAACAAATAATCACTTTATATTCATAAAGAAGCATAAATAAAACTCACAAAGTACATAATTTAACAAAACATTAAAGCATATTCACAAATAACAAAAATAAGCATTCACATAAATTTTGCATCAACATTAAATAAACAAAACAAAACTACTTATACGGTAGGTGAAAAATGTACTTATTTGAAGTTCTCAAAACTCACAATACTTCAAAATCCTTAAATACATTTTAAATTTTCTCAATTAAATTTAAAACGTTAATAATTAATAAAATATAATTAAAATCTATCAATTTACTGCTAACATTAAAGTTTACTTCCCAAGTACCATCAAGTTTACTTCCCTAAGTACCATTAATATAAACTTGATGCACTCGTGTCATTATCGTAAAAGGACCGAATTCTATGTTATTCATAAAATGCTTATAAATATACCACATGGTTAAATAATGTTCCTCATAATATCTTAAGTATATGTGAAAATAAAATAAAAAATTGATGTGATTAAATAACCAAATCAATTATATAATTTTTCCCCGCAACTAATGTTTAACCAAATATAAAGAGAAGAAAATAAAGAAACTAGCTGTCAAGTTCTTCAAGAAATAAATCATCTGATTAATATCTGTTAAGTTTAAATTTGGAATAATTCTATTATTAATCTAATTGTTTACTCTTAAATCTCCAAGACTACCTAATTAGACAGCTTATCATCTTATCCATATCTTACTAAATATAAATATCTCATGATACCATCATTCAATTAAATTAAGTAAATGAACCTAGTAATACAATTAACTAATTAAACTAGTTTAAATTCCAAAAAGGATGAAGTTAAACAGTGGTCTAAGTTAATACTTATTAGATCATGCAAGAAAATACTAATTATCGCACAAAATTTTTGTACATTCACCTTTAATCAATTTATTATTAGAAAGAGAAAATTTGAATAACAATTACTTATTTAAAACCATATGAAATGCCTAATTATTAACCCCCAACTCTAGTAATATTAATTGACATTATTTGATTACCTATTCTTAAATGCATGGAAACTGGACAGAACATTATAAGAATGATTTATATTACTTATTTTGATACTTAATTTACCAAGTATAATTATTTAAAAATACACAATGAAATGAAATTCTTAAACTAAACAATTAGTTTAAACAAAAATGTCATTTCCTCTAATGACCAATCTTCAAATCATGAGCAATAACCTAAATTTTCAAAGTAATCCATGTAAAAGAAGGATGCAGTAACTAAGTATTTAATTTATAAATGTAGGAGCAATATAAAAATAATTTAATTGATCAACATTTCAATTCCACCAAATTTGTGTGTGACCTTTTTTTTTCATAGAAATTAATTATAAATTCCCTCAACTAAATCTTACAATTTAACATAATAATTATGATGTACAAGATAAATATAATACCTTATCAGAACGTTGCTGATCTGATTCCTCTCAACGACAATTTATTCAAGTTTTTCTTCATTTCTTTTCTTTTCTTTGTCTCTCACTTTTTTTTTATACGGCTTGTGTAATATCTAAGAACCCTAAGAAAATAAGGTTATGATGTTTATATCTACACAAAACTTTTATGTAATTGGTGCATAGATCCTAAATCTATGAAACTGACCCGATCCGGCCCACGAGCCCCCACACAGTAGTACATGCCCCCATGTGCCTTTGTGGGTACACTAAAACCCACCTAAATTCGCTCCAAGTGCTATACATTTATGTTATGTTAAAGATATATTTATGTTATGTTAAACATACTTTTATGTTATGTTAGTCATACATTTATGACTTTTATGTTATGTTAAGCATACCTTTATGTTATATTAAACATTCATTTATGTTATGTTAAGCATACCTTTAAGACTTTTATATTATGTTAAGCATACATTTATATTATGTTAGTCATATCTTTTAATTATGTTAGTTGTACATTTACATATTATATAAAGTGTTGGTTCCAAGTGATCTCGCAGGTTCATTGGAACATTACTTTTGGTGTGCCTTATTCTTGTTTGGATTATGATTCTGATGTGGATCAAAGAGCTCTTGTGTTCTTGGACAAGCTTGATAGGTGCAAGTGCTCCTAAGATTTATTTCTCTGTTTTAGTTATATTTGTGAACTTATGTTGCTGTTTCTAATTTCTATTTCTTTTGGGGCTAGTTTGCAATTTTATTTAAGTTGTTGGTGCTATATATACTCTTTGTGGGGTTTGATGCTGGGACGATGAATCTGGACAGTTTCTGAAAAGAAGTTTCTATCTCTAGCAATTTACAGTATACTTTTGAGTATCAACGTTCTTTGCTTTCTTTAATTTATTGTTTATCAAGTATGATTACATTTTCGTTTCACACCATTTGGTATCAGATTCAGGACGATCAATAAACATGCCACCCCGTAATCGAAATCAACGCGAAGTGCCACTGGAAGATGTTCTACGCCGAAATGAAATTGATCACCTACGTCATCAGGTTGAACAACTCACGGCTCAGATCGCTGCAATGAATGTTCCACAAGCCGCACCTGTCCCTAATGATGATGGATTTGAAAGGGATGACATTAACCCCTTTGCTCAATCGGGCCCTAACCTTCACCACACAGATCGACGTTGGGAAACAGGGTTGCGAGTCGACTTTCCTGAATTTGCTGAGGATTTACAACCAGATGCTTTCATCGATTGGTTGTCAACAGTGGATGAGATATTAGAATTTAAAGATGTTCCACCCAATTCTCGCGTACCCCTAATAACCACTCGTTTATGTGGACGTGTGCAAGCCTGGTGGAAAAATTGAAAGGACTACGAATACGATAGGGAAAGCCTCCAATTCAATCGTGGGAGAAATTTTGTAAACATATGAAAGTTGCGTTTCTTCCTTTCAATTATGATCGAGATCTATACCAGCAGCTTCAACATCTTCATCAAGGCTTGAAATTCGTAAATGATTACATGGCTGAATTTTATGCTCTCTTGGCCTGCACTGAATTAACTGAGACTCCATCCCAACTCGTTTCTCGTTATATTGGCGGGCTTCGATTGCCACTTCAAGATATTTTAAATATGTTTGATCCTTTTACAATATCAGAGGCACATCAGAGAGCTATTTAAGTGGAAAAACAATTGGCTCGCTGTTCTCCATCTAGGCGTGATTTCATCGCTCCGACTACTTTCCCGGCTCGGACGTCTGGCAGTTATTCTGGTTTTTCATTTACTGGTAATCGTGTTTGATAACTGCCAATTTTCACCTATTTTTGCGTATGTTATTGTATTCATTTGAATGTGTTAGCTACGTTTTTACGGTGATTATTGAGATTATTCATGTATAAGATGCATTTGACGAGTTTGTGCTTAGTTTCGTGATTTTAATGAGGAAAAATGGGAGTTTCGCATGGAAAATCAAGGCTGTCCAGTGGGGCACGACCGTGCCAGAATGTGCCGCAAATATGGATTGAGACTGAAGGATGGGGCACGACCGTGCCGTGTAGCACGACCGTACCCGGGCGCGTCGCAATTTCAAGTCTTCTCGCGATTTTGAACTCCTATTTGATATATAAGACCTGGAAAAAGAAAAGATGAGCATTATGAGCGAAAGGAGATAGAAAAATACAGATAGAGAGAGAGAGACGGAAGAGAAGGAGGATCAAGAGACGAAGGAATCGGAAGATCGTCGTCAATACGAGTTTAATCTTTCCTCTCTTATTAGTTTAGTTGATATGATATTTTCAATCTTGTCTATGAGTTTGACGATAATCATGTCTAGCTAATCTTTTTAGGGTTTCTAGGGCTTGTTAGTAGTTTAATTCGAATCTTGATGGATCTTTAATTTAATTCAATGTTCATAATCTTTCCTCTTATTTGTGTGTTTATGAATTGATTGCTTGTTTAATTATTTGGCCGATAATTGAGCATGTTTTAATAATTGAATCAAAATTCGGGAGATGAGGTTTAATTATGGAAGAATAAACACATGACACATAAAAGACTTAGATCGGGAGATTAAGGAATTTATGTGATGAGATATCGATCTTGGGTGCTTTTGGGAGTTATTATGTTTCTATCAGATTGAGTAGGGATACCTCTGATGGCAAAATAATCAACTGATTAATTGACTCGGGAGAGCTATTAATTGATATGTGTGATTGCTCATATAGGATGATTGATTAATGAACTTGGATTGATTAAAGTGATATCTTGATGAGAATTAGATGAAAGCATGTCCTAGAACCTGTTTTATATCCCTGTGGTTGTTGAGTTGATTTATTTACGTAACTATTGTTTTTATTTAATTAATCTGAAATTGATGAAATCTGATTTACCTAGATAAAAGTGAGAACCGGATTTGAGTAGTTAATTAGTGCCTAGATAGATAGTCTCTGTGGGATCGACCTTGCTCACCACTCCTACAATTCACACCGTACACTTGCGGGTGATAGCTAAAAGAAATTAGTGAACAAGTTTTTGGCGCCGTTGCCGGGGACTAGAGTTTAGGCACAATTAATATTCGAATTTTGTTTTTATTTTTAGTCTAGGATTTATTTTTGTTTTTCTTTTACCATTTTTTTATTATTATTTTAAGGGAGTATCTGATACTTGTTTAATTTTCAGGTATTTTCAGACTGTGCATGAACACTCGCTTTAAAAAGGCGAATTTGAGTGCACTCGATTTGGAGATTGAAGCAACTCGCAGACACCGTAAAACACGAAAGCAACTTTTTGCTCCAACTGAGATGGCTGAAGACAATCCAATGGAACAAGTATTAAACAATCAAGACGGAATGAATCAAGCATCACAAGTGGATGCTCAGAGACCCATCAGAGACTACTTCCAACCACAACAAAATGTAAGGGGAGTTGTGCGACCACCTATTCGAGCGAATAATTTTGAGTTGAAGTCGGGTTTGATTGCGATGGTTCAGCAAAATCAGTTTGGGGGAAGCCATTTAGATGACCCCAATGCGCATCTGGCGCAGTTTCTTGAAGTTTGTGACACAATCAAGTTGAATGGTGTTTCTGATGATGCCATAAGACTACGATTGTTTTCCTTCTCTTTACGAGACAAAGCAAAGTTGTGGTTCAATTCACTTCCTTCAGGCTCGATTACTACATGGGATGGTCTAAGTAAGAAGTTTTTATTCAAATACTTCCCACCAAGCAAGACGTTGAAGTTGAAAAGTGAGATCACACAGTTCAAGCAATTTGATGGAGAGTCCTTGGGCGAGGCTTGGGAAAGATTCAGAGATATGTTAAGAAGATGTCCTCAACATGGATTCCCCGAGGATCAACAAGTCTGTTTCTTTTACAATGGATTGTTTGGATCAATGAGAGCAATGATAGATGCAGCGGTAGGAGGAGCTTTGTTAGCAAAAAGTCCAGATGAGGCAATATATATTTTGGAGGAAATGGCAACAAACAGCTACCAATGACCGTCTGAGAGGAACACGTATAGAAAAGTGGCTGAAATTCAAGGTCAAGATCATTTGTCCGCACTATCTTCACAAATAGCAGCCCTCACAAATCAAGTATCTGAGCTGGCAAAGATTCAAACCCAAATCGTAGGAAGTGTTGGGAGTCGAGGATGTGATTTCACCCAACAAGAGGAAGTAGAAGTTGTCAACTTTATGAATATGCAAAATTACAACAACCAAAGCTTCCGAAACAACCAAAACTTTCAGAATAGGGGGATGTATCGGTATAAACACGGAGGGGCGAATCATGAAAATTTCTCTTATGCAAATACCAAGAATGTGTTGCAGCCACCTCCGGGCTTTTCTGTTACAAATGGAGTCATTGATGAACCGAAGAAACCGGCACTTGAAGATTTAGTAGGTGCATTTGTGAATGAATCACGAGATAGATTCTCAAGGATGGAAGAGAAATTTGATGCACGGATGAAGGCCTTGGAGTTACAAGTAGGGCAGATGGCTGAAAACATAGGGAATCAACACAAGAAGGGACAATATCCAAGCACGACTCAAATAAACCCAAGGGAGCAGTGTAATGCAATCCAATTGAGAAGTGGAATGGAATATGAAGGACCAAGCATGCCAGTGATGGAGGAAGATGAGAACGAGAAGAAAGAGGATGACGAAGTGGCGGAGTAAAAGGAAGTTGAAATCGAACAAAAAGGGGCTGAGAAGCCAAAATCAAATTCTAACCCTTCACTCCCATTTACTATTTCTTCTTTTCCTTTTCCTCAACGTTTTCAAAAGAAAAAACTAGATGCTCAATTCGCTAAATTTCTGGAAATTTTCAAGAAAATTCACATTAACATTCCTTTTGCAGATGCGTTGGAACAGATGCCCAATTACACAAAATTTTTGAAGGATGTCATGTCAAAAAAGAGAAAATTAGCGGAATATGAAAGAGTGAATCTTACGGAGGAATGCAGTGCAATCTTACAACAAAAGTTACCACAAAAGCTTAAAGACCCAGGGAGCTTCACAATCCCTTGTGTGATTGGAGAATCAAGTTTTGACAAAGTTTTGTGTGACTTAGGAGCAAGCATAAATTTGATGCCGCTATCCATTTTCAAAAAGCTTGGCCTTGGTGAAGTGAAACCCTCCACAATCACGTTGCAATTAGCAGATAGATCGATAACTTACCTTAAAGGGATCATTGAAGACGTACTAGTCAAAGTTGGTCGATTCATCTTCCCAGTGGATTTCGTAGTTCTCGACATGGAGGAAGATCATGATGTGCCTCTTATTTTAGGACGACCATTTTTAGCTACGGGACGAGCATTGATTGATGTGCAAAAAGGAGAGCTTACTTTGAGAGTAAATGATGAACACATCATGTTCAACATTTACAAGGACAGGAGATTCCATGACGAAAAGGAGAACTGTAGCTCCATTGGAGTAAATGATGTGTGTGTGGCGGATCAAATGGAGCGAATCTTGTCAAAGGAAGCGTTGGACTTTTGCTCGAAGGAAATACCAAGGACGAAGTGTAGTGGAAAGGAAAAGAAACGAGGAAATGAGAAAGACAAAGAAGGTGGAATGGCCGGGCACGACCGTGCTATAGAGCACGGTCAGACCGTGCCCGACAGAGAATTGGGCCTGGACAGTGGGGCACGACCGTGCCCCACGGCACGGTCAAACATGCCCGGACGAATGACGTGTTTACAAATCAAGCACGACCGTGCTAAGGAGCACGGTCAGACCGTGCTCGACCAGAAAGAGTCGACTCTAGACACGAAAAGCATCGAATTCATTCCAGGATTGAAGCACCCTCCGGATCATCTCCAATATGCATTTTTGGGAAGTGATAAAGTTAATCTTGCGGTGCCAAAGAAAGGAGGAAAAATGCATAAAGAATTAAGTTGCACTATGGAAAGGGAACAAAGGAGACTGCAAGGTGCATTTATTTTGTTAAATGACCCATAAAAGGTACGCTTTCATCTCGTCCGGTTGAAGACGTAAAACTTAGTGCTACTTGGGAGGCAACCCAATTAGTTAGGTTTTGTTTTTCGATTTAGTCTTCAATTTTATTTTTGTTTCGTTTTCTTTTTGTTTTTTCCAAGTTTTAACGTCGTCTTTGGAATTGTCGACTTTAAGTTTGGGGGGATGTATGCGAAACAAGGTTGTTTAAAAAAAAAAAAAAAGGTCTGATGATTAGGAGATATGAGTGGAAATTCTTAAGTTATAAGAAGCATGAAATTGAGTAAAATGAACGTGGATCTATATTGCTTGATTGAAGTTGAAAGTTTATTTCGAATTATTTTTTGTGAATACATTTGAGCATGCAATGATTGTGCATTTCTGAGGAGTATGAAAATAAGCTTGTGAGATTTGAGTCTTGACTTGATTTTACACCAAGTCTTATTTTCTTGATTGAGTGTTGGCGATAGTCTTGTATATACCTCTAGAACTTGCTTTGGTATCTCTTTTGAGACTATAAGTACATGTGAGTTTTTGAAAATGATATAAAGCCATCTTTGTTTTTATGAGTCACTTAGCCAAATAATTCCCACCAAATCTGAATTATTTCCTTTGTGAGCCCCGTTGAGCTTATGAGCCTAATTCTTGTTTTAGCCTAATTAATTGGGTGGATTATCCGTGCCTTTATTTTGAGCCTACCTATTTATGATTTTGAAGCTCAAGTAGGAAATATATGTAAAGCTGGAGAAAAATTTTGGTGGAGTAGATCAATGAAAAAAAAAAGAAAGAAAAGAAAGAGAAAAGAAAAAAAATGTGTAGTTGGCTTAAAGAATGGATAGATGAAAAAAAAAAAATTTGCATGAGTTGTGCCTTTTCTGGAACTCAATTGCATAATTGTTATCACGAGTTGTGCCTTTTCTGGAACTCGATCGAATGATGATTGTGATTGATATATTGTTGGAGCTCATGTTTTGGGAGAAGTAGTTGATTGAAGATATATGATAAAAAGGCGAGAATTTGTGCTTTGAAATGAAATTCGTGAAGGAGCTTCGATCATCTATTTGACTAGTCACTTTTATCCCAAATTTTTCATACCCTGTCCAAAGAGCCTCATTGGGTCCAAATGAAAGTCCTTATTGATTCTTAATATTCGCATGTACAAATGTGGTGGAGAAGTGAGACGATCTGCAAGCCTATGGTAGGTATTACTTGATTTATCGTTTTGAGTGTATACATGTCCTATTTATTTATAAACACTTTTGAGCGTGAGTGATACACTTTACCTTGTGAGGTTTATTACTCCTTGAAAGTGCATGGTTATGAATTGTTTGAAGTATTTATTATAAGTTCGGATGAATTTTTGATGTCGATTGGGTGTATGTGGTTTATTGTTTATGATACTTAATGTCATGGTTTGTGGTTTATTTAGTTAGATGTTTAGTTTTGTTTGAGTAGTTGATGTTTCTCGAGGACGAGCAACAGTTTAAGTTTGGGGGATTTTGATAACTGCCAATTTTCACCTATTTTTGCGTATGTTATTGTATTCATTTGAATGTGTTAGCTACGTTTTTACGGTGATTATTGAGATTATTCATGTGTAAGATGCATTTGACGAGTTTGTGCTTAGTTTCGTGATTTTAATGAGGAAAAATGGGAGTTTCGCATGGAAAATCAAGGCTGTCCAGTGGGGCACGACCGTGCCAGACAACCGTGCTGTGGGGCACGACCGTGCCAGAATGTGCCGCAAATATGGATCGAGACTGAAGGATGGGGCACGACCGTGCCGTGTAGCACGGCCGTGCCCGGGCGCGTCGCAATTTCAAGTCTTCTCGCGATTTTGAACTCCTATTTGATATATAAGACCTGGAAAAAGAAAAGATGAGCATTATGAGCGAAAGGAGATAGAAAAATACAGATAGAGAGAGAGAGACGGAAGAGAAGGAGGATCAAGAGACGAAGGAATCGGAAGATCGTCGTCAATACGAGTTTAATCTTTCCTCTCTTATTAGTTTAGTTGATATGATATTTTCAATCTTGTCTATGAGTTTGACGATAATCATGTCTAGCTAATCTTTTTAGGGTTTCTAGGGCTTGTTAGTAGTTTAATTCGAATCTTGATGGATCTTTAATTTAATTCAATGTTCATAATCTTTCCTCTTATTTGTGTGTTTATGAATTGATTGCTTGTTTAATTATTTGGCCGATAATTGAGCATGTTTTAATAATTGAATCAAAATTTGGGAGATGAGGTTTAATTATGGAAGAATAAACACATGACACATAAAAGACTTAGATCGGGAGATTAAGGAATTTATGTGATGAGATATCGATCTTGGGTGCTTTTGGGAGTTATTATGTTTCTATCAGATTGAGTAGGGATACCTCTGATGGCATAATAATCAACTGATTAATTGACTCGGGAGAGCTATTAATTGATATGTGTGATTGCTCATATAGGATGATTGATTAATGAACTTGGATTGATTAAAGTGATATCTTGATGAGAATTAGATGAAAGCATGTCCTAAAACCTGTTTTATATCTCTGTGGTTGTTGAGTTGATTTATTTACGTAACTATTGTTTTTATTTAATTAATCTGAAATTGATGAAATCTGATTTACCTAGATAAAAGTGAGAACCGGATTTGAGTAATTAATTAGTGCCTAGATAGATAGTCTCTGTGGGATCGACCTTGCTCACCACTCCTACAATTCACACCGTACACTTGCGGGTGATAGCTAAAAGAAATTAGTGAACAGTGTTACTGGACAAACTTCTACAAATCGATCCACATCCATCTTTCGCTGTTTTAATTGTGGTGAGCCTGGTCATCGTATGTCTGAGTGTCGTCAGCCCCTTAACCGTACTCTTGCTGCTCTTGATCAAATAACAGCTGATGTAAATGATACTCTTGTTGAGATAGTGATCGTTGATACAGAACTTGTAGTTGTGGACGCAGGACCATTACTTATGATCCGTCGCACTTTCCTCAGTCCTAGTACCCTATCAGACGATTGGTTGCGATCCTCTGTTTTTCAGTCCACATGCACGATTGGAGGTAAAGTTTGTACATTTATAATTGATTCGGGTAGCTGTGACTTGTGAGAATGTCATGTCTGAATCTGCAATTGATAAATTGGGGTGTCAACTGAAGTCCATCCTAAACCATATAAACTTGCTTGGTTGACTAGGGGTACATAAATATTGGTTTCCCGTCGTGTCCTAGTTTCTATTTCTGTTGGTACCACATATAAAAATGATATTTATTGTGATGTCGTGCCAATGGATGCTTGCCACCTGTTATTGGGACGCCCTTGGCAATATGACCGTGCTGTTTTCCACGATGGCAAGAATAATACCTATTCATTCCTCTTTCGTGGCAAGAAAATTATGTTATTACCACACCGGGATAAACAGCCTCTTTCAGTTGATAGTGGTATGTCTCCTTTATCTCGTGCTTTTTTCGAGACAGCTATGTTGGATTTGGGAATTGTTTACTTGTTGTTTCCAACTACTGCTTCAGACCTGAGCGAGCCGTCGTCCTTAGTAAATGAATTATTGATTGACTTTTCTGATGTATTTCCTCATGATCTTCCTAATGGTTTACCCCCTTTGCGGGATATTCAGCACTGTATTGATTTAGTACCTGGAGCAGCTCTTCCTAATCGTCCTCATTATCGTATGAGTCCGGCTGAACATGAGGAGCTCCATCGTCAAGTGGAGGCCTTAATTACTAAAGGGCATATTCGTGAGAGTTTAAGTCCTTGTGTCGTGCTCTTTTAACTCCAAAGAAAGATGGATCATGGTGGATGTGTATTGATAGTAGAGCAATTAACAAAATAACGGTTCGTTACCGTTTTCCTATTCCCAGGTTAGACGACCTTCTTGATCAGTTGCATGGTGCCTTTTATTTTACAAGGCTTGATTTGAAAAGTGGCTACCACCAAATTCATGTGCATCTGAGCGACGAATGGAAAATAACGTTTAAGACTAGGGAAAGATTATTTGAATGGCTTGTCATGCCTTTCGGTTTATCAAATGCTCCGAGTACATTTATGCGTACAATGAATCAGACACTACGACCGTTTATTGGTAAATTTTTCGTGGTATATTTTGATGATATTCTGATTTATAGTACCTCTATCGCTTTGCATTTACAACATTTGCGTGAAGTTCTTGGGATTTTACAAAGGGAGAAATTTTATGTCTCTCTTCCAAAGTGTGTATTCTGTGTTGACAGTGTTCAGTACCTTGGTTATATAATTTCTTCTCGAGGCCTAGCGGTTGATCCCACCAAGGTGACGACCATTGTCACTTGGCCGATCCCTCAGACTATTTTTGAAGTTCGAAGTTTTTCATGGACTGACTTCTTTTTACCGCAGATTCATCCCACATTTCAGCGGTATCATGGCTCCATTGACTGATTGTATGCAAGGTTCAAAATTTGTATGGACACCAGAGGCTACTGCTGCCTTTGAAGAGTTTAAAACATGTCTGACTACTGCACCTATTTTGCTTCTTCCAGACTTTAACAGCCCGTTTGAGTTACATTGTGATGCATCGAAATTGGGAATTGGCACTGTTCTCAGTCAAGGAAGCAGACCTATAGCTTATTTCAGTGAAAAATTGAAAGGCCCAAAGAGTCGATTCAGTACATACAATGTTGAGTTGTTCGCCATTGTACAAGCGGTGAAGCATTGGCGTCATTATCTCTTCCAATGTGAGTTCATTTTATTTATCGATCATGATGCCTTGCGCCATATTAGAAATCAAGATAAAATTTCAGCACATTATGCTTCTTGGCACTTATATCTTCAGCAATTTACCTTTGTCATTAAGCACAAATCCGGTGCCATTAATCGCGTGGCGGATGCTCTGAGTCGTCGTCGCTCCTTGTTAGTTGAAATACGAACTATAGTGCCAGGTTTTGACTTCATTTCTGACCTTTATACTGCTGATCCATACTTCTCTAAGGTGCTTGAGAAAATTTCAGCAAATGAACGTATCGAATTTTACATGAACAATGGTTTTCTGTTTCATGGTTCACGCTTGTGTATACCCGAGAGCAGTCTTAGTCTCTTGCTCATTAAAGAACTTCATTTTGTGGGACACGTAGGACGAGAGCGTACATTCCAGCTCCTATCAAAATCCTACTATTGGCCTTCGTTGCGCTGGGATGTTAATCGTTTTGTTTTGCGGTGTCGTGTTTGTCACCTAGCAAAAGGTCAGGCTTCTAATGCTGGGTTATATCTTCCTTTACCTATTCCTACCCAGCCTTAGACAAATGTGGTCATGGATTTTGTTATAGGACTCCCACGGACTCAGCGGGGCAATGATTCTATATTTGTGGTAGTCGATCGTTTTTCAAAAATGGTTCATTTTCTAGCCCGTAAGAAATCAACTGATGCAGTAGTTGTGGCACAACTTTATTTTCGTGATGTTTACCACCTTCATGGTCTTCCTTCGACAATAGTTTCTGATCGTGATACACAGTTTCTAAGTCACTTTTGGAGGAGTCTTTGGCGCATGGTGCACACTACTCTTAATTTCAGTTCGGCCTACCATCCTCAAATTGATGGTCAAACTGAAGTTGTGAACCGTTCCTTGGGAAGTCTTCTTCGTGCTCTTGTTGGAGACAATGTGAAATCATGGGATACTAAGCTCCCTCAAGCCGAGTTTGCTCACAACAGCGCAGTGAATAGATCAACTTGTTATAGCCCTTTCGAGGTGGTTTTTTGATTTCTTCCCCATGGACCTGTAAATCTAATGCATTTGCCAGATGCAGTCCGTCCTCACGGCGTCGCATGTGTGAAAAAACAGCAAGGACACAGTACAAGCAATCTGCAGAATGAAGTTGCGCAGACAAAGGACAAAGCAGTTGCAGAACAGAATGAAGGCATTTCAGAACAGGTGTCAGAAGATCGACAGAACCAATCAGGAAGAGACATCTCATCATGCAAAAGACTGCCTTTCCAACGGGTAGAAAACTATCTGATGCCTATATATATGGAAGTCTGATATACAAAGAAATACTAACATATACAACCAAGAGAAAACTGAGAAGCAAACTGACGCGAAGCAAATCTCTTACAAGCACAAACTTATACACTCAAGTTAATCAGACTGAGCAGCAGCAAGCCAGCTACCTTTGTGATCTTCAGAAGTTCAAGGAGCTTGCTGCATTTGATTGTGTTTAAATCTTTCACTTTATTCTAAGTCTGATAGGAGTCGCTTAGGCAGGAGTTTACTCTGCTAAGTTGTAATCTCTCTGAAAAAGAGAAAGGATCCTGTGTGGGTCGGTTAACCTGTGTGGAGATCCTGTGTGGGTCGATAGTTGGTCACTGTGCAGCTACCTGTGTGGATAGAGCTGACAGTTTGTTTAGAGTATAGTTTGTGTTAGCTGAGTCTATTGTAAATCAAACTTGCTTTAACAAAGTTCCTCCTTGTGAAGGAGTAGAGAGGACGTAGAGGGATTACTCCACCCTTGAACCTCTATAAGCTTGCTTGTGTTATTTATAGCTTTCTATCCATCTATCTGCATCTGAGCATACTGCATTAAAAGCGTGTTTCGAAAATCATAAGTATTTCCGCTGTGCATTACATTCTCTGTCTAAGTCCTGAGGTCACTGCCTGAGCAGGAACCTATCGAGCAGTAAGCTTACTAGCTACCTGTTCATCAGGGACTTAACATTCTTTGGAGCAAAAGTTGAAAATTTTGATAAGGTTAATTCACCCCCCCTCTTAACCTTATACCACTGGGACCAACAAGTGGTATCAAAGCGGGTTGGATTAGAAACCCAACTTGTCTGGTCAAATCCCTGATCCCTGTTTTTCGAAAATCTGCATAAATCGCTTTCATCATATCATGGACACGCACAAGCTTCCTATATTTTCTATTGAAGAGTATGACGATTGGAAGATTAGAATGCAGGCACATCTCTCAGCCATGCATGACAAAATGTGGATGGTTATCACGGATGGACCTCCAAGGATCACCAAACCTAATCCAATATTTACGAGAGCTGCCGATGCTGGCGATGCAGGAGCCATTCCCCATCAAGCTGTTATTGACAAACCGAGGGAAGAATGGTCGGCTGATGATAGAAGACGAGCTAACCTGGACAATGTAGCCAAGAACGCCTTATTCGTTACTCTGGATAAAGGAACCTTTAGCAAGGTCAAGACATGCAAGACAGCAATGGATATATGGAACAAACTTGAACAAATCTGCGAAGGAACAGAGCTGACTAAGGAGAACAAGGTGTCTACAGCAACCCAGAAATTCGAGCTGTTCGAGATGCTCCTTGAAGAGACCTTGGAGCAGATGGATTTGAGGTTTACAAACATTGTAAATGAGCTTGAATCCCTGGAATTAAAGTTGAGTGGTACTACTCTTGGAATTAAAGTTGAGTGGTACTACTCTTGGAATTAAATATTAATTAATTGAATTGTCAGTAATTCATTTAATTAATGGACATTCGATATCTTAAACGCGGGGAGATAAATACGCCCATAATAAATAGGAGCCATATCTAATATGGATAAAGGACGGTAGTTCAATAATATCTTTTTAGTGGATTGAGATATTATTGATAGGCTTAAGGAGTATATTCAGATTGAATTTAGGACTCCTAAGCCTATCAGGAGACCGATTCCTAATCCTCCTCAAGGTCTTTGTTGTAGCCTATAAATAAGACTCAAGTCAGCCGTTTCTATACACAGAAATACAGATACACAGACATAAAAATCTGAGATACGTATTAGTAGAAGAAGGCTGAAAGTCTCGATAGCTCGTTGCCCACACAACGTTCGAGATAAAGACGAGGAATACAGCAGAAGATCGTGAGGTCCAGGCTTCATCGATTCCTCTATCTACGGTTCTGATCTTAGAACTAATTTCGGTGCAAAAGGTATGATTCGTTTTCCGCTGCGCGTTAATCATATTTGCATGGACCCCGAATCAGATAATCGTATAGGGTCGGCGATCCGGCGGTTCCTACAAGAAGAACATACAACGTAGTTGTAACTAAGAGAAGATTGCAACATTACTGTAAGTTAAGGATACATCACGAAGTAATACAGGATAATGAAGAGTGATCAACCTACTGCACGTTTTAAGAAAACATTAAATGCAGCAACAAAGTCAACTCAAACTGCAATACGAGAAAGATCAAGATGCATACGAGGATTAGAGTTCACAACGGATCAAAATATAGTCAGTAAAGATAAATTAAAGTTGCAGACTCAAACTCAATCTGAGGAAGATACGTGGCCTGACAGACAGAAGAAAGTTGCGAGCTGCAACTACTGCATTTAATGATCCACAATACAAAGTCAAGATGAATTTAATGCAAGCCATACTTCCAAAAAGGGCATCAACTTCAAAAGGAGAATGTCTTCTTCAACGGGCATATCTCTACAACTATGAATAGAGAATGAGAAGATTGGAACTGGTTACTAAAACTTATGCTTTCAAAAGTCTAAGTAAGAATCAAGCTAAATCATTCAAGCAATCAAACCTTGTTTCAGTCACTCGACCTTGTGAAGTAGTCAAGCCAAGCTCAGAAGCTCGAAGTGTCAAAAGGCTATTTCACCGTACCAATTGAAGAAAACTCATATATTTTTACCTATTTGTTGTGTGTTAGGTTATTTTATTTAGGTGTTAAACAGTTGATAGAGTTATATTTTTGTTATTTATTATAGTTGTCTAGGTTAAGGCAATTACCCTGTATGAGTGTTTGAAATCCTTAATGGGTTTGCCTTTGGAACTTGTAGCAGCTGTGTGTAAACTGAGTTTCTGTAGATGTTAGCTTGTTAAGTTGATAGTTTGTTAGCACTACAAGAAAAATGCACAACAATAACACGAGTTTTATAACACTTATATGCTAAAAGTGTTGTCGTAGATAAATTTACAACACTTTTACGTAAAACCGTTGTCGAATTTTTCGCACAACAACAACGATTGAGACAAGGCTTATTTTGTACCGTTGTCGTTGTGCATCTTCTCGCACATCAACAATGGTTGGAACGACGAATAATTTATATCGTTGTCATTTTGATAAAAAATTTAAAATAATACATTTACAAAAATCAAACTCTAAACCCCAACTAAATTTGAAAAATATTGCCATTAAACTAACAATATCATATTGATTATTTTTAATTTATAATATATCAATGCCCAATCAAATACTCCTCCTAAATTAATGAAATCAATTAGAAAGGAAACCTGGATTTAATCTTCCCCAATTTCTTAAACACTTCTCGTTCCTCCCTCAATTCAACCCTCTCTCATCAAATTAAAAATCGTAAAAGTTAAAAAGTTACTACCTCATCTTCTTCCAAGTTCCAACAATCACCATCCATTTGCGTCTCCTTCCTCCGGCCCCCATGTTACGTCTCCTTCCTCCGGTCCCCAACAACGCCACTTCCCTACCGCCTCTTTCCAATCCGTCGAGATCCTTAAACCCTAGCCTGCCCTTCCTCTCTTTCGACGTCAACTCCACCGCCGCATCCACCTTCTTCTCCGTCGCCAGTTCCACTCCACCATCGACGGAGACGGCTTCACCGATTTCGAAGATGAGTCGCCGATCCTCGAAGAACTCGACATCAACACCAAGCAAATTTACCAAAAAACCCACTCGATTCTCAATCCTTTCCGAATCAACCACTACCTCCACGAAGATGTCAATCTCTTCGGTCCGTTTCTCTTCCTCGTGGTGTTCGGATTGTTTCAGCTTTTGATGAGTCAGCTTCCCATTGAGAGTCAGGTGGATCGTTTCTCATCTCTTCTTTTCTCAAAGAGACTTGATTGTTAGTAATATTGTATCCTGATTTTGGAATCTTGAGCGTGTGAAGCTGCAAGTCACTGACATGAAAAATACACTTTTGTTCAATTCAACAAGATTAAGGAGTGATTTCTTTAGTCATTTGGCTTGCTGTAGATCTTGTCATTTCAGTATAGAATTGTTTAGTTTATTAACCCTAATTCCCCTAATTTATTTCCATTGATTTTAAGTGGGAAAAATTTCTTGATACGGATTTTCCTGTAAGATTCATGTAATTTGATTCTTCTTGTATGGCTTTGTGTTTTGCGTTTTTAAGAAATTGTATTGACATGTTTCCCATTTTATGAGTTTGATAAGGATTTTCCTGTGAGATTTATGCAATTTGATTCTTCTCTTTTCTTTTTGTGTGTTCTGATAAGCTTAACATGTATTTCTAAAATAAATACATCGTTCTAACCCTCAGTTATGATCTCATTATGTTCATTGACTTTATTCATCCCTTTTATATATCTGGACAGATTTTCATGTGTAATCTCGTCAGTTGATTTCTATGGTGAAATTTTCAATTAAATTACTTGAAATAGAATTTGTATGTGAGATCATTGGGCAGTTGTTGTTTTTTTACATTTTGATTATTATATTTGAAATGACTGATTGTGTTGTTCTAATTCCCTAGTCTTGTATTGATAGGATGATCCCCCACAAGACCAAGCGAGGAGAAGCCACACTTGCTCGTTTGAAGGTTTACGAGGGTGTACCACCACTATATGACAAAATCAAAAGGATGATTATTCCTGATGCACTCAAGTGAGTTACTGCTTGATCTTTATAACTCGATCAGTTTTTGGTGGTGTGGTCTATGTTTCAACTATTTGCTTGTATGATGTTTAGGGTTTTGAGGCTTCAAGCTGGTCATAAATAATGTTTGCTCTGTAGACTCTCATCTGTAATCGGATGGAACCACTACGATACTATCAAGGTAAGTTTAAAAGTTTTTCTGAACCTATTCCCAAGTTTCAGCAATTTGTTTGATATGTAGTCAAATTTGGTTTAATTTAAATCTAAAATGAAATCAATGTTTTCATTTTTAGTTATTTAACAGTGCTTTTGTATGAATGTTATATTTTTGTTTTTTTTTCCGTTCATTAACTTTTGTTGTTAGAACTCTTCTGAAGTATCCCATGGTTTGAACTCTCATATCCTATTTCATTCTTGATTGTTGTTTTTTTTGTTTGTGCTTGGACATTAGATATATTTCTCTTAATAGAAAATTGTTAGAGCTTTGATTTAGACTTGTGAATATTGTGTCCTCTTCCATTAAAATTTGAACTTTAACTTTATAAGTATTTTAATTTCATAATTGAACGCAGCAGTGAGAGGATGAATTCTGATGTCAGTAAAGAGGGTGTGGCGCTGTCATTGAAGGTGATAATGTTGAAGAAAATACAGAGTTGAACATGGGTAAAATTGATGGGTAATGTTTTGCCCCATCTGCTTTGAGGCTTGGTCCTCTGGCGGTGATGACCATCGTGTCTGGTAAGCACTTTCTATTATTTATCCCTTCTGAAGTTGTCACAAAGTTCTTCGCTTAATTTTAATTTTGATCATATTTGTTTTTGCAATTTAGTTGTATGCCGTGCGGACATATATTTGGGTTGTCTTGTATTGAGAAATGGTTGGCCGATCAGGCTCAAGCAAGTTACTTTTAGACTTTTTGTCAGTTCTATTTTGTATGACTTTTCTTCATCAAATTAATTGTGGATGTTTGAATAGTTAAGTCTTTTCATGTTTTCATCTATTGCTGCTTATTTCTTTCTTCGAATTTTTTTCTGTTTTAGTGTCCACAATGTAAAAAGAGATGCGTACTTAGAGCATTCGGTTACTTTATGCTTCTCGAATTGTTGTTGTTGATGGGGAGCTTCAAAAGGTACGTGCTTTGCCAAAATTACAAATTCTCAAGTGTTTTATTTTGGGTTTATTTGATTTGGATTAAGTTTTTTTGTTTTGTTTTTGGTTCAATTCTGCAGACAGTAAAGTCACTTAAAGAAAAATGTGCGTCTCTTGAGAAAAAGGTGAGAAAAATGCAGGAGAACAAGAAAAATTATTCAGTGTCTTCTGGATACCTCATGTAAACTGAAACATTACTATTGACTGTGCTTGTGTACCTTTGTATTTTTAATTTTAACAAGAGAATGACACAAAAATAGCTAACATTGCTTTCCTGCTTTTGTTTCTTGGCACGAGTAGAGTTTTCTAATCGATTTTTGTTTCATCTCAAAGGAACACTTCAGTTAATGGGAAAAAAATGTAACTTCATATTTGGTTGGCAGTATTTTCAGATGTATTTGGTATAGAAGTCTAACATATTTATTATATTCTATTTCTTAGGAATCTTGCATTTGTATTTTCAGAAGTATTAGGGCTAAAATTAGGGATATTGTAAATTCTGGGGTGTTTCTGTGGGAGCTGGAAATAGGTGAAGACTGTGGACACACTTTCTACTCACTTTTAGCCTTTTAGGATACGAGAAGCCTATAAGATCATATAATAGCAATGCTGAAGATACCTTTTTCAAGAATTGCAACAAATACGAGAAGCCTATCAGATCATATAACAGCATGCTTCGGATGGATAAGATGTTAACTGTAATCTTTCTCATTACATACCTGTTATGCATCTTTTCTTACGTTGGTATACAACTATGTGCACATTTTGGCTGACTTTTCGGTGCACTTTTTTTTGGAAGACCTTGTATTTCTATTTTGATGTATGGAGAATTAAATATCTATATCTTTGTACATGTTTAATTAGTGATGGATTCATATCTACAGGTTGCTTTTATGCTTAATATATTTTATCTTGTTTGTATTTTTACTGGTTTCAGTAATCAAGGTGGTTTCTGCTGATACCTGGTTACTTTGTTATCATGGGCATAAGCAATACTGAAGGCAAAGATATATTCAGTGATTCAAAGAAAGTGAAGAGTTATGATGACAGTAATGACTTTATCAGTGACTTGCCAGACCCAATTCTCGTTCACATTCTGTCCTTTCTCACCAAGTACATTAAATATAGTATATACTGCCCATAAACACACATAAACTTACTTTTTATATTTTTGCATTTTTTTGATCATGAAGATAGTAGTAAACTTTACATTATGTTGATCGATCTTAGCAATGTACAAGATATTGATTGTTTAATGCCGATAGTTTTGGTTGCAATTAAAATTTCAAATATTTAAAAATTGCACATTTTATATTTATGATTTACTATGTATTACAACAGATTATAAAGGTGTTGATGTTGGTGTAAATAAAAAGGACAACACAAAAAATACACGAAAAAAATCACGAAAATATAACCTGACAACGGTTATTAACCGTTTGTCATTATGATCTTCGACAACGGTTATTAACCGTTGTAAATCCGTTATCGAAGATCATAACCACAATGGTTAATAATCGTTACGCCAATCATTGTCGTTATTGTCTACGACAATGGTTATAAACCGTTGTAACACCGTTGTGATTAACGATAACGATAATGGTTATTAACCGTTGTCCACGTGTTGTAAATGTGCACTGGAATACAATAATTGGCCAACCATTGTGCTAACAACGGTTAATAACCATTGTGGTTGAAGGGGAACATCATCTTCCACAACGGTAAAAAAAGGTCTACGACAATGGTTAATAACCGTTGTCGTTGTGCGCATTTCTTATAGTGTAGATTGTACTTTGTAGAGTGGACGTAGAACATTACACCACCTTTGAACCACTATAAGATTATAAGTGTTTAATCAATTTATTTTTGCTACGTGTTGCATGCTTATTTCTTATCATTATGCATAAAGGTTTTAAAAGAAAGCATATTTAAGAAAACATCTTAAAGCAAGCCTTCTGTCAAAAATAAATTTCCGCTGCGAGAACTCTTAGATACAATAGACAATACTACTCTATAGTGTTGTAAGCTTGTCTTCTCATTGTACAATAAGTTCAAGTAACTTACAAGTGTGACCATATAAGTTAGGTTAAGAACAAACTTATCTGGTTACCTATCGAGATCCAACCTTATGTTTGTTGTTTTCGTTTTGTGTTTCTTAAAACCTCATCTTACAGCATATCACGGATTCATCTAACCATAAACTCTCAATTTTTTCCATAAAAGAATATGATGGTTGAAAGATTAGAATGCAGGCACATCTCTCTGCAATGAATGATGAGATGTGGATAGTGATCACAGAAGGGCCAAACATACCAACAAGGGTAAATCTAATGTTGGGAAGAGAAATGGAGGAAGAAGTACCTCCACTACCCAACTTCCTGATCAAGCCAAGACAAGAATGGAATAATGAAGATAGGAAAAGAGCCAACTTGGACAACATGACAAAGAATGCCTTATTCATCACCTTGGACAAAGGAACCTTTAACAAGGTTAAAGCTTGCAGAACATCCAAAGAGATATTGGAAAAGTTAGAGCAAATCTGTGAAGGAATAGAGTTGACAAAGGACAACAAAATCTCCAATAGTACCCAACTATTTGAACTCTTTGAGATGAAAGCTAAAGAAACTCTAGAGCAGCTGGACCTGAAATTCACATCAATTGTGAATGAATTAGAAGCTCTCGACAAGCACTACACTCAAAAAAGGAGAACATGAAGGTGCTTAGAGCCTACCATTTGAGTGGGACAGTAAGATCACTGTAATGAGAGTCTCAATGGATTTAAAATCCATGGTACATTTGACTTATTCTCAGACCTCACAGCCTTCGAATTCGACATCAACAGAAGAAAGAAAGAGGCTGAAAAATTAAGTTCGAAACTTACTGCATTGACAACAAGAACTTCTAAAGATACAACAACTACTAGTTACAGTAAAAAGTTAGAGTTGTCAACAGAAGATGTAGAAGAGGACATGACCTTACTTCTGAAGAAATTCAAGAGATTCATGAAAAATAACAAAAAAGTGACTTCAGAAGAAATCAGTCTTCACCATAGGTATCACACAATCCTCAATCAAACACAATTATTTCTAATCTATGTTACAACTACAAGAAATATGGACACTAGGTAAGAAATTATCTGTATCCAAAAGTGAACAAATATCATGAGAATGAAAGAGATCAGAGAAAAGAGAAAAGAAAGAATGACAAACAGAAGTTCAGAGCACTCCTTGGAGAAGTTGAAAAAGTTAAGGATACACTAGTATCCAATGAACTGTTAGAATACCTCAAAAAATGATGTTGCTAAAAGAAAGAACAGAACACTCAAGGAAACAGCAAGAATAATGATTGCAAAAGTAGAAATTCCTAAGAGATTTTGGGCAGAAGCAATGAATACAACATGCTATACTCAGAACAGATGTTTGATCAATAAGGATTCTGATAAAACCCCCTTCAAACTTTGGTATGGGCATACACCAAATATCTCTTATCTATACATCTTTGGATACAGATGTTATATCCTCAACAATGGAAAAGAACATCTAAGGACTTTTGATGCCAAGTTAGATGAAGGAGTATTCTCAGGATATTCATCAGTAAGAAAAACTTTTAGAATATTCATCAAAAAAACACTTGTGGTTGAAGAATTAATTTATATGGTATTTGATGAACTATATTGTGACATTAATGATCTAGATAAAAAACAAATAAAGATCTGTCATAACTGAAAATGAAAGATAATTATGTACCTTACATTGAAGAAATAACAATTCCTCCAAAAGACAAAGAAGAAGAATCCATAACACGGGATACAGTAGATTAAAATACAGGAGCACAACCTGACAACCTATAGCAAGATGAAAATCTTCCAAAACCTATGCAAGCTTTTGAACTAGACTGAACATAACTCAAAAATCACCCAATGAATCTCATTATTGGAGATCCTAATGTTATAGTAAGGATAAGAAGGTCAATAGCTCATGAAGTCATGTTTACATGCTTAATATCTCATTCTGAACCTAAAAGTATTGAAGAAGCTCTTCAAGACAGTAAATGGATTCAACCTATGCAAGAATAACTCAATGACTTTGAATTAAATCAAGTATGACAGATAGTTCCCAGAACATCTCATCCAGGTGTTATTGGAACTAAATGGGTATTCTAAAACAAGCTAGATGAATCAGGACTTGTAGTAAGAAACAAGGTAAGACTTGTTGTAAAAGGATACTACGAGGAAGAATGAATTGACTTTGATGAGACTTTTGCCCTTGTAGCAAGATTAGAAGCTATAAGGATTTTTCTGGCTTATGCAGCTCACAATAATTTTAATGTCTATCAAATGGATGTGAAAAATACATTTCTTAATGGACTTCTTTCAGAATAAGTTTATGTGCAGCAACTACTAGGACTTGAAGAACAACCTGAAGATAAAGTTTTCAAACTGTACAAATCTCTATATGATCTTAAACAAGCATCTAGAGCACGGTATGACACCTTATCTCTATACCTTTTAGAGAACGGTTTCAAGAAAGGAACATTTGATAAAACACTGTTTAAAATCCAAGATGGAGAAAGTATCCTCCTAGTACAGATATATGTAGATGACATAATCTCTGGATCCACAAACAAAAATATCTATGAAAAATTCTTAAGTTTGATGCAGAAGAAATTTGAGATGAACATGATGAAAGAACTAAGTTTCTTCCTTGGAGTGCAAGTAAAACAACTTAATACTTGAATCTCATTAGCCAAGTTAAGTATACAAAAGAGCTCATTAAGAAATTTGGAATAGAGAATGGATCGGCAATAAGTATCCCTATGGCTACCTCCATCAGCCTTGACAAAGATGAAGATGGAAATAATGTGAAAATCATAAAATACAGAAGATTGATCGGTCACTACTGTATCTTACAACAAGTAGACCTGACTTCATGTTTGCAGTTGGAGTTTGTGCTAAATTTAAAGCTGCGCCAAAAGATTCACATCTTATAATAGTAAAAATGATTATCAAATATCTTAAAAGAACTCAAGAGGTTGGACTTTGGTATCCTAAAGAAGGGGGATTCAGTTTGAAAGGTTACTATGATTCAGACTATATTGAATGCAAGATTGATAAAAAAAGTACTAGTGGAACATGTTAGGTTCTTGAAAACATTCTACAAAAAGCAGACATCCATTGCAACATCTACAACAGAAGCAGAATATGTTGCAGTATGAAGTTGTTGTACACAAATCTTATAGATACAACAACAACTAAGGGATTATGGAATTGAGAAAAGGAAAACTCCAATTCTATGTGACAATACAAGTGCTATTGTTACCACTCATAACCCTGTATTTCATGCAAGGACAAAGTACATTGACACCAGACATCACTTTATAAGAGATCATGTTGAAAAGAAAGATATTGTTTTGAAAAAAGTTCATATAGATTTTCAGCTAGCAGACATATTCACCAAGTTTTTGTGTGAATCAAGATTCCCTATGCTTAAAAATAAGCTGGGAATATTAAAGCTATAATCTAAAGGAAAAAATAAATCTGCTGAAAGAAAAAAATACAACAAGTGTGAAGAAAGTACGCACAAAGAAAGGGGGAACACTGGAATGATGATAGAATGTAGCAAGTTTTGCTCTGTCAGTAAAGCAAACTTACAGCTCTGCATCCATACAATCTTACAGCAATGTAGTGAGTGTTGGAAGCAGTAAGAGTATACAACATTTCTGTCTAAGAGTATTTATTACTCGGAAACCTGGTATTAAGGCTGCAACCTTAAAAATGCAATACATTAGGCGGCAAAACATGTACTCAAATAAATGATAAAATTTAATGCTAATTTATTTTTGTGTCAAAAGCCGAAGAGACACCGCCAGAGATCAAATCTACACTATTTTAGATAATTACAAAAAGACCCCTATGTGTTTTTAACTCTACCGTCAGATCGCCTCCTTCAAATTAATCTCAACTGTTGATCTTACTACAACTGTTAGATGGATATAAGCCCATTCGTTTCCCTATAATGATCATAATTCTCAAACCCTGAAAATTTTGGAGCAGTTTCTCAAAACATCATTCTCTTTCTCATTCAATCAAACCACTCCAAACACAACAATAGCAACAAGATGAACCATCATTATTGAAAAAGGGCTAATCAATCTAGAACACATCTATGCCTTGGATATGTATGATCAGTCCATTATAGCACACATTTTCGATATGTAGAAGACAAAGATATCAGGATTTCTAACCACTATCTATGCCGAATTCTCCATCAAATCCATCCAGAAGTTTTATGTGCATGCCCGTCTATCGAAAGACAGAATATCCATCATCTTCAAGATGTGTGAAGATGAGGATGAAGAGGATATGAGATTCTTGGTGAAGGATATCTTCTCCACCTTCAAAATTTACTCCGAGAGGATGTCTCCGAATCAACTCACTGCATATGATGATGATGTCTATGAGGAGATGTGGATGCTCTTCAAGCAAAGAGAAGTAGAGGCCGAAGTAAAGAAAAGTGCCCCGAAGAAGTTGTTCAAATCCGAGTTTGAACTTTTTTATGATATCTGTGTATATACCATTGAAAAAAGAATGGGAAGCTACAATAAATGCACATATCTCCACTTTAGGCTCATATCGGTCATCATGAAGGTAGAAAAGGTGAACTGGGGGCGGTTCATCTTCAACCAGATATGGGAGGAAGCTGACAAAGATACAGTACGCCGAAGCTACGGGATTATCATCTACTCCATCCTCTGCAAGCTTGGCGTCAAACTTATCTCTCTCACCTCTATTCCTATTGGAAAATATTTTAGTGAGAAGAAGAAGGGGAAGACCTTGAAAAACATTATCGTAGATGCAATTGTTGCTGATATGATGATAAAATCAAAAGTTACATCAACTGCATCCTTGAAACTAACAGCACATTCCGCTGCTGTGCTGATGTTGGATACCTAAAAATCAAATTTAAAGTATCAACAAAAGAAATATTCACAAAGAGTGTTATTATAGCGGAAGTTAGTAATTAAGATGACACTAACGTGCCAAATGTAAGTAGCTCTGCAACAGTTTCTTACAGCGAATCAAAGGCTGAGATGAGACTGCAAAAAGTAAGAAGAAAGAAGTACAGCCAGCCCGATGAATCTGGTTCTGATGACAGTGATGTTTAAGTCATCAAGAGGGCTCCGAGGAGAGTAGAACCAAATCATCTTCCTCAGATGACGATACACTATTGGCATGGAAGAAGTCAAGAAAGCTAGTTAGCCTGCGTAGCAAGAAAAAAGTTGTTGCATCTAAGAAAGCTGACGCAGTAAGAAGGGTGGTTGCAGCAACCCCTATTTCCCAAACCCATGTGGACATTCGAGTAAGATGAGCAGCCAGAACCTACAGAAGAACATATTCGATATGTTGATCCAGTTACTGCAAGAAGTCTGGTCGGCCACACTCCTGAAGAAATTAATGATGATTTTGAGGAGAAATACAATTTTTGGAGAGCAATGAGATTGTCAAAGAGGGAAACATTGCTAGGATTGAGTGACTTTCTTGATATAAAAAGAATTGTCCTTGAATGTGGTAAAAAGAATTGTCCTTGAATGGGCTAAGTCTGAAGACATACTCTATCTATTGCAATCTGGGTTTGCAGGGTCGATCCGTGAGGAGAAGATTCAAGAAATCTCTACTGCCTAGAGAGCGCTTAAGAAGGGAAATGGAAGACAGCTGAGCAGGTGAAGTCAGCTGAAAGCAGCAAGGGAAGAGTTGTAGTTCACCCTAATCCTCGCTGCAGAGGCTGTAAGAATAGGCGATGAAGTAAGGTTCGTAGAAGAACAGATCAGAAACCTTGAAGAGGATGCAATATACTCCAAGAATTTAGTAGGAAGAACGATCATCTGGAGCTCACAACCCAAGTTGTTGCATTGTTCATCATTTCTCTTGATCCACTGGAGGAAGAGACTCAACTGCTCGATTATGGTGATTCCCTAGTACATGAAGCAGAATGAGTTATGCCGGCTTCACCTAAGGAGGAACCATCAGCCATAATCAAGGGCATTCTTATCAACCTTGTAAGTAAGGATTGACCTATGATGTAACCATGTAGGAAGTTGTTGAAACAAGACTCCTTATACTGGCTGATGTGGCATTACAACTTTCGAAAATACTTGAAGAAACTAAAGAAACACATTTAAGGATTGGGGTAAAGATTCTTGCAGACATAGAACATACAATATCTCAGACTGTTAGCTTTGCAAGAAACTTAGCTCTACTGGAAATAGTGGCTCAAGAAGAAGTTGGAGTACATCAAGCAGATCTCTAAAGGAGATTGCTAATAAATGACTAGTCAATGAGACGGTGTCCTCTAAGAAGACCTTAGGTGAGGCGGCTATTGAGACAGTACTCACTAATGGTTTGAAGACCTCTGAAGGGACGGCTGTTGAGATAGTACCCTTAGAGGATTCAATGATGGAAGATGTGGCCGAATTAATTGTTGTGCAGCAAGAGTTGCCTTAGAAGGAGGTTGAAGCTGCACCTGCTGTAAGTTTGCCAGAATCTAAAAAAGATATAGCAGCAACTTTTAAAAGTTGCTGAGGAGGCCGAAAAAGAAGAAAGCTCTGATGAAGAAGATAATGATGATACTCCTGTCCCCAATGTTCAAGAAAAATTTGCTTCTTTCAAAGAAAAGGGCTCAAGGAGGAGTGATCTATTAGAAGAAGCTGACCTAAATGCAGCAGAATGCCTATCTTTGGAACAACAAGCCATTGTTCTATATGCTACAACTTCATCAAAACCCGCAATTGGTAGCACCGTACCTCTGTCACAGGAATAATCGATCCAGAATGTTGTATCGGCAGTGAGATAACTTCTTCATGCTCTTCGAGATCATGAATTCAACATGCAGAACAATATCAATATCAGTGACAAATCCCATATTACATCCATTTTAAAGCTTAGAAAGGATATTGATGCATTTCCAAAGAACACGTATCATTGGATGAGGGATGAGTGGAATACTCAGTATAAGGAGAGGGCAAGGATGGAGAGAGAATTCAAGACAACAGCTGCTGAAAACAAAGAAGCAGTAACAGACTGTCAGAAGTCTGTATATGCAGCTGTCAACAAATTGGCTTCTCATTCAATGGTCTTAGAGACTCTGCTGGATAATGTTATTGATCAAATTCAGAGAACGCAGAGTATCAATGATAGACTAGACAACTTGGAGATGATAGTTGATGAACTGTGGGATATAATGCTGAATGCATTCCCCCAACATGCAAAAGGTGATAAACAGTTGCTAGCCAAGTCTACCCCCATCCATGCATCTGCAAGAAGACCTTAATCTGTTGTGACCAGATCGACTGATGCTCCGTCTTCGATCATTTTTTATGACGCTAAAAAGGGAAAAGAAAGATCAGTCTGAACGAAGCAACAAGAAGAAGATGAGGAGGATGAACTTCCTCTTAATATGAAGAGAAGAAGAATCTCTCTCATTGTTTACGCCCCCGTCTTAAAAAAGAGAAAAAATGATGAAGGTGAATGTGGTGTTGGAGTCGTTGCATCTAAGACAGCAAGCAACGCTACATCCAGTATTGTTGTAAGAAAAGATATAACTGCAACTCCACATTCACAAGGCTCGAGAAGGGAAGGAAGTCAACAACAACCCTAGTTAAAGAAAAGAATAAGCAAAACTGAAGTTGAAAGGCTCTACAATCAGAAGATGGCTACGCAAAGCGCCAAGAGAGCCAATCTGGATAAAGAGGAAGAAGCCTGGATTCAGAGGCTTGTGATGATTGGACAGAGCATAACAGAGTTGATGAAAAATGTTGATAAAGCTCTGCTATAATATCCAGAATAAGAAATGCCCCGTCTAGACACTAATAACATATCTATTGAAGTATCTATTTTCATGAATCGGAGGTCTGAAGGAGAAAATATTGTATGGGACCTCTCCATTTTTAAAACTATGAGACTGCAACAGACAGAAGTCTCTCTTTCGAGCAGATCACACTCTATAAAAGATCAGAATATTTAAGATACTTCAGATATATCTGTAGCGATGGAAGATTCGGGAAGTTTGATACCTGTAAATCTGCATTAAGAAGGTATGAGGAACTTGAGATTCAGAAACAAAAGCTAAACCTAGTAAAGCAAGGTAGGATCTGCCATACAGTGAAGACTTCTAGCTCAAATGGATTCAAATTCCAAAAATAAAGAAGAAGTTGGAAGAATCCTATCTGGAGTCTATCCTAGACTAGTGGAAATGCGCTGAAAGAAGACATGAAGAAAGAAGAACCTCTGAAATAAGATCTTAAGAATCTTCAACAAAAGGTCCCTAATTCAAAAGTTCCAGAAGTGTAGACATGTTGCAGCTCTATAATCGTAATTGGTAATATATATTTGTTAAAAGGATTATATCTTTATTGTTTGTTATAGTTGTCTAGGTTAAGGCAATTACCCTGTATGGGTGTTTGAAATCCTTAGTGAGTTCACCTTTGAAACTTGCAGTAGTTGTGTGTAAGTTGAGCTCCAATAGGTGTTAGCTTGTTAAGTTGAAACTTTGTTAGATTGTACTCTATAACACCAAATCAGCTAATCTGGCTCGCTTAAGGACCCAAAGGTAAGTTCCATATCATAAATAAATAAATATATATATATATATATATATATATATGTATATATGTTTTGTTTTCTAGTGTTATTTGTTTACTTCTAATGTTTACAAGATCATACAATTCATGTTTACATGATCACAATAGCACCTCACTAATGTAATTACGAAGCGAGAAAGAAAGTGTATTGTGATTAATACGTGAAAAATTAGATTTTTTAAAATACATTTGGTAATAATTTTTTATTATATAGTTATTGAAGCTTTTACAACCTTGTTAACTAAAGTATCTTGAGAAGAACGACATTCTATATAGATTATGAACATCTAGATAAATTTGAAAGAATTCTCGTAAACACTTAGATTAATTTATACACTGGTCACAATTTCCTTCCAAACTAAACCGGACCTCACGGTTATTTCACATGAATTTCTTCCACAGTTGGTATCGTTTTGGAGATCCTTAACGAATACATTGAAGAAGCAATCTTCATCATAATAAGACAAAATGACATACCCACAGTTCAAAACCACGGGAGCATTAAGTTCTTGACATATCACATCAACAAGTTCGGTTCTACATTCCGTTGGTAAATTCGCATAACACTTCTCACTGTAGTCATCATTCGCAAGTAAGCCATCCTGACTCGACTTTTTAAATGCTTGGATTTCATCGAGTATTGTCATACTACTAATCATCATGAAGATTATGATCTTCATCAGGTTTCTACATTTAGAAATCATGTTGAGATTTTTTATGATGATCTTCAAGCTTTAAAACTTGATCAATTTTTATAGATGTTCTGATCAAGCTACAATATATATATATATATATATATATATATGTTACGACTCAATTTAATTATAGTAAACTCTATATATGTGAGACTAAGGTTGTATTATAAAATCAAGTGATCTTCATTAATGAAAAATAATTATGTATCTATGTTATGACTCCACATTTACGTTATATTTGAATCCTAAATTTATTCAACCATTTAATGAAATTAAAAATTCATAACTCAACCTAATTATGCTAACGTTAAACCACGATTATATATATATATAGATTTAATTAGGATGAATAATAATTCTTTAACATTTCTTTTTTTTTAATATTTTATATTATTCGTAAAATTCTTTTCTCACGCTAACACTTCACATAAGGATTTTCTTATTAATTTTTATCTCAAACATAGACTAAAGCTACCTCTTCATATACCACACAGACGCTGCACCATAAAAATTTGATTCTCATCAAAAGTCATTTGTTAAAAATTACAAAATATAAAGAAAACAACGAAAAATATTCAATTAATCAATTAAATGAAATAATAAAAAATATTCAATTAATCAATTTTCAAGAAATCCTAAATCCTAATTAATGTTCAAGAAATTTTCAAAATTATTGTGATGTTCATAATAAATTGCTTCTGACAATATATTCAAAATTATCATTATTTTCTTGGTAATTGATGATTGGGGTGGGGATATGATTTGTTGATTTTGAGGATTTGTTAAGAATTTATTCTCTTTGTTACTCTTCTAATTTTTGTCATTAATTTTGAATACTTCTTTAACATTGATTAGGATTTAGGATTACTTGAGAATTGATATTAACTGAATATTTTCATTGTTTTCTTTAATTGATTAATTTGAATATTTTTCATTGTTTTCTTTAATTGTGGGCTAAAATAGGATTGATTTGGAGGATTTATTGAAAATTGAGTGAAGATTTATCATATTTGTTAAGCAATTCATATTTTGTAATTTTTATTAGATGACTTTTGATGATAACCAAATTTTCAGTGTCTTTGTGGATGAGAATTGGGAAGAAGAATTGGATGAGAATTGGAAAGAATGTCTATGTTGATGTGTGATATAAGAATTGGACAAAAGATGCATGTGTTGAGGGGCTTTGTGTGAGATGATAATTGATAAGAAAATTTATGTGACATGAGAATTGATAAAGATGAGAATTGATAAAAAAAAAATCTATGTGAAGTGATAGATAAAAATGAGAATTGATAAAAAAAAAAATCTATATGTGAAGTGATAGATAAATATGAGAATTGATAAGAAAATTTATGTAAAATAACAGTGTGAGAAGAGAATTTTGTGTTTAATATAAAATATTAAAAATTAAAAAAAATGAAATTTTGAAGAAATGTGCGCATTTTTCAAGTTGGTGCTTAATCAAATCTATATATATATATATATATATATATATATATATATATATATAATAACTTGCGTATTAAAGCATTACTCTTATTATAAATTAATTAAAAGGAATCGAAAATTAAAATAATTTATGACTAGATACATATAAATATAGTTTGAGTTGATTGAAATCATCTTCCAAAAATTAGTTATGGGAAACGTACACCCCGTACATGAAAATGTTAAATTGATAATTCTATATTTATATTTATATATATTGGTTTTACTCAAATGTCTACCCTGAAAAACTCTTAATATGCCCACCACCTATGACTTGTAATCATCTCATCCCCTCGTTATATGAAAAGTAAAATTAATAGATATTCTAGATTTTTAACACATCAATCATGGACACATATTATGGTGGGTAGGTGAGCAGAACTATTATATATATATATATATATATATGTTGGGATATTTCCCAGCATCTTATCTTGGGTCGGAGCTTAAATAGGTGCGGGGCACGGCTCTGCCAGATTCGAATCCGTGAGCGCAAAACTACATAAGTATAAGACATTAAAGTTGCGCCCTATGTCCATTGGATATCCTTTTGGTGTAGCGGTAATGCGCTTGATGGTCCAACACTTGGTATCAGAGCACCAAAGCAGGTCACGGATTCGAATCCCCCCAGGAACACTTTGCAGTGGGAGCTGTCAGGACCTTTGGAGCTGAAGATAATGCGCTTGATGGTCCAACAATATATAATATAGAGCACTCTGTCAGGACCTTAATATATAATAGCGGAGCACTATAATGCCTCTGTCAGGACCTTAATATATAATAGCGGAGCACTCTTAATATATAATAGCGGAGCACTATAATGCGCTTGATGGTCCAACAATATAGAGCACTCTGTCAGGACCTTAATATATAATAATAGAGCACTCTGTCAGGACCTTAATATATAATAGCGGAGTTGAGGATAATGCGCTTGATGGTCCAACAATATATAATAGTTTAGGTAAAATTGTAATTCTATTAAAAATTTAAGGATAATTTCGTAAAATTTCTGAACAATATATAATAGTTTAGGTAAAATTGTAATTCTATTAAAAATTTAAGGATAATTTCGTAAAATTACTATCAGAAAACAGGTTGATGGTCCAAAAATATATAATAGCAAAAGTCAGTTAGGTAAAATTGTAATTATATTAAAAATTTAAGGATAATTTCGTATAATTACTATCAGAAAACAGCTTTCTTTTTTATGTAAGTTTTAAAATTCACTAACAAAAAGGTTCCTTTTCAAAAAAAACTTTTCCAAATTTTTTGTTAATTTTAAATAGTACGACTTATTTTTCAATTTTTTTTATTTAATTCTAAATGTGTATAAACCAAATATTATGTCGGCTGATCTCTCTTTCTCATATCTGATATTCTCTCTCTAAATTTAAGAAAAATGCATTCACATATCATTTAAACCTTTCTTTTTTTTTTTCTCAAAATCGATTCTTTTTCAAATCTTTTAAATTATATTTGTTAAAATTCATTTACAAATATAAAAAAACCTCTTATTTCCTAAAATACATTCTTTTTCAATATTTTTTTTTTAAATTCTCATATTCACACTTAAAACTTAGCGATCTTTAAATATTAAAAGAACTCAAGTTTATATTAGGGAGAAATCATGTTGATATATATAGAGTTCATGCGGAGAAATCATGTTGATATATATAGAGTTCATGCACATGCAAAGTTTCCTCTCTTCTTAAGTTCTTTTTTACATCAACATGGAAATAAATTTCCAAATCAAGAATTAATATTATCTCATCCTTCTATTCTTAAATACTGACGATGCCAATTAAATAGTGTTCCGTACATATTGCACAAGTTATTTATGATAGACCTATCTAAGGGTGGGTTCGGGTTGGGTTTTGGCGGGTTTCGATTTTTCTAGTCGAGTATCCGTCGGACCGGGTAGAGAAAGTTTCACCTTATACAAGATAAGTCTCTCATCGTTCAAAGTAAGAGAGATGAGAATTTGAATAGAGAATGTAGAACATAATATTACACTATATTCGAATACCCAAACTCGATTGGGTAATAAATGAAATATCCGAACCCGACCCGAACTTTATAGGTACCCAACCCAAAACACCCGAAATTTTATTGATTTGTAATGAAATCCGACCTAATCGGTTAATACCCGTATGGGTCGAGTCAGGTACCCGATACCCCAAAGAAAATTCTCACCCTAGACCTATCCCCTATGTATGAATAATATTATCCATTAATTCGTTAATCAATTTAAACGTGATGAAATAAAAGTCACTTTATTATAATATGAAGATGTTAAATGATACTACATATGATTAGAATTATAAAATTATTTCTATTTTGCTACAAATCTCCATCTTGACTTTGAAAGTATTCTCAATCAAGATCAATACTGTATTACTGCTTAGTTTTGATTCCAAGAGTTGACTTTTACTAGCTCCATGCAATGTTGGAATCATATACTTGGTAGTGCCTTTGTCAGCATAGCAGGGTCTCTTCTGACTTCACTTTCTTAGCCTCAATCACACCTTTCGAACAAAATGATACTTCATGTCTATATGCTTAGAACATTCATGGAAGACTTGATGCTTGATAAGGTGTAGAGCATTTTGACATCTATCTTAGATAAGAAGGTGCTAGTAATAAGCATATCATCAACATATAACAGAAGATAAGCGAATACATGTGTCTTATCCATTTCAAAGTAAACACAACTATCATGTTTGCACCTAGTGAATCCAATGGTGATCATAAAACTATCAAAGCGCTGTTTAGGACTTTGTTTCAAATCATAAAGGGACCTTTTCAGAAGACATACATTGCCTGTATTTTTAGGTTGAATGAAACCTTCAGGCAGTTGCATGTATAGAGTTTCTTTCATATCTTTATGTAAGAAGGATGTTTTGACATCTAATTGATGCAATTCCATGTTTGTTTGTATAACTAAAGCAAGCAAGATTCTAATAGAAACATGTTTAACTATTGGGGAAAATATTTCATTGAAATCAATACCTTCCCTTTGAGTGAGATCTTTTGCTACTAACCTGGCTTTATAGTTACTTGTTCTGTACTTGAGACTTCAACCTTTCTCTTGAAGATCCATTTACAGCCAATAATCTTCTTCCCTTTTGGTTTGTCAACTAGTTGTCATGTCTGATTTTTTTTCTAGAGATATTAGCTCTTCTTCCATTGCATGTACCCATTTATCTCTATCTTTAGACATTAATGCAACTTTGAAATTTTTGGTTCTTCATACTCTATGTCTTGAGCCATTGATAGAGCATAGTAAAGTATATGAACTTGATCAAATCTGTTTGGTGGATTGATGTTCCTTTTTTCCTTGTCTCTTGCCAAATTATAATTGCTCAAATCCTGGTTTGCATTGGTATTGTCTCCTTCTTGTTCACCATTTACGTCTTGAGTTTCAATTATTTTATCATTTATTTTTTCAGCTGTTGAGTTATTAAGCTCCACCTGAACTTGAGTAGCATCTTCAGATTGATTAGAGATGCTATCTTGTGTGTTACCAAGTATGTTAAGCTGATAATTTTAGCTTGGTCTATATCCCATGTCAATCTTCTTGAAGGTGAAATCTCAATAAAATATCTTTGATATCCAGATTTTAAACACCACAACTTGTAATCTTTGATTCCCATTGGATATCCAATGAAAATGCACTTCACTGCCCTTGCATCTAATTTATCATGAAGGACTCTTGTTGATCAATAGAGCAGAAGTTGATACAGCTTCACCCCAAAAGCTTTTAGGCAGTGCATCATCTAGAAGCATACACCTTACTCTTTCATGTAAGGTTCTCACTACAAGAAATTCGCACAATGACAACGGTTATTAACCATTTTCGTAAACCATTTTTTACAGTTGTGAAAGATGGTGTTGTCGTAGACCCCATCTTCCATCTTCCACAATGATTATTAACCATTGTCGTATACGATAATGACAACGGTTGGCACAATGATCGGTCAATTATTGTATTCCAGCGGGAACCGTTGTCGTTAACATTAACCACAACGGTTTTTAAAATAGAGTATAACGATAATGGTTTCCACAACAGTTTTGTCTACTATTGTAATTGAGAGCACATTTCACATTATTTTCATAACGGTTATTAACTATTGTCATTATTGTCTTCGACAACGGATTTACAACGGGTAATAACCGTTGTCGAAGACCGTAATGACAACGGTTAATAACCGTTGTGGTTGATATTTTTGTATTTTTTTTTTTTTTTGTAATATCCTGTTTATTTACAACACCACCAACACCTTTACAATCTGTTGTAACGCATAATAAATCATATAAATTAAAATTTTACAATTTCTAAACATTTGAAATTTTAATTGCAAATTCATCCATCATCACATTACTATCAATATCTTGTACATTGCTAAAATCGATCAACATAACATAAAGTTTGACTTAATTACATCAAAACAGTAATGATAATAGTATTTTCTACTTCTCCCGAAACATCTCTATCAAATTGTCGGGCGCATGTTGATGGGGCCAAACTTGACGATCCACAGCCTTGAAGTACTCCAGCATGAAGGAAGTCATCTTACTCCACCCTCTTCGTAAACAAATCTCAAATAGAGCCAGCATAATATGAGTTGAACTAATATATGATGCATCAGAAGATGTGAGACATAGTAAAAAACAATCACTTCTATAGCTCAAGTATTATATTTATAGGAAAGACCAGGAGAGAGCATCACATAATCTAATCATCCAGAAAAGTATATAAGTAAATCGAAGAAATTAATTAAGAGAAAATAAAGGAGGAATTATACCTTTACTCTTTATAAGATCAAAGGAATTGGCACTCCAGCCTTGAGTTTTATCAGCAACCATAACAGATAATGAAATCAAACACAATCAGCTCAAATATGAACAAGTGATGATAACAAGCTAAAAATAAAAAATTTAATCAACACAAAATTTAATCATTCAGATAAGTGATACATTCAATACAAAACTATGATATATATATATGGCAAGATGTGAATGGTATGTGCATTGGTGAACTTTGCTATACATTGCTTGAATCACACGGGAGATTTTACCGCATGAAAAGATGGTGAATGACAATTTGAATATGATTTCAAAAATTCATATACTTAGGCAGTTAGCTAACAATATGACAGATACAATTAACTAACAATATGACAATTCCCACAGGCCCTCAACTTAATTGTCTTTCATTTGTTTCCAAATAAGGATCGGCATCTCATTATTATTTCACGTTTCAAAAAAGCAGAGAATAAATGGTTCGTTCCAACAAGTATATAAATTTCACTTACAGAACTTTGGTTAGAAAGGCATAATCAGTAATTGGAGGTAAACGCCAATTGGGACTTGAGACCTTTTACCCTCTTATATTCAATCTCCCGCCTGGCTTCTTTGCATTGTGTGGAAAGAGATTTAAGAGCAGCTGCAGCTTCTGCACTTACTGGAGCTTCATTGTCTGGCCCAAGTAGCTAAAGGAGCAGTTTAGTGGCTTCTGCTTCCAAGATGTTGGAACAAACAGATGCATCCTCCATCATCATGCATTCCAAGAGAAAACACACATTTGCTTAAGTACTTGATTGTCCTGTTCTAAGCAATTTGACTAGTATATCAACTCCTCCAGCTTGAATTGTAGCAGGCCAAAATCCCTCACTGCTGCTAGAAAGATTCTGCAATGCTCCTGTTAGCAAGTCATCAACCACATTTCCAGCCTTGAGTCCCTTTTGGAGCTGTTCCCACAATACAGGGATAACTCCTTCTGTAGAAAAAAATCTTTGAGCCAACATGATCTTTAGCACCACCTTGAGACACAGCATGTATGGTCTTTGCAGCTGCAATTTGGCCTTCTCTTGAGTTTGACTTGAGAAGACCAAGCAATGGAAGAATGCAACCTCCACATAAAACTTTAACCCGCAATTCATTCTCTTTGCAGAGAGAACCTAAAACTGTTGCAGCCTGTATTTTTATCCCAAGTGATCCAGATCGAAGAAGAGACACAAGCACTGGAACTGCTTGAGAATGTGACCCAACTGCACCAAAAGAACTTTCTTGTGTATTGATTAGCTCAAGCAATTAGCCCAAGAAACTCTTTTTTTCCTGTGATGATGAGGAACTCTGTCGCAATTGCTCAATAATTTGAGCAACACTTGCTAAAGTTCCATCCGTGTCCTCCATGCTATTCCTATCTCTGCAGGTAAAAAGAGATAATGACTGTAATCAAAATTACCAAGACATAAGCTGTAATGTCATCAGAATGAACAGTAGAGATGATGACAATATAGACCCTGGATAATCAAATGACAAGTAATATCTATTATGTAAAGGGGGCAAAGGGCAGTCAGAAAATTTAAAGCAACTTACTTTCAGATCCATCAACTTTTTAAACTTCAATGCATTAATTATTGTTGGATTGAAAAAACTTATATAGACATGAAATTATCTCAGTTAAGGAGTGTTGTGAACAATATTTAAGTCTACAATGTTAATTCCATGGATTGATCTTGGAATATTGAGAATAATCAAGTATATTGTAACATTTAATCTTTGATTTAAAGGGTTGAATTTAAGAATATCAATTCTGAAAAACACAATTTGCTTCCTATCTCAGTTCAGATTCATTAATATAATTTTTCTTTGGCTGTAACTGTTTTTCATTTTCTGATAATTTATTATAGAGCTTCACCAGTTCTGCTTAGGGACATACTGTTCAGCTTTTTACTCTAAGGTATTAACATCTTCAAAGAGATGTATCCCCTCATTTTTCTAACGAGAACACATAAACTCATGGCATCAATTTCAGTTGAACGCACATAGAAGTTACATACTACAATGAGATATAAGATCCAAAAATTTAGCAACTCAAAGCATTGCTGCACAAATTTTAATCAACTGCACAAGGCAAAAGCCGCAAAACATAGCTACCGACCAACCTTGAACTCATTTTCATGATTGAATGTGGGTTGGAAGATCTGGATCATGTGGCCTAGCTTCCCCAATTCTCTCCACAATCAAAACATCAAGCATGAACTTATATAAGAGAAAGTTCTGAAAAGCTACACTTGAAAAAAAAGAAAAAGAGCAAACATATGAGAAATATTAGAGAAAAAATTTAACAAATGTGCAAGAAATAGAAACCGAGATATATGTTCTCCTTGACATGCCTGTAATATTTAAACAAAGACAAGACAGAACCATCTATTTCCACTAAATTAAAAAAAAAATTATATAACTTCAAACCCACTCTCCTCTCCCAAAAAAAAAAACAAGAAACAAACAGAAACACTAGTATAGAAGAATATTTCAAACAATGCAACTTGTTTCCCAACATTTAAACATGGAGAGTTTCAACCCCTTCTCATCACAAATACCTTCCCGAGAGTCAAGTAAGAGAGAAAACCTATTCACAGCAATTGTCCATTTGTTGTCAATAAAATCACTAAGAACAAGTAATGTTGTTGGCCAAGCCAGTGCCATCAAAAGAGTGCTTAGTACAGTCATCATGACACCATGTTTCATCATTTCCAGGGCTATTGCTGCAGCAAGAAGTGATCATTTATATGTCATGAAGGGGTTAAACTTATAAATACTCACAATATCAAAACTAGAAGAAAAAAATCCAAAATAAATAAATAAAATACTAATAATAATAAAACTCTCCAAACCTTAGCTTTTGGAATGACCTTAATGGCAAGTTCTTGCACTTTGATCTCCCTTTTCTTGAACTTCGCCTTACACAAGTAAGCATGAACTATACCAAAAGTGATCAGAAATGATTTGATACTAAATAAATCTAGAGAGGAAACATGAAGCCATAGTTTCTTGTTGTTTTGTTTTTATGGGTGGAGGAAGGGGAATATAAAAAGGATATAATATTACAGATGTTAAAAAATTAAAAATTAAAAATCACTGTTTATTGATCAGTAATCTTTCCTCTTGCTCTTCATAGGATGAGAACACTAAAGATTTTAAGCTAATGCATTCCATAGAAGATATAATAAATAATAAAAATATACAAAAAGTCAGTGCATTCATGCAGAAATTTCTCAATAATCTTTGAAAACCATGCCGGAGAGACATTACTAAATATTTAAACAAACAAATCAGCTATAGTGTTATGCATCAAGATCTCTAAGATTGAGATTTTTAGAATGAAAATTATCAGAGATGAAGTGGTGCCAACAGCAAACAGCTTAGCTCCATTGCGCTGACAAGAAAAGTCATGACATGAGTTACAATTCGAAGCTACTGATTTAAATTATAATTCTGAAAAAACCTGAAGACAGTTCTACCTACCACTATTGCACCTATTCTCTGCAGCAGGGAAAATGAGGTTCCAGACAAAGCAACCTGCATATGATATTTAAACCATGATTTTATCACTAGTTCAAATTTTATTTTACAGTGAAGCAATAAACAATCAAGTGAACTCACCTGAAATGCATTATCCGGACAATTGTGAAAGAACCTAGCAAGGCGACCAGCATTGAGTGTAATAGGGGATCAGAGAGAAATAGTGGGAGCAGGAAGGTAGACAAGCATAAAATCTGCAATTATTGCCATCACCTGAGCACAAACCATACTGATGATATTAAGGGCAGGATTTAGTCTGATCCTATGGTCTTTCCAAAGTTCAAGTGCCTAACAAATTAACAAAATCCCCAATTTACTGAAACTAGGGTTTTTAAACAAAAAGAAAAATAGGGCACAAATATATGCTTACTTAACTTCTTCTTCTTGGCTGATGAATTCTAGATGGAGAGAGCACTCAACAGCGGCGATGGGCTTGGAGGCGGCGACGACAGGTTGGGTGGCGTCGGGCAAGTTGGAAGGGATGGTGAAGATTGACTAAGGACGGAGCTTCCAATGGTGAAGAGATGGAGAGAGCACTAAATAGCGATGACGGGATGGGAAGCGGCGGCGGCGACAACGACAACGGGTTGCCGGCGGCGACGGCGAAAACGGGTTGCCGGCGGCGAATGTGACAATGGGTTGGTCGGCGACGACAGGTTGGGAGGCGGTGGTTTGTTTGGCATGTTGGAGGGCATTATTATTCTGTCTTTTTATATTATTATGTTTCCATTTTTTAAATTAAACAATTTTTAATTCTAATTTTTTACGACGGTAGCAAAAGCATTGTGCAAACCGTTGTAACTGACTTTATTTGTGCTCAACGACAACGGTAAGAAATAATCGTTGTCTCAACCATTGTCGTTGTGTGAAAAAAATGCATAACAGTAATGGTACAAAATAACTGTTGTCCTAACCGTTGTTGTTGTGTGAAAAAAGAATGCACAGCGACAACGGTGCAAAATAACCGTTGTCCCAACCATTATCGTTGTGCATTTTTTTGGCACAACAACGGTTTTACTTAAAAGTGTTGTAAATTTGTTTATGACAACAGAAAATGCATAAAACCGTTGTAAATATAGTGTTGTTATTTTGTGCATTTTTGTTGTAGTGTCTGTTCATTCTCTCAGCTATGCCATTTTGTTGTGGTGTAGCAACCACAATTCTATGTTTTGTAATGTCTTGTAATCCTTTTAATCCTCACCTGAAATTCCTTTGACAAGTATTCTAAACCATTATCAGTTCTTAAATGCTTTAGGTTCTTTCTAGTTATCTTTTTCTTGTTGTGTTAAACATTCTTTGAATCTGTCAAAGGCTTCATTCATATGCTTCATTATATAAACCCACACTTTACTAGAGAAATTATCTATTATGGTTTGAAATACCTACCATCTTCATGTGTTTCAGTTCTTGAGGGAATCCATATGTTAGACTAAGCATAATCCATAATACCTTTTGTAGTGTGCTTAATTTTTGGAAATTTAGTCTTCTTGGCCTTTCCCAAGATACACTGCTTACATTTTTCCAAATTTTTTAAGATAGCTCCACCTAGCAAATTTGATTTTGCTAGGATATTCAAATTTTTCTCGCCAATATGGCCTAATCTCTTATGTTAGAGATCAGATTCTTGTTAGCTCATTGTTGCTTCACTTTCCCCTACTACAGTTGAACCAACTAATAAATATAAGCCATTAGCTCTTATTCCTTTCAACACAATATTATTGTCTCTTATGATCAGAATATCTTCTCATTGTGATTGGAAGTGATAGCCTGCAGGGGTAAGTAACCAAGGGATATTAAAATTCTTTTAAGTCAGGGATGTACCTTACATTGGAGAGGATCTTGATCTTTCCATCATGTAGCTTCAACTTGATTTTACCAATCCTAAACACTCTGCATGATTGATCATTTCCCAACAATACAAGCCCTCCATCTTGCATTTTTAAATCAAAGAACTAGGATTTCACAGGACACGTATGAAAAGAACAATCTGAATCTGAAATCCATTCATTCTTCATTTTAGTATTCATTATGCACAGCATATCAACACTGTCGTAGTCCTTCTCTACTGCTGCTTGGTTATTAATATTGGTATTGGTGGTGTTCTTTTTTCTCTTAGTGCAGTTTTTCTTGAAATGGCGAGGCTTATGACAATGAAAACACTTCCTAGTATCTGCAGATTCCTGGATGTTTGATCATTGAGTTTCCTGATATCATCTTTGACATGATAGAGACCTGAACTTCTTTAAGGGTTAATAGTGTGGTTCTCCAATATAATAGAGCATCTCTGAAATGCTCGAGTGACTTTGGCAGGAAATTAAGCAGAAGAAGAGTCTTGTATTTATCTTTATATTTTTCATCAATATTCTCAAGATCGTCAATGATATTATTAAACTCATCGATCTTCTCTAGAACTTTCTTCTCGTCTTGAATCTTGAAAGATATCAGTTTTTTGCTTCAGATACGATCAGTTTGCCAAGGTTTTTGTCATGTAGAGAGAATCCAGTTTATTCCAAACTACTCTAGCCGTTTTTCCCTTACACACTCCCCTTAGAGTTTTCCCACATAAACACAACCTTAGAGTTTTCCCACATAAACACAACAAAATCGCACTCCTTGCTTTCTTATCAATCTCCTTCTTCTCATTACAAGAATTCCGCCTTTCCCCTTAGAGTTTTCCCACATAAACACAACAAAATCGCACTCCTTGCTTTCTTATCAATCTCCTTCTTCTCATTACAAGAATTCCGCCTTTTAACAACGGTTTTTAACCGTTGTCAAATCCATTTTTTAAGCGTTGTTGTATCCAGGGTTGTAAAACTTTTCGTCATTCGATTGTGCAATGACACGTCATCAGCACATTTTAGACACGTCATTATCAAGTCATCTTCCACATCATCAAATTCTGACACATCATTGCCACATCATGAGAAATAATTGTGCGTTGTCTAGGATTCGAACTCGTGACCTTTGTTGAACCTTAAACCATTAGGCTACTAGTGTTTTATGTGTTTATGTTATATATGTATTTCTTTTATTAACTAATTTTATATATATACATATATAATTAATGACTAATTAATATATAATTGGAAGATTAATGACTAATTAATATGTTTAATAATATTTAATCTAATTTCATATTAAGACAATTATAAAGTATAGTAGTGCATATTTTTAATATATGTTATAAACATACTAATTTTTTAAAATTATGAGTTTGTTCATATATATAAGATAATATTAATGCAAATAATATAAAATAACATCATAAAATAATTAAACTTTTCAACTTTAATTTAATTAAAATAATATATAATTTTTGTATTATTATATAAAAAAAATTGTATTGACCAATTAATATATGTATGTTTTTTTATTTTGAAAAATAGTTTATGGTTCAATTAACATATTTAAGTTTTTTTTCATATTATTCTTTTAATTAATCATTTTTATATCTTTTTTTTATTTTATAAAATAATTTTTTCAAATAATTTATGTTTTTGGTATTAATTTTAAAACCAAACTAATTTATATTTATTTTCTAAAATAATAATATATAATTTTTATATTATTATGTAATACAAATTTTTTTATTTTTCAAATTAATATATGTATTGTTTTTTTTTTGTTGTAAAATAATTTTTGGTTCAAATTAAAACTAAACTCATTTTATATTTATTTTCTAAAATAATAATATATAATTTTTATATTATTATGTAATACAAATTTTTATATTTTTCAAATTAATATATGTATTGTTTTTTTTGTCGTAAAATAATTTTTGGTTCAAATTAAAAACAAACTCATTTTATCTTTATTTTCTAAAATAATAATATATAATTTTTATATTATTATGTAATACAAATTTTTATATTTTTCAAATTAATATATGTATTGTTTTTTTGTTGTAAAATAATTTTTGGTTCAAATTAAAACCAAACACATTTTATCTTTATTTTCTAAAATAATAATATATAATTTTTATATTATTATGTAATACAAATTTTTATATTTTTCAAATTAATATATGTATTGTTTTTTTTGTTGTAAAATAATTTTTGGTTCAAATTAAAACCAAACTCATTTTATCTTTATTTTCTAAAATAATAATATATAATTTTTATATTATTATGTAATACAAATTTTTATATATTTCAAATTTTTTATATTTTTTAAATTAATATATGTATTGTTTTGTTTTTTTGTAAAATAATTTTTGGTTCAAATTAAAACCAAACTCATTTTATCTTTACTTTCTAAAATAATAATATATAATTTTTATATTATTATGTAATACAAATTTTTATATTTTTCAAATAAATAAATGTATATTTTTTGATTGTTGTATAATTAAATTTTTTATATATTCTTAATTAATTGATATGATATATATATATATCTTTTTTTTTTATGTTTTTTGTTTTAATTTTAAAACACAATAATTTTATCTTTATATTTTTTTTACAAAAAAATTCATAATTTATGAATTATGAATTATGAAAAATAATTTTCGAATCACGTTTTAAAATAATATTCAAATTTTGTATTATTATATAAAAAGATGAGAGTTGTAACGCCCAAGATAAAAACAATGCATAATTGATTAATTAAATAAGTAAACCTTAATTAAACTATCTTATGTGTTTTAATTCTTGAATGTTAATTTAATTACATGCGTTTCAGATATATGTTTAACGATCAATTTTAGATGGATAAAAATTATACACATGAAAAATAGAATATTTTTATACCATTAGATGCGTAATGGAAAAACGAGAAGATAGAAATGAACTAGAGGTCAATCGGACACCTGTAGCTCAAACGGCGAAGAAAAGGGCAAAATATAGAGTTTCGGAAAAATGAGGAACAGAATCGTGATGAACATAACCGAAAGCTTATCGTGAATAGTAACCGAAGCTTATCATGAACAGTAACCAAGTGAACAGTAACTCCAATGAATAGTAACTTTTCAAAATTTTCTATAAATAGGCCCTCATTCGATTTCATTTTTCACCGTTTCTTCGAACGAGCCGAACGAGCCGAAAAGCGCCGAACACACGTAAGTCTCTCTCTCCTCTGTCTCCGGAGCGCCGCTGCCGGCACCGCCGCGCCTCCGCCGGAGTTCGCCGGAAAATTTTTAAAGTTGTCGGTTTCGGCTGATTTTCGTACACAACGTAGCCCTCGACGATACGAGTCTAGGGCGGCTTTCGGAATTCAATTTCGATTCTTCGTTCGCCGAAAAATGGCGAAAAACCACCGCTGCCGTCGCCGGAAAATATCAAACCCGTCCGTTTCGGCTGATTTTCATATATAACGTAGCCCTCGACGAGATGAATCTTGGACAACTTCCGGAATTCAATTCCGATTTCTCGTTCACCGGAAAACGGCGAAAAACCATCTCCAAAACCCTTAACCCTTATTTTCAACCACCTTTTCTCTCTCCCGTTTTTCTCTCTCTTGCTCTTTTTCTCAAGGTTGCAAGCGCTGGAAGGGCTGCCGGAGTGGTGGGCTAGCCACTGGAGGGGTGGCGCCACCACCCATGGTGGCGCCGGTGCCGGAAAATAGATTGGAAAAGTAGCTGTTGCATTGTGTTTGTGTAAATTGTGTTTGACGAAGGGTTTTCGTGGCTGTTTTTCTGATACTATTCACGCCGGAATCCGGTGAGGGATAGCCGGATCTGGTGGCCGGTGATTCAGGCTAGCCATCGGATTAAGTTTCTGCGGCATAGGCCGGCGACGTCGCAGCCGGTGGCTCCGGGAAGGTGGCTGGTTGAGCAGGGTCGCGACGGGAGACCTGGGCGAGCGACGGGGATGAGGCTGCCGAGAAAACTCGGCAGCTGCCGAGCGGTGCTGCCCCGCTGTCGAGAAAACTAGGCAGTAACAGGAGACGTTGTCCTGTTTTTTTTCCCGTCGTCAGGAAACGCCGATGAGATTTTTCCTGTCGCCAGGAACGCGTACGACGACGTTTTTCGATGCGATTTTCGATCCGATTCTCATTTTCTTTTCGTCGTTCTTTAACATCGAGTCATTGCCAACAAAATATTGTTGACCGGGGGTCGTGGGTCCCCGTCAAAGTCAACCCTTTGACCAAATTACCGAAATACCCCTCAATTTAAAACGCTCCGTTCGAGCTCGTTTCAACTCCGATTGAGTTCATTCTTTTTTTGTTATGATCCAAATTTCATTCTCTTTCACCTCAACTGTATAAACTGATATTTCCCTCTTGTTTCTTCAGCCTCAATCGTTAGGCCCTCTATTCTGATCCGTCTCATTTCGATCGATAGTATCCGATCCGATATCGTTTAAATCCTTAATTATATTTCATAAGTATCTAAAAACACCGTAAATTATGTAGGCCACCTGTTGGATTGAAGCCTTGGGATACGTGATCTTCGATACTTGCAACTCACGTGGTAACCACCGAACAAGATGGGGGTAATTTCTAACTCTTTATCTGTTTACAGTTTTTCCTATTCCAAGCATGATTGAGGAATACTAAATGTTGTGATTATACTTGCTGTGACATACATAAACTGTGAGGGGTGGGCCCGCTGAGGCATCCCTTCATGCATTCGTCTCTAACCCTCATTCTTCTATGAAAGGTTTGGTGGTCCTTCAAATGCACCAGCGGTATTTGAGACTGTTTTATAGGATAAGACAGGCGATGCCCGCACCTATTCGTCCCTTACCATTTCTAATATCTGCTGTGCATATTTCATGCTGTGTTCTGTGATGATTATATATATTTCTGGTTTAAATATGTGTCGAAGGTAAAAATGCGGATTTTATTTCCCATGAGTGTATTCAACGCACTCACCCCTTATTCTGTAATTCACGTTACAGGAGGTGATAAGCATGATGAACCCTAGAAGAAGAGATGGGGCGTGACAAGAGTAATACTGAATTAGGTGTAGTTAATTTGTTAATTAATTCAAAATTGTATTTTATAAAAATACTATTTTCTAAAATAATGAATTTGTTCATATAGAATAATATTAATGCAAATAATGTAATATAAGATAACATTATAAATTAATTAAATGTATTAAATTTAAGTTAATTAAAAAACAATTATATTAAAAAACAATTATTTTTTAATTATTTTTTAATTAACACATGCAACACACAAACAAAAAGGGTTGCATAATGGGTTGTAAAATTAAAAAAATGTTCTAAGAAAAGAAAACGCTCAAAAGCGTTGCAAAAAAGGGTTGTCGTATAGCGAAAAAAAATGTCATTTAACAACCCTACTTAAAAAGCGTTGCATAATGGGTTGTAAAATTAAAAAAAATGTTCTAAGAAAAGACAACGCTCAAAAGCGTTGCAAAAAAAGATTGTCGTATAGCGAAAAAAACGTCATTTAACAACCCTACTTAAAAAGCGTTGTCGTTTTCATTTTTAGCGTTGTCGTATGGCGAATTTTTTGAAAATAGACAACGCTTTTCGGAAAAAGGGTTGTAAAAACCCAAAAGACAACACAAATTCATAAAAAGGGTTGTTAAATGGGGGTTGTTAAAGGCAAAAATTCTTGTAGTGTCTTGTCTGCATTGGTCGACGAAGATCCAACACTCTTCTCAAGTAAAGCATCATGTTAAATCAAAATTGATTTTATGTGTACTTTCCAAAGGTTAAACTTCTCCACACTAGAGAACTTTAACCTGTCCAACTTCATGGCGTTCATCTTGTTGTGGATCTTCTTCCAACAGATAATGTCAATTGTTGATCCAAATCAAGAAATCACAGCAAGAAATTCTAAGACTCTTCAAGAAAAATACAAAAACAATCAAGCTCCAAGTCGATCAAGAAAGAGAATCAAAAACAAATGATCAACACACAAATTTTAGAGTGGTCCACTTGATCATGATCGATCAGATTCACTAAGAAGGAAGGAGAAAATCTGATTACAAAGTAAGCTATCAAACTAGGATTTTCAAACTATGAACTCAAGAACCATAATTCACTCAACTTTCTAATCTATGTGAATTACAATGTGAAATCACAATCCTTTGTGCATGGTTATATAGAGAATAAAAGACCTCTATCAATTTAGTAAAATACCCACTAGAAATCCACAACATTCTGTTACAAATCTTGAAATTGCACTACAAACCCTAATAAACAAATTTGACCGGTCCATGCAGCACTTTGTCTTATAACGGCCAGTACGATGCTTTCCAACACGGTTTAAGCCAATCTGAGTCCGGTTTCATAATCCCATTCTTCATGCGGTTGTTTTAAGATATTTCACAAGTCATCATATGCTACAATTATTTAATTATTAAGAAAGAATAGATCAAAGGTGGCAATTATTCATGTAGACATTATTGAAATACGAGAAATATATGTCCTCCAATTTAAGCTTCTTCCTATGCTCAAGAATTTGAGCAATTATGGGTTGTATCCTCCAATTTTTTGAATAGCTTTGCATCAAAATGTGGACACTGCTTAGTATATATCTCCAAGGGAAAAACATCATTAGCAACAGTCTCTGCATATTCAGTCTCAGCATATATAGACATTAGTTAGTTGCGATCAAAACCAACAAAAGATTACAAGTGTGTAGAATTATATCACCCAATTCTTCAACCCAACAATCCAAGAAGAAAAGAAAAAAATGAAACTGAAAACTTGAGAATGAAGATGGCTTGGACTTGAAACAATGCAGAGCATAATAACGATCAACAGGCCAAAAATTCATGGTTTACTCATTGTCAAGATAATAGATCTCAATTAATCAGAGACATGACATGGTTCCTTGGGAACATTACAACCAATTAACTATGTATTAAACTTATTGTGTGCGAAAGAATTATCTATTTATCTATTTGTTATTCAAAGAACGAAAAACAAAACAAAAACAAAAGACGATTTTACTCACTAGTGTATTTGAATTAGGGTAGAAATTGTAGCTCCCACACATACATACTTGAAATCATTCATATGGATCTTTATTCAAGAACTCTTAATGCTTAAATCATTACGTATATCGGGGGTGTTTGACTAATCTTATTTTTAGAGCTTATAAGTTCTTATATCTTATAAAATGTTTATGGAATTTATAAGATGTTTGATTTTAGTTTAAAATAAGTTGTTGAAGCGTTTGGATTAATAAGACAGTGGAGCCTATAAGATATTTGTAACGACAATTGTGTAATTTATATGATCAAATTTGAAGGTGTATTAAAAATATAAGATCTAGAATTAAGTTAAGATTCTCTTACTTTTCGAAAAAGAGCTTATGAGCTCTTTACATCTTATTTTTGGATGAAATAAGATCTTATTTTTAAAACTTAGTTAAAAACTTTTGAGGAACTTATAAGCTCTGAACAACCCATAAGATATTTTAAGAAGCTTATAAGTACACCCAAACATCCTCTTAGTAAAATATATTAGAGAATGATAATAATGAATGTTAATTACTATGAACCAATTGAAAATTCAGATACTTATAGACGGGTTTAATTACGTTTATGTATCATCATCTTGATAATTTCCTAATCAGAACGATTTTTAATATTTATGATTTCAATTATATATATATATATATATATATATATATATATATATATATATATATATATATAAAAGATTAACCATAGGCTCACTCTCCAAGAACTTCACAAATGTCAATCCATGAAAATAGGTCCAAATTAAATGGGTTTTATTTATAGACCAATTTCAATCTATATATCTACGAACACAGTAGTCAAATCTCCTAAAAATAAAAATGACTTGAGTGTTCACTTATAGGTTTTAGAAATCTATGCCAGAGCAAAGTCTCAAGTTAAAATCCCCACCTTCAATTATAACTCTAGAGATTGATTTTTAGAAAAATTGATTTAGTATAGCCAACAATTGATTTAGAAGATTATGATCTTCATCAATATTCTGCATTTAGAAATCATGCTTGAGATTTTTTGTGATGATCTACACCTATTCTTGTATTTTGGACAATATGGCATTTAAGAAAACCAAATATGGCATAACTCAACCTAGCTAATAAAACCATATAGTAAGTTGCATTACATCAATATAACCCTAAGTATCATATCATCTTTAATGGCCTTAAAACATCAATGATCTATATGTAGAGAGAAATTTGATGGGTCAATGAAAAGAAAAATAAACTAATCAGTGAATTACGAACTTTTATTGATCACAAAGAACATTTAGAAAGAACTAGGTAGATATCATTTGAAAGTAGTTGTGGGCCATCATTTTTCCCAGCTGGACCTGCGCTGCAGTCGTCAAATGTGTCCCGTCTGGCTCCAGCTCCAATCCTTTGGCATCAACACAACTCACATTCGGGAGCTTCATTTCTAGTTGAGCCTTTCTCACAGTTTCTAAACCTGTCAAATTTCCAGATGCTAACGCCACCTATGTATAAAGAATCAATAAAACCATTAGTTTTAACATTTAATTTACGTGTGCATGTGATAATGAGGTACATATAAATGTCCTACTTGAATCACAGGGAGGAGAGGCAGCTGCAAATCCGAACGAAAATCAGTTAAAAACTGTTCCAATAGGCCTTTGTACAACTCAGCATTGAGTTGAGAGTAGGTGTCGGCCTCCCCTTGGTACCAGAGGATGGCATGAATTGCACCTCCACCGTTGGACACTGCCGCCTGAGCACGAGCAAGAGCCCGATTGTAGAGGTCAGTGCCACGCATCCATTGGCTTATGCTTGTCCCTTCACTAGCACACGGGACGAGAGCAATCTCGGCCATGCCCGTAAGGACAGAATGGGCAAAGGGCATCCCAGGACCTACCCCACAATAAGGAGCAGAGGCAATGCCTTTGTGGAGAGGCTCGTGTGCTTCTTCCCAATCGAGCTCGGTGTTGAGACGGAGGATGAGAGGAGTTGCTTCGCATTCGGGAGGAATGAATCCATCCCATGTCTTGTTTATGATTGCGCCTCCTTCTCCGACCATGTTGCTCTGGCCGGCGAGGATGAAGATATTTTTGGTGCTCTCTACCATAACAATTAAGCAGAAAAGTGTTAGCATGACAATTTTGTCCATTATATATAGTTGTTTTGGATGGTCGAAGAAGTTGGATATTGAACTGGTGAGAGTAGCTAGAAGAGAAGCTATAGCTTAAGGAATTCTCAGATTATGTGTGCACTGTTGAAGGTGAGAATAACGCACTTATATAGATCACAAGAGAAAGATAATAATTGGGCAAAAGGGGGCATTTATTGTTATAATTAACACATTGCAAATAGGGTTGAAATGAACATGACATGACAAATAATTAATTGGCTATGGTATTTAGACATGATGAAAATGGAAGCAATATAATGAAATTTAATGGTAACAAACCTATGAAAGTTGGGTGACAACCTAATGCACCAAAATTTGGAATATACATTAATGTTCTAAGCCTCTATTCAATAGACACCACGAATGTCTTTGTCATGTGCTTGCATGTGACTTAATTTGATTGAAATTTTCATTTTTTTTATAAAGGATTTCAAGTCATTGATCTAATTAATTTTGAATTTCTTCTATTTAATAAATGAAAGTTTTTGTCTTTAAAAAATAAAAGTTTTAATATTAAAAATAAAACTACGGACGTCTCTTCACCTTTAATTTTAAGTCTTATAATTTACTGGAAATGTCCACAAGTATTTCTATTATTTTAACAGAATTTTTTATAAAATGCACTAAGTAGATCATGATTATGAAAATATTTCTTAATTTTTAATCTATTACAATTTAAATGAGTATATATGACAGTCTTTGAAGGTAAAACGTACAACTTTGTTGGCCACAAAATCATCAGCTCTATGATCATCTCTATGAATACGAGAAATATACATGTTAACTTCTTCCTATACTCAAAATTTTGAGCAATTAATTATGGGTGTATCCTCCAATTTTTTGAACGGTTTTGCATCAAAATGTGGACGGTACTGCTCATTAATATATCCAAGGGAAATACATCATTCTAGGGCAACCTAATTATAATACCATTAAAGCATTGCATTAAAGCATTACCCTAATTATCGATCATATCATCTTTAATGGCCTTAACATCAATTCTCTATTTATATGTAGAGAGAATTAATTTTAATGGGTTAAAATATAATTCCTCATCATGGGTACATTAATGCAATAGCTTTTTTTTTTTTTTTTAGATGAAATAGAGTAATATAGTATAAAGAAAAACGGAATACAAGGGACACCAAAAATCCCGCACAAAAATTATGATTTAGAGGGAAAACAGTCCCACGAATTAATGAGAGCACTGCAGTAGCCCAATCTTTTAAGGAAACACATTTGCAAGCAAAGAGGAGTTAATGCACATGCAAAGTTCTCTCTCTCAATACTTTTTTACATGAATATAGAAATTTCCAAATTAAGAATTACTAAATCATCTCTCTCTCTCTCTCTCTTTCATTAATACTCATTTCGTCAATTAAAAATTGATTTGAGCTTATTGGAAAGAAGAGTGATAAAAGAAATTATATTCTTTCATTATATTTTCAAAACAACTAATTAGTATATCTAATTACTAATTAGTATAAAAGATATACTAATTACTAATTAGTATATCAAAGGAAAATAGATTCACCTAAAAATTGAAGGAATTTTCCAAACTTATTAATATTATAATTGTGACTAATGATTTCTAGCCACATGTAATAAATGCCACCAAACAGATTAATTACACTTATTTAATTATCCGCATATATGTTGATTATATGTTGTGGCTAAGTATCCACTTATTTTTATGTGTGAGTAGTTCATGTTTGAATAAAAGTTCAATTTCTTGTGTTATAGGCCAAAGAATAAAACATCAGTCTGTATTGACACAGTTAGTGCAATTATCAATGAACTAGTGAGAAGCCAACAAAAAATTACAAGAATGTCTCTCAAAATACCACCAATACCAACAGGCACATGATTGCATTTAGATGCATCATCAATGTTAAGTTTAACTTATCCATCTTAAACCACGAGCCTTATAACTTAAGTGGTATCCCACCTTTATAAAGGTGCAGATTGTGATGTCTAGGGTTCGAACCCGGATCACGCAAATTTTTTAGTTCTTATTGTTCCCCTCCCTTCCACTCCCCCAAACCTATTAAAAAAAAAACTTATCCATCTTAAAGAATCCTCGTAAACATACTTAGATTAATTTATACACGGCCCACAACTTCCTTCCAAACTAAACCAGACCTCACTGTTATTTCACATGAATTTCTTCCACAATTGGTATCGTTTTGGAGATTCTTAACGAATACATTGAAGAAGCAATCTTCATCACAATTCAACCAAACGAGATACCAACAAGTTAAATCCACGGGAGCATTAAGTTCTTGGCATATCACATCAGCAAGCTCAGTTCTACATTCCGTTGGTAAATTCATATAACACTTATCACTGTAGTCATCATTCGCAGCTAAGCCATCCTGACTCGACTTTTTAAATGCTTGGATTTCATTGAGTATTGTCACACTACTAATCATCATGAAGATTATGATCTTCATCAGGTCTCTACATTTAAAAATCATGTTGAGATTTTTTATGATGATCTACAAGCTTTAAGTCTTAATCAATTTTTATAGGTATTCTGATCAAGCTACAATATATATATATATATATATATATATATATATATATATGTTACGACTCAATTTAATTATAGTAAACTCTATATATGTGAGATTAAGGTTGTATTATAAAATCAAGTGATCTTCATTAAAGAAAAATAATTATGTATCTATGTTATGACTTCACATTTACGTTATATTTGAATACTAATTTATTCAAGCATTTAATGAAATTAAAAATGTCATAACTCAACCTAATTATGCTAACGTTAAACCACGTGTGTGTATATATATGTATAGATTTAATTAGGCACGTATTTGAAGAATAATACTTCTTTAAACATTTCTTTTTTTTTTTAATTTTTAATATTTTATATTATACATCAAATTATTTTCTCATCCTAGCACTTCACATATCGATTTTTTTATTAATTTTTATCTCAAACATAGACTAAAATTACCTCTTCATATACCACACAGACGCTACACCATGAAAATTTGGTTATCATCAAAAGTCATTTGTTAAAAATTACAAAATATAAATTTTCTATTGTAGCCCACAATAAAAGAAAAGAACGAAAAATATTCAATTAATCAATTAAATAGAACAATAAAAAACATTCAATTAATCTATTCTCAAGAAATCCTAAATCCTAATTAATATTCAAGAAATTTTCAAAATTATTTTGATGTTTATAATAAATTTCTTCTAACAACACATTCAAAATTATCACAAATGACTTCTACTGTAGTAGATGATACATGTTTCACCGAAGATTGTTCTAATTTGCTAATGCAATAATTAGAACATGTATATAATGATATACATAAAATGAATATTGGTGAAACAAGAATATGTCTAAGATTAATAAACCTTCACAACTGTAACCAAAAGGATATGTGAGAGTTGTAAAAGGTATAAATCATTAAACGAAAAACTAAAAAGAATGTGCTTGAAATTAATGATCCTTCATAAGTGAGGGCACGAGAGCAAAATGATGTGGTAAAAGGTATAAATTATTAAATGAAAAAACAAAAATCATCAAACAAAAAGTAATTTCAAAAGCAAGAATTTGTTGTCTTATGGCATTAGTGGGCATGAGAAGAGAAATTGTACCACATCCTTTCCAAAAGTTATTACATTTAGAAAATTATGTATGTGTAGATATCTGACTGACACAAAAAAATGATAATTAAACAAACTTGGGGATTTTGAGAATTGATTGAGAATTTCTTGATAATTGATGATTGAGGTGGGGATATGATTTGTTCATTTTGAGGGTTTATTGAGAATTTATTCTCTTTGTTACTCTTTTAATTTTTATCATTAATTTTGAACATTTCTTGAACATTGATTAGGATTTAGGATTACTTGAGAATTGATTAATTGAATATTTTTCATTGTTTCCTTTAATTGATTAATTGAACATTTTTCATTGTTTTCTTTAATTGTGGGCTAAAATATGATTGATTTTGAGGATTTGTTGAAAATTTATTGAGGATTTATCATATTAATTTGTTAAGCAATTCATTTTTGAAATTTTTATCAAATGACTTTTGATGATAACTAAATTTTCAGTGTCTCTGTGGATGAGAATTGGGAAGAAGAATTGGATGAGAATTGGAAAGATTGTCTATGTTGATGTATGGTATAAGAATTTAACAAAAGGTGTATATTGTTGAGGGGCTTTGTGTGAGATGAGAATTAATAAGAAAAATCTATATGTGACATGAGAATTGATAAAGATGAGAATTGATAAGAAAGTCTATATGTAAAATGAAAAATAAAGATAAAAATTGATAAGAAAGTCTGTATGTAAAATGATATTGTGAGAAAAGAATTTTGTATATAATATAAAATATTAAAAATAAAAAAAATCTTGAAGAAATGTGCGCATTCTTTGATTCTTAATCAAATCTATATATATATATATATATATATATATATATATATATATATATATATATATATAATCACTTGCACATTAGAGCATTACTCTTATTATAAATTAATGAAAAGGAATCGAAAATTAAAATAATTTATGACTAGGTACATATAAATATAGTCATAAATTATTTTTTCCAATGTAAATGTTACATTGATAATTTATTTTTATATATAATAACAGAAATCAGTTTTGCAAAATTGTAATTCTATTAAAAATTTAAGGACAATTTCATAAAATTACTATCAGAAAACCATTTTTTTTTTCACGTAACTTTTAATAATTAAGGTCAAAATCAAACTAAAATTAAAAAAATCAATAATTAAATAACTAAAATTGAAAAAACAAAACATAATTACTGCACCTAAATTAGATAGGGTCTAACTTAAAGGAGAAAAAATGATATTTCCCTATCAATTAATTTACATATTTTTGTTATAAATATATGTCCAAACTTGAATATTTTGATCACTTGTCGCCGCAAGCTCAGATGATTTTTTTTTTTTTTTTTTTTTTTTACAATTGTTATATGTTTGGAGGTCCGTAACCATTACGTACATTGAGAAAGCAATCTTCATTACAAATCTATAAGTGGGATTAAGGTTGTATTAGCTCGATAAATTATGAAATCTAGCATGGCAAATAAAGATGTATGTATATTAAATTATTAATGGATCCTGAACTTATTCAAGCATTAATGAAATTAAGTAATCACAACTCAACCTAATTATACTAATGTCAAACCATATACAGTAAGTTGCATTAAAGCATTACCTTAATTATAATATTATCTTTCATGGCCTTAACATCAACACTAATCTATAAGTAGGGAGAAATCATGTTGATATATATAGAGTTCATACACATGCAAAGTTTCCTCTCTTCTTAAGTTCTTTTTTACATCAACATAGAATTAAATTTCCAAATCAAGTATTAATATTAACTCATCCCTCTATTCTTAAATACTGATTTTGCCAATTAAATAGTGTTCCTTACATATTGCTCAACTTATTTATGATAGACCTATCCCCTATGTATGAATAATGTTATCCATTAATTCGTTAATCAATTTTAAACGTGATGAAATAAAAGTCACTTTATTATAATATGAAGATGTTAAATGATACCACATATGATTAAAAATATAGAATGGTTTATATTTTGCTCCAAAAATTTGTAATTTGACCACCTCTCGCGTAAAAAGGGTTAATGTCAATTTGCTATCTGAATCATTGTACTTTTGTTCAATTGATATCTAAATTCTAAAAGTTTTCCGATCCATTCATATTTATAAAAATTCCGGTTACTATCCGTGCTCAATTTTTGCACATTTTTCGGGCTAAAAATAGCTTTTGGAAAATTCGAAAACTTAATTTACCTTCAAACATCAACCAAAAAACCATAAGTTATATTCCAAAATGACCCTCTTTCGAAGCCAATTTAGTAATTCTTGTTCGATTTTCTCTCGAATCAAATGGGAATCATGAAATGGAGTTATAATAATTAGTCATTTTGATATGTCTCATACATTTTTGACTGATATGGAAGTGAATTGCATTTTCGAGTTTGCCAACGAATATTTGACTAGAAAATATATTAAAAGTTGAGTTCGGGTAGCAATCAAAAAATTTCGAAAAGAATAATTAGTGATCAAAAAAAATGGAGTTTAGACACCCACTAAAAAAAATACAATAATTCAGATAGGAAATTGAATCTAGCAAAAAAATATCACATGAAAATTACTTCCACAATCATTATTTGTTTGGATGTCCTTAACAAATACATTGCTGAATTATTGAAGCAATCTTCATATTATATATATATATATATGCAAAACATCAACTCAACAACCATCTATGGAGACTGGAGAATTAAGTTCATGGATTTCATGGAGTATTGCCCCATTCATCACCACCAAGATGATTATTCTGCATTTCGATATCATGCTCTGATATTTGTGATGAGCTACACGTTTTAATAGATATGTTACAACTGAATTTAATAATATTAGAAAAAAATCTGTAGATTAATTATAAAATCAGTTAGTCTCTGACTATTAAAGATGAATGGTAGTACTTTTTTTACATGAAAATGGAAATTTACAAATCAAAAATTAATGCACTCTCTCTTCATAAATACTCATCTAGCCAATTATGAAATGATTGAAACTTTTAGAAAACAAGCGTGATATAAAAAATTATATTATTTCATTTTAGTTTCGAAACAACTAATATTAGACTTTTACTCTCCAATAGTTAAGAGTTTACAATTTTCGATTAAATAAAAACAAAATTTTCATTATAACTCACATAAAAGAAGAAGATAAATGAAAAGACTTGAAAATGAAAGCAATTTGCTATAACATTTTAATGTGTGAAGAAAAGTTGAAAGATTATTTAATTAAAATAAAGAATAGAGCAAGGGAACAATTATTCATGTAACTAACATTTACTCATAATAAAGTGGTGATTCTGGCCAACAAACAACCACAAGAAAAAAAGCTTTCTATTGTTTGTAGACATTATTGAAATTTCTTGTAATCTAGAAACTGAGTATGCAGAAGCTAAGTCTAGAAACAAAAAAAAAAATCAAAGTTCAAAGATGAGAGAATCTTTCACCATCATATCTATTTTCAAAGTGAAATAGTGAATTTTCAAAGCCTCATCCATGACAAACATAGGGTGGAGAAAAAAACTTAACTGGCCTCCAAAGGGGAAAATTTCAAAACTGATCACATTATTTGGATCAACAATCGAAAGAAAATTGCCTTAAAAACGCTCAAAAGAGAGTAGCTCGATCATAGCATCCAAAAAAAATCCTGCCCTGAATCTGTCTTTCTCTGCTTTCAGTAAATATCAACTGAGTAAATCAATCAAATTTCACTTTCTATTCTTCACAGTAGCCGACTGAGAGATTTAATGAGTAATTTCAAGTTCTTTCTTGTGGCTTCATCACCAGTAAATCCCAATACATCAGAGCTTATATTCTGCAGACATTGGTTGGCGGTGAAGAGGATACAAATTTAGCAACAACTACAGTGATAATATAATAACCACTCAGACAAACAGAATCAAGGCACATGCTTCAGCTGAATACCTACCTCGATGTTCTTCAATGTGAAAATGAGAGTATATATAGACTTCTGAATCAATTCCGTATTTTCTGGAGTCAAAATTGATGATTGAACCTTTCTGCATATTTCACACGATGCATCATGAGCCAATTACATAGAACTGATGTTCAGAAATTTCAAAGGCGCAGATATCCTGGATAAACAAAACCATTTCGTCCTAAAATTTAACAGAAAAATTGTGCCAAATTATAGATTATAACATGTGCCAAAGAGAGGTGGATTCTTATTAATTAAGGGACCCCCCAATCCCCAAATCCATCGCACCATAAGAGTATATGCTAAATTGCGCCCCATATATGCTAAACAAATAGATTTGTGGACCGTAGGTGAAGTAAATGGGGGGATGTAAATGTTGCACACAATGAAAGAAAAAGCACGACAAAGAAAATGCTGAATAAAATTTTACAACCATTAGGAAGCTTGAGATGACATGTCATATTTAAATGTAAGTGAGAGCCGTGTGTTTAGAGTCTTTATACAAGTGAGAGCGTATGTTTAGTCTTTACACCAAAAAAAATGTCTAGATATGGTACATACAGTCAATCCCACATAATGGAATCAAGGGTTAGTTCATTTAGGTTTGGGGTAATATATATATATATATATATATATATTTTTTTTTTTTTTTTTTTTTTTTCTCTATATTTTCTATATTTTTTTTTTTAAATCTGCATTCCAGAATGGTTTTACTTTGCATATAAGCTTAATTCATTCTAAATCACAATAAACCTTCTGTCTCAAGTCAAAACAAAACTGAACATCAAAGTCTACCTCAGATCATCAGTGGCTCGTGAAAGGCTTTTGGTTAAATTCTCAACTTCTTTCAGTAAACCACTATCATGCACTTCTGCCAGCAAAGGTTCAACATCTTCAGCTATGGCTTGAATCTGAGAAATCACTACATTAGATACGGAAATTTGCATGAGAATAATTCCATGTTATGACAAACATTGAATGTATCTTTTTTTTTTTTATTCAAGAAAGGATCTCTGATGAATAACAGCCGTAGATATCATTATTCTACAAGCCCCTTTTGATTTTATGCTCTAATTTGTTTTTGTTGGCTGCACCATGTAAAGATGCATGGTACTCTACCACCATAGACCTTTCTGCAAGGCAAGCAACATAATCATGTTTTGATATGCAAGAGATAAAATGCAACATCATGCGACGTACAAACATAAAAACCAGCCCTAAAATCATGCTAAGAGCTAAGGCTACCTATATCACTCCTTTGATGTGATAACAGTATATTTGACCAATCCGAGAAAACCTAGTCCAAACTAATCTGCGGACAAAAAATAAAAGATGTAATGAAAAAAAGGCAAATGAAAATACTAAGGAATCAATTGAATAAGCAAGTATCGGTATAATGTAACTTCATAAGATGGGTTAAAGTTCTAACAGAGACAACTCATTAACAAAATTAAATTTCTAAGATCTTAAACTTTCTAACAGTGATTGATCTTAAACTCATTCTATAATGAAACAGATAAATACGAAAAATTTGAAGATGCAGGCAAAGATGTTGATTAACAGCCAAAAACTTTAGGATCAAGATATTGCTGGAAAATTTTAACCAAAACTTTCCAGTTATAACAAAAAATTATTTGTGATACTAAGCTAAGTTGTAATAACAAAGGCAGTGAGTTTTGCAATGAGCACAAGAAAGATCACCAGGACACAAAACTGCCAAGAGCCAGAGGTGAACCCATAAAAAGAATTCTCCACCCTGAATGATATTTACACCATAAAGTACAATTGTAGATCAACGCCATAATGATATTTATGTCTCTACACCATAAGGACAGTTGTAGATATTTACACAAACATGGACCACAAGTACACTATTGTATTGGGTATCTGAAAGAGATATACTCTTTCATAGCATCCATTTTCATAGTAAAAACTGATAACATTTTCCAATAATTTAATGACTGAATACTATCTAAATGTGCAGAAGATCAACCACAAAGTATGATGGAGAGTAATGTAACTACAGTCCAATAACCATGAAGATCTCATTATTGCAGCTAAAATCAGGTCATTCACGAGAAAAAGGCAGTCAAGTAACTAAAAGAGACCACACCTTTGTAAGAAGTGGTCGTGCCTCTTCAATAACATTGGCAATTCGCTCAGCCAATGAAAAGGTATTTGCAACACCAATTTCTTCAACTTCACGGCCAATACGAGTACAGATTCCAACTAATGCATCCAAACTCACTCCTCTATGCCCCTTTATCTTTTGACTGTCGCATACAATTAAACCTTCTTTAGTACAACCTGCATGACGAGGCCCAACTGAAGGTGTTGGAATGGGGTCTCGTGGTGTGATATCAATGAGAGTTTCCATGAGAAGACCAGACTGATTGACTTCAATCAACGAATTCTGTGGTATTATAATCTTATCATCTTCAATCTGGAACACCAATATCAAAGACAAATAATGATATAATCAGCATGCATAGAAGCCATAAATATAAAACAAGTAGGAAGTCCTGTTTCACAGCCTCACCTCAACTACAGCTTCAATATTCCTCAACGAAGGATTGACACGAACCACATTACCAACATTTACCCCTCTAATCCTAACAGGTGTTCCAGTGGAAATGCCACAAGCCTGATCAAACTCAATAACGGCCAAATACTTGCTAAACTTCGACCTCAATTGAAAACCCCTCAACCAAGCCAAGCTAAATGCCAATAGAAATGCCCCAGAAACAAGGAACAAGCCCACTCCACCCTCCAACACGCTTTTCCTACCAAAGCCAAAATCACTCAAAGGTCTCAAAGTTTGTTTCCAAATCATCCCAGGAATATCCAGAACCAGCGAGAGTGGACTCCTTGATTCAGAAGATGACACATTCTGCTGGGTATGACCCATATCATCAGATGAAGTGGCTTTGACAATCAACCGTTGCCTGCTCCTATGTCTAAAAGTAGTCAGACATGGCAAGAAACTTAATGCACCATTTTCTGTAGTAGATTTAACACGCAATAGTGGGGGGCTTGTTGAAACAAAAAGCACTGAAGTCCCTCCCATATCCCTTCTAATCCTATAACAGAAAATAATGAGTCAGTCTACAATTGATGCAAATCAGCAGTGATAGAATTCGGGTGGTTGCTGTACTTGATCATTAACAAAGATGCAATGCAAAAAAGTAGCAGAAATCAAGAGCTACACTATCCAAAACGCATTAATCATTTATAAGGACAAGCACCTAATGAATGCCTTAATAATTACCAGATATTTATGTAATCACCTTTTTTAAAACATCTAGTGGTATGCAAAACTCGAAAGGATGAGTATTGTACACTTATTCTGGTCGGAAGCTGTAGCAGAAATCCAAACCGTAGCCTGCAAATCCACAGTAACATCAAAATTCTATTGTAACCACATTGAGTGATGAGAACCTTAGAAGGAAATGTGCTGGGCCATCGTTCATAAATTGGGCCCTTGGAATCCAGATTTGTGGCCCTTTGGCTATTGAAAATAAACCAATTGGCAGAACACTCCAGCATAATTTACTTTCTTTTTTTAAAGGTAAACAAACTTTCATATTTTTAAGGTTGCCATTTTGAAAATCCCAGGAATAATAAATACTTCCTCCGTTTTCATCTATCGTTTAGAGTTGTTTCACACACATTAAGAAAATATTTAATAGTTATGATTCAAGTTAAATTCACAACTATTCACGACTATTAAAAAAATCAAGTTAATGACAGATTGACCTAGAAAATAATCATGCTAAGTGAAAAAAAAGAAAACACATTCGAGTTGTTCTAAGTTGGCTAAATTCATAACTATTCACAGAATCAAGTTAAGCAACATATAGAAAATACGATAAACACTATAAAATTATGTTTGAAATAGAAAATAATGAATACCAAAACTTGTGCAGATAAACACTCAGAAATGGATACAATGTAAAGATCTTGTGTCTTGGAATACAATGATCATCATGTGCTTTGTGGGTACCATGAAGATTGAAGATGCTTTATTTTTGATACAAGAAATCCAAAAAGCTGAGAAAAGGAAAAGTGAAGAAAATGATGACTTTGACAAGAATATCAAGCCTCCTTTAAGCCTAATTCAGTAACACTCATGACCATCATCTCTAGTAGTGGTGCTCTAGAATCAGATGTTGCAGTTTGATGTGCATCGGTCCATATGTATGCCTAGTGTAATTGACAAATATGCCTCTTAGTTAATAACATGGAATGCTGTGATCATGGCTCATGGAGAGGGAGATGAGGCCCAGGCCTTCACACATTTTAGGAAAATGGTGGCTGAAGGGGCAAAGTTCTTGGCTGGAGACACATCGCAACCTCAAAATGAGCAACTATGCGAGTTTCTGAATAATTTATTGCAAGAGTGAAGGAGGAGGGCTATGTGCCAGACACATTGTAGAACCCAGATTTTTATTTTATATTAATTGATATAAGAAATGAAAGAGGTATATTTCCAATCCAGGCCAATGAACCAAGAACCCTAAATCCCAAAATTAGATTTCAATTTAGAAGGAAAGTTTCAATACGATCCTTTATTCGTGTCCAATAAATACATCACAAAACTCACACATTAAAGCAAGGTAATCTTCTTCCGTGTCCGCCTCTTTTTCGCCGCGGCCGTCGGGATTTTCTCTTCCGGCAAAGCTGCTCCTCTTTGTTGAGTGTTGGTAGGTGTGAAGAAAACAAAAGGTTTCTTGAGAGAGAGAGAGATGAGAGTATTCCCAAATCCCAATCCCAATCCCAATCCCAATCCCAATTATTCGGATTTGGATCCCCCACCGGGGCAAAAACAAGTGCAATACGACACCGTTTTCTTTTCTTTTCATTTTTTTTTTTTTTGAAACAAGCATTTTCTATTTTTTTTTGTCATATGATTTTTTCATAATTCTCAAAGTGCATAACATATCAACAATAACATTAATATAAAAAAATTAGAATAGTTAAAATTGTATATTATAATATAACATAGCATCAATAAAATTAATGTAGAAAATTAGAAGAGTTGAAATTATATTATATAATTCTCTAAGTACATATTATAATATAAAATATCAACAATAAAATTAATATAGAAAATTAGAATAGTTGAAATTGTATATTTAATTTAACATATCAACAATAAAATTAATATAGAAAATTAGAATAGTTGAAATTGCAGTACGAGAATTATTGTTGATATGTTATTTTATAATATACACTTAAGGAATCATGAAAAATTCACTTAATGTAATAAATAATCACATAATAAATAAATACTTGTTCCAAAAAAAAAAAAGAATTAAAAAAAGCGGTGTCGTATTGCACCCAGCATTTCTCGTTGGGTTTTTGCCCTAATAGAGATTCCAAATCCAAAATGATAAATTTCATAATAAGACCCAATTTATAAATTAATTCTCAATTTATAATTCAAATTTTAAAGTTTCTCAATATAACCCTCAATTTAAGACAAAATTCCATATTATTTTTCTTTTTTATTTATATTTCAATATATATTCATATTTTGGATAAATTAAAACAAGTTAGAGAACATTAAAAATAATTTCCATCCAACTTATCTTAATTTATATGAAAATATATATATATATATATATAATTAATTAAATTCATAAAATATAAATTATATTAAATTGATTAATATTAAAATCAATTTTATATACTTTTATTCATAAAATTAAGAAAATAAAAGAATCTTAATTTTTTGAATTGTATATATATATATAGACAAAGTTTTGATCAGGCATGCACTTGAAAAATGTGCACTGTGCGCACTTCTTTAACTTTAAAAATATTTTCACGCTGTCACTTTTCATATTGATTTTCTTATCAATTCTCATATCAAACAATTAACCCCTCATCAACATATTTATATACAGATTCTTTTATCAATTCTCATCTGAAATATAGACCTAACCGCTCATCAACATAGACTTTTTTTAACCATCTCACACCATACGGACACTACACCATTAAAAATATTGAATTAATCAATTAAATGAAACAGTGAAAAATATCATAAAAATATTGAATTAATCAATTAAATAAAATAATGAAAAATATTCAATTAATTAATTTTCAAGAAATCCTAAATTATAATCAATGTTCGAGAAATTCTCAAAATTAATTCAATCATCAATTAACAAATTATCAAAATCAACATATCATATCTTCCAATTCAATCGTCTATTATACCATTGAGGTAGTATAATTTCTTCTGTCATCCTACTAATGTCACAAGCAACCACAACTGCTAATGAGAATTTATTTTCTTTGCTGCTCAATTCATATTTTAATTTTTATGATTAATTTTAAAGATTTCTCGAATATGAGAATTTATTCTCTTTACTACTCAATTCATATTTTAATTTTTATGATTAATTTTAAAGATTTCTCAAATATTGATTATAATTTAGGATTTCTTAAAAATTGATTAATTGAATATTTTTCATTATTTCAATTAATTGAATTCAATATTTGGTGTGAGATGCAAATTGTTAAAAAGATTTATATTTGAGATAAGAATTGATAAGAGAGTCCGCATATAAAGATGTTGATGTGGGGTTAGTGTTTGAGATGAGAATTAATAAGAAATCAATATATAAGGTGGTAGCGTGAAAAAAGAAATATGTGTATATTATAAAATACTAAATAAAAAAAAATTAAAGAAGTGTGCAGGTGCTGATCAAAACTATATATATATATAAATTAATATAAAGTTTGATGAAGATTGCACTAATGTATCTTAATTTATCTAAACTATAAATATATATTAAAATATATATAAATTTATAAATAAATAAAAAAAAGAAAATGAAATTTTATTTTGAATTGAGAACTTAATCTAAATTTCAAGAGAAGCATTTATGTGCCCCTGGGGCACCGTGCCCCCACCCGCCCCATAACCATACTCATAACCATATATATATATATATATATATTTTTTTTTTTTTTTTTTTAACGCCTGAAATATGCTTTATTCTTCCTCTTTTTTTCTTTTTTCTCTCTCTTTTTCTTTTCTTTTTTTTTTCCTTTTTTTCTCACTCTTTTCTGTGCTGCTGGTTTTTTTTTCTTTCTTTTCAATTTCTTCTCATATCTCTTAAGATCAATAATTTTTTTTCAATTTCTTCTCAATTTCTACACTTAATCAATAATACTACAAATTTTGGATTCTTATAGTTCTAAAATCTAGGGTTCCTTATGTCAACAATGGAGAAAAATTTTAACAATAAACAAGGTAAAGTATTTGGCTAAAAACAAGAACTTATATGTAAGTAATACTTTTGAGGTATTAATGATTTGTTCTTTAGGTATTACAAAATTACATGATTAAATAATATGTAAGCTATACCTTCAAAATATTATAAAAATACTTTTGAAGTATTACGATTTGTAATACCTGAAAGGAACATATGTAATACCTATAAGGTATTTATGTAATATTTGAAAGGAACATGTTTAATACTATAAAGTACTTATGTAATATTTGAAATGAACATGTGTAATACCTGTAAGGTATTTATATAATACTTGAAATGAATATGTGTAACACCTATAAGGTACTTATGTAATACTTGAAATTAACATATGTAATACTTATAAGGTACTTATGCAATACTTCAAAGGAACTTGTGTAATATCTATAAGGTACTTATGTAATACCTGAAATGAAAATGTGTAATATCTGTAAGGTACTTATGTAATACTTGAAATGAACATGTGTAATACTTGTAAATCATGAAATTTCAAATGTTTCATCTTCTTCCTCAAAATCAACAAATCATGATTTCATATTATTTAAAATAATTGATTTTTAATGTTTTAAAATTATTGTAATAAATTGTGATTTGAAATCAATTATCTAAATCAATGAAAATGAGTAAAAGAGAAGAAGAAGAAGAAGAAGAAGAAGAAACTTCATAAATGATTCTATGGAGATTTGAAGAAGAATAAGAATAAGAAGATAAAGAAGAAGGAAGAAAGAAGAAACTTCATAAATGACTCTATGGAGATTTGAAGAAGAATAAGAATAAGAGATAGAGAAGAAGGAGAATGTACAAAACAAATAAGAAGAATAACAAATTGATAAGAAAAGAGATTAAGAAGAAGAATGAGAGAGGAAAAAAAAAAAGAGGAAAAAGAAGAAAGCAGCGCTGTTTTTACACTAATACCTTAATAGTAAATGTGTGATACCTTATCCATGCCTCTGGTGCATATAAGTTTTGGTGAAATTTCAAACCTAATTGAGAAAAAATGTACAATTGAGCGTCTTATCAAGAAACTTTGAAATTTGACTCTAAAATTGAGAACTAATTTATAAATTGAATCTTATTATGAAATTTATCTAAATCGAAAAACCTATTTTTCATATTAACCTCAAATTTCAGTAAACTATTCCTACAATCCCTAATTACCACTGTAACCCCAATTCCAAAATTCTCATGCCTAAAATTATTTCATACTCAGCCAAATTCCAATAATGACCCGTGTATAATTTTTTTGCTAGGCGGTGAGGAAAGTGAGGGCTAAAAAAAAGCTGTATAAGAATTTCTGCATCTGCATCAATGCTTATTTCTATTTTGGTCAATTAAGAAAAATAAATTCAGGTAGTGAATTATGAGTAAAATTTCAATTATAATATTGATTTCATTTCCGGCGTATAATTATAACTCAATCACCACTACTAAATTTGTTTCGATAAATTAAGGATGGAAGTTGTCATAAGTTTAGCTTTCATCCTCAATTCATGATCATGGTAGTATCGTATTGGATCTTAAAATTAATTGTGAATTGGGATGAAGTAGATATCGTAATTGAAAATTTTTATGAGGCTAACTCTTTCAATTTCGGAGTGTGGAATGTTTTTGCTTTTTTTTTTTTTCTTTATTAAATACTTTGATTGTGAATTATTCATGTTTAATTACAGTATTCTATAGCTACAATTATATACATTGATAAATGAGCTTCTTGTTTACCCATCTCATATTATTTATAATGTTCATACGCATTGAAGAGCTTGGTTATGTTACAAGCTTGGATGCAATTGGTGGATGATTCAAAAAGATTTGAGTTAATTGTCAAAAAAATCACAACAATTACTTAAATTGTTATTTTAATCAAATTTTTATTATTTATCAAAATAACATAATCTTATCACAAAATTTTTTAATCCATGTAACTGGTGCACAAGAGACTTACTGTAACCTTATATATACAGTATGTTTTTTTTGACTAAAATAATTCTAAAAAAAAGTTATTATCTATCAATACATAATTTTTTACTTAAATTTTTTAGTTTTTTTTTTGTTTCTGTCCCCTCCATTCCACCACAAGCTTATTAATATATATATATATATATATATATATATATATATATATATATAACTTTTGAAAAATTGATTTTAGTTATAAAACATACTACATATATAAGGTTATGTTATTTTAATCAATAGTGAAAAATTTAATTAAAATTACAATGTGAATAAAGATTGTGATAATTAACACTTTTATTATTATTATTATTATTATTATCAACTCCAGGTTTAAGTTTCATATTAAGAGTTAATTAGTCAGACTCAAATTATTTTCATTTACAATTTGACTAAATAATATTATTATGAAAGAGAAACTGTTCACTTATCCACTATTGACACATTAATATGTCACAATTATTTATTATAATCATTAAATCCTAAAAAACGCGCTTTACATATTAATATGTCACAATGATTTATTAAAATTATTAAATCCTAAAAAACGCGCTTTAACAAACTCTTAGTTGGTCAATCAGTATTAATTAGTAAATGTTTCTTAAATATTTTGATTTTGATAGAAGTCGTTAATTAGTTATTTTATAATCAAACTTGTAATATCAAGATTAACATAAAATGATATTAACATAAAATAAAGACCACGAATCTCATCTCTAAATAATGACAATAACAATACTAACAATTGAGTTTTTGTTACACATTGCTATATTTAGAAATTCCCAATCACTCATGTTATTCATATTGAGTAGAGGCTCTTTGCTGAAAGAATTGTTATGCTCGGTTATAACTCCTTGTGATGCTCTTATGGATTATACAGTTTTTGGTATCTAACTATGTGTCACTTAAACCAAAGAATCAAATGATAATTTATACTAATTATTACTCTAGCATTTACCACAATAACATTAATTCTTACTACATATGAATGTTTCCAAACAAAACCTTGTGTGCACCAAACAAAAACTCATCCTTCCAACTTCATTGTACAAGAAAAGGAGTAGAAAATCTCGAAGATAGAGGGTAAAACCTCCCCAAGTCGAATACTCTCCCTGCTTCCTGCTTAACCAAACTCCATATTTCGTACTGAGCACCAATGCAAAGCAACATGTTAAAGCATCAAATACTTGCAAAAGTATGGTGTTCTTTTAGGTATGTGGTTTGGCAACGTTTCTTCTGACAACCATGCTTCACAATCCACGATCAAAATAATATCCGGTCTTGGTAAATGTCCAGTGCCTGCATAACCTTCTCTATGAACAGCTTTCGATGCAACCTATACCTGCATGTAAGGACTACTGAGTAAGATGGATGTCCTTTCTCTAAATGCATCAAAAACTACTAGCAGTGAATTATTTCATGAAGATGACATACTTGATTGCAGCTTCATGTGTCCTCCTAGCTTCAGGCATTGATTCTACATCAAGAAACCAAGACAATAGACGCATGAAAGTAACTTAATCAGAACCAGATCTTTGGACTTACCAACATGCAACATCACATATAGACATTATGAATATACTTTTCAGGGCTTAAAAGACATATACAATGATGAGGATTGAGAAAAACCTACTGCTACTGCAAACAAATATATATTAGTAATTTTGTTATTTTTTTGTTCATACTCCATTTAAGAAGTTGAAGTCAACCCAACATTTAGTTATCCATTGGGTGATCACCGCGGACATAGGTTTACCAAGTTCTGAAAAATATTATTTTGTTGCAGGCTGTACCCAATAATAGGAAAGTCAAGGAAAACACAATCAGTTGATTGTTCATGAGATCTGCATAATAGAGTTAGGAAAATTCAAATGCATCATTTGAACATGCCTAGAATTTGCTTATCTTGATCTGCGGTTGTAGAAAATTCTGCAAGCATTTGTTGGCATTCTTCTTGCAACTCCTTCACAGCTTTCCTTTCCACACTTGGTATGGGAGGGATGTCCTGATCTGACCAAGTGGGCAGTGTTCTTGCAGCAGCAATGACTGCTCCATCAATAAAGCTATCCTCATCATAAGATAGCTTACCTATATGGGAGATAATCTCTATTTCATAAATCATAAGAAAGCTGAATTTGGAATTGCCATAGATGTTAAATAAAATTTGCTTATGAGGAGGATGTAAAATTTACTGTTGTGATAATATTCTTCTGGAAGACCAGATATGTTGAAGACAGATAAGAAAGAATCCAAATGAATCCGTGCATCGCCAGAGAACTGGATAACATCCCAAGGATTCTGCAATATTCATTTAAAATAGATAAGGTTGATATCAGGAGGAACTTTAGTGATTAAGACAATATTATGTACAACATAACAATTATGACATCCTCAAGACAATCCAAATGTGCCAAGCAGTGGAGTTTGTTAAAAACTAAAGGCCAACTATATATTTCCTTTGTCATTTTATATGCTGATTAAATTAATAAATACAGAGAGCTAGAACGCAAGTTATACATAGGAGAATCCTATATTTCCTAGACAATCTGCAGCTATCATGTGGAGGTCAGCACATATAATAAAGAACCCTTGGCATGGATGCAGCCAAAACCAGAAATGTGGAGAGCCATCTCTAACTCAAGGATGTGTTGTAAACTGTAACCTTCCAGCCTTTGTGAAGTTTTCTATCAACTGTGTGTTCTTTGGTGAAGCTAATGTACCCACTCCACCACAATCAATGAAAGCTTCTACTTTTTCTTTCTTTTTCATTGTTTTTTTTTTCTTTTTTATTGTTGGGGATTGTGGGGCAAGCAGCTGAAATAACAGCAATTTACCTGATGTTCGGTCTGGAATATAAGATTAACTTTTTCTAGTTGTGCGTAATTATTGTGTCCTAGTTTTATTGCCTAAAGAAATGGATTCTTAAGCTTTTATTAGAGGCATGTAAAATATTACTGGTGTATGGTGCTAGGAAAAGAAGGCTAAGAACAAATATTAAGCATGAAAAAGTATTACTGGTGCTAAGAAGAGAAGGCTAAGAGCAAATATTACAAAGTTGGTGAACAGAACATTACCACTGGAGATGAAAATCCATATCTTTGCATGTAAAAGTTATTCATCTGTCCATCCATGTAATTAACAGTCATCTGCATAGAGAACATGATGGATTAGTGTTCACAATGATGAAAAATGAAATTGAAACGATGTCAAACAAATAAATTGATCAGCTCGCAAAAAGCATCTTAGAGATGAAAAAACATCAGCCTTCATAAATTTTCTCATGCATTCTGTTGTCGTTCGATTTTTGTTGGTTCTGGGACTATTAATGATCATTCACCCATCATATTGTCTTTTTATCAGTTTCCAACAAACTCTTTCTTAGTAAGTAATTGAATCACATCTAGCACCACCTGTTTTCCCAATATAAAATATATACATTTGAAACGCTATGGATCCTTCAGAGGTTACTCCTGATAAAATCTTGCAGCTTAACTAATTGGTAATTATATATCAAATGTAGGCGTAGGTTATCGAAAGATATGGAACATTGTCGGTTCCCATAGGAACTTCCCTATTCAGTTTAATGATCAATGATGATGTATGGTCTCCAACAAGTACACTTCTATTCATCACATAGCATGTAGCATTAATACCTCATCTCCCTTTTTGATCCCTTGACCAGCATTTATCATCACCTCAAGCATTCGATCTTTGAAACGCCAGTGGAAAAAACAATTCGGCTCGAACGAATGACTCAGCATATCTACAAACATGCAATGAAGCACATGTAGTTAATAAGCTTCTATAAAAAATCACCAAGTCCTTTTCTCATCATTTCACATACGATAGAAAAACTTAAGGGATGTCAGATAAAGATATTCAAAAGTCATCAAACTAAGACAACAAGTTCATTCTAAATATGAATCAGCCCTAGCTGCCAAATAAATATTTACTAAGATGTGGTCGAACAACATTTAGGCATCCATAGCTATCCATTCACAACATAAAACTCTGAATAATTCTACAGATTGGAACAGCTTTACTAAAATAAACAATATACTATCAATATCATATATCATATTACTCTAGATTGGTGAAAGTGAATTTCAATTTATCCTAGTGGCACATAAAAATACACATAAAACCCCAGCCTTGTGAACAGAGTGCTGAGCAAATGTAAAGAAATGATCAAAATTCATTTGGGAGGCTAACCAGCATAGGGGACAAGCATATTTGAATCTTGAATTAGGGCACCGATTCTTATTTGCTCATTGATACATCGAGATTGGGCTATACTCACTGCCCAAATGAATCTCTCTGGCTCTGGAGCAAGGCGTTTTACTTTAAGGGGTACTGCAGAGTGCTGACAATGTTATACAGTTAAAATTGGGGGTGATGGCAAAAGAACACAGGAGGGTAGTAAACAGAAGTACAAAATATAGCTTCATACCCAGTTTTTCTCCCAAAATTCCAAAGCTCGTTGTTGCTGTTCTCTTATCGTTGAAGCAAGTTCCTTATCCTGCAACTCCAAAAGATCCTCCTGCAGATATCTCAGGCAGAGGAGGCAGTAAGGCAAGGTGATTTAGGCACAGAACTTTTGGTACTGGGATCTAGTTTCAAAGGCTTATCAAGTGAATAGTATACAACAAGCAATGATGTCTCAAGACTTTGACATAATAAGTGCCTCAGACATGGTCTCAGCAGTCAAACAGGTGAGATTTTAAATTACTTGAAGGCCAAAAAGACATTCACTTTATAATGGCATTACATGAGATCTTTGTTCATGAGTTGCCAAAAGGATCTTATCAGTAAATCAAATTTAGCATTATAAAAAATAAAAAAATAAAAAAAGCATACAACAATGTACACGGAATTCAAACCTCTGTTGCTAGAAGTAAGCTAGTGCACTCATCAGCTCCAGGTAAGAAGTCACCATAGAGCTGCCAAAAGTTGTCCTTGCAATCAAATGCGTATAAAAGAAGACATGCCAACCTCAGGTCCCAATCTGTCTGACACAAACGAAAAAATATTATGTACATGAGGAACTGAGAACTAAAATCTTATAGCAGCTAAATAGCTCCACTATATAGTACTAAGAAGGCTGAAATTCTTTAGAATTTTCAAGAGGCAATTTAGTTGAATACGAAGATTACTATGTATATACTAACAATGCTTAAGAAAGCTTATCATCACACATCTACCTGGGGATTGGTTGAGTTGATTATGTCAAAGATAGGATGACCCACTGGTATAATATCGGGGAAAAACATCCAAGGAAGCTTTTGACTTATGGTTAACATCAATTCTAACGGAATCTCCATAATCAACTGTACATCCAAAGTAAGATTACAATATCAACCATCATTTACCAGAAGCAAATGCAAGAACCATTTCAAATTCACAACGCGATGAAAGAATGAGAAATATGTTGAATAAGAAAGCACATAAAATCTGATAAAAAGATAGTCACTCGTGCCCTGCAAGAGAATAAGTACCCTGGCACGACGAAGAGGCTCGATGTCTTTCGATGCATATACTCCAAAACCATCAGGGCCTTCCCTGAATTCAATTCCATAAGCTCGCATACTCCTAACAAATCCTATCTTATAGAAATCAGGATCTGCTGGCTCCAACTGTTAGCAGTTACATCAAATAATCAGAACATTTGCCCCAAAATAACATAAATTAAGCACTATCATAAATTAATTGGTAAAATCAAGTACCTCTGAAGCAGGAGTGGGTTGGGGAGCAGAGGGTTGGAATAGCGGGAATGAGGAAGTTGAAAACGTGGATAAATTAACAGAAGATGTCTCCTCATTGGTAGCCATAGCAGCAGTAATAGCTCCGGCAGATCTGATTCTGCAATTGCATTCTCCGATTGGCTGTAGTGGAGAGACATTCCACTGCTATTATGCAAACAAAATCACTAGTCAATTTTATATTTTCCTGAAATACAGAGAAGGAGGTGGGGAACTGACCTGCTGGTGGTGGCGGTTGTGGTGGCGGCGGCGGCTGAAGTTGCAGAAGGACGGTGGTTGCAGGACGGAGATTGCCATAATCTGTGTGAGGTTTTTTGCGGCGTCGTTAGCAAACATTAACGTTATCCATTGCGCATCTAACTGCACTTTTCTCGGTACGCTTTGTTCTTGTTTTGTTTGGAAAGGTTTTTAATAATAAATTATTTGGGTACTATATATAGTTCTGATGGTTTAAGGATTTTTTTTTTTTTAAATAAATCAATAGTTTAGGGACTTTTGAGATATAAATTGAGAAGAAATTTTATATAAGTCAGTCAATAATCAATCAATACGTCAATTAACATGGACTACATTGATAATGATACAAAAATATAATATAATGATACAGACCACGTTATGATACAAGGGTATATTATGGTCATACGGACTGATATGAGGTTAATTTTAAACAGTAATGATTGTTTAGCATTCAAATTACTATTAGAATAAGGGTCCAACTAAAGGCACCCCATGAAGTTCTAAGGACACCCCATTTTAATGTAAATGTTAAACATTAAAATGGGGTGTCCTTAAAACTTCATGGGATGCCTTTAGACCCACCCTTAGAATAAATGTTTCATATTTGCAATTTCGTATGTAAACATGAGAATGGTTAGTTACGTTCTTGTTTAAGTGTTTGTCATTTTACTTTTTCAAAAGAAAAGAAAAAGTGTTGTCATTGTATTTTGAAATTTTACTTCAATCATCACACACCACGTGTATTCAATGACATCATTAATTAATACATAATGTGTATTAAATATTATATAACACAACATGTAAACCCGAATGTAATAGAAGATCCAAACTCCTCGAGAACTTCTTTATTTATGTGTTCCAGATCTATATTTGTTTCTAATTTCTTGTCATTTTATATAAATTCTATTTTTATATATTACATGATATGATTTTACAATTATCCAAAACATATTCTCTTACCTAGAAATAAATAATTTGAAATTTTTGGTTAAAAAAGATTTTTTTTTTTATTGTGGGCTATTTATAATTTCATCTCAATTGACATATAAATATTATTCTTAATTATCCATAATTAACCCACGAATGTGCTATTGAGGTGAGTAACCACTCAATCTCGTACAACTATAATCGTGACAATAGTATTATTGAAACTTGCTTAAACATGAATAATTTCCTTTGGTTTGTATTATTTGAGAACAAGATTTATTATAAAATTCCTCATGAAGAGCCAGAGATCTAAATCCTCTCAAATTGCTCGAAAATTCTTCCTTCCATGAGCACTCAACAAAGGTTGATGGCTATATATGTTATTATTTGAAGGATTTGGAAAACAATCGTAATTTTAAATTCAATTAGTTCAAATATTTTCATAATTAATGCGCTGAAACTACTCTCCATGCAGAACTACTCTCCATGCTAGCTTGTGGCCAAATTTCAATCTTAATTTCAAATTCAAATAGTTCAAATATTTTCATAATTAATGCGTAGAAAAGCCATGTAGAACTACTCTCCATGCTAGCTTGTAGCCAAATTTCAAGTTATAAGTATAGAGCAAAAACTATTATGTTTAGATTGGACTTAATCCATTCAAAATTTAAATGGATTCAATTCAATCCATCTTACAATTTTATCTTACTTTTCCTATTTTTTTCATTTTTTATACAAATCTCAATAAAAAATATTTCGCGGATCAGTTTCAAGTAGATATAAGTCCAATTGACCGAGTGAATTTGTAAGCAAGAATGAGTCTGAAGTAGGGATTCTCCCCTTCTTCTCAATATAAAAATGATATATCAATTATAATCATACCCTACAAAATTTCAAAACAAATTTGTCGAAATCCATACACACAAAATCCTCATAAAATCCCAAATCTAGATTACAAAAATCATTTTAAGTCCACAATAAATATAGTCTATCAGAGTCTGATCTTGTGTAGAATGACAAGTCTTGGTACATTGGTTAATCTATCAAAGTTGAATCTTATGTAGAACGACAAATCTTGGTATATTGGTCATAACATTGGTTAGTCTATCAGAGTCGAATCTTATGTAGAACGACAAGTCTTGGTACATTGGTCATATCCAACTCTTAAATTGGACTATTGGTGTGAGGTCTGTTAGGAAACTGGTATGGATCTATTCGAATGTAATTTAAATCAAAAATATCATAAATCTAATCTTATGATCGGAGAGACACCGTTGAGAAGATTAATAGCTTCAACGAAACACCTCTTGAGTATTCCCCAAGTCCAAGTAGATCCGATGAGAAATCAAATGAACACTTTAACATTTTTAGGACAAATTAATTTTGACGAACTCTTTAACTTGTGCTTCAACCAAACATCTCTTGAGTATTCCCCAAGTCCAAGTAGATCCGATGGGAAATCAAACGAACTCTTTAATATTTTTAGGACAAATTAATTTCGACAAACTCTTTAACTTTTTTAGGAAGAAAAATCAAACGAACTCTTTAACTTTTTTAGGAATAATTAATTTCTCACTTTTGTTACTCTTGTATAAAAAACAGCACTTATGTATGGACTGAAATCAACACCTATTTATACACAAAGTGGCCAAAAAATACAAGTTTGAAGAAGAAGAAATATATGAAAAGTTTGATCTCCACATATTTTGCAATAATAATTAATTCTTATCTTTTAACCACCTTAGTTAAATGGACTTTTATTAGGTATGTAAGAGACCTTTAGGAGAATTATAATTGGACCTTCCGAAACAAATATTGAGTCACAATATTATTCTAGCTCATTAATATTAATTCACTCCACTATAGAATTAATATTGCACTATCCATCCTAAACCATATTATGAAATATGGCTCCCAATTATTATTTTTCGTGTTTAAGATTTAATGTTCATTAATTAGTTTAAGCTATTGAATGCTTTAATTAATTAATATATTTATTCCTTGGGAAATGACAACTCAACATTATTATCATACCGAAAATTAATCCATTGGCCAAATTTGATATGATAAACGTTTTGAGCACCAAGGGACACATACCGAAAATTAATCAACTGGCCAAATTTAATATGATAAACATTCTGAGCATCAATGAACATTATCAACTTGACGTATTAAGAGACCCAATTATTATTTTTCGTGTTTAAGATTTAATGTTCATTAATTAGTTTAAGCTATTGAATGCTTTAATTAATTAATATATTTATTTCTTGGGAAATGACAGCTCAACATTATTATCATATCGAAAATTAATCCACTGGCCATATTTGATATGATAAACGTTCTGAGCACCAAGGGACATTATCAACGTATTAAGAGACTGATATGATAAATGTTTTGAGCACAGACATTATCAACTTAACGTATCAAGACACGATTTTCTGTATTAATTTAGCAATCTATCCTAGACATGTTTAGCCGGTTCCGGTTCCGATTTACCGGTTCGGAATCGGCGGTTTTTGAAACGGAAGACATGAAATCGGAACCGAATCATGGGGGATCCGGTTTCGGTTCCGGTTTGGAAATCGACGGTTAATCGGAACCGACTGTTCAAACCGTCGGTTTCCCGATTTTTTATTTTTTTTATTTTTTTGATCACTCGGGCACGGTCGTGCCCTATTGGCCAGCCTTGATTTTTCATCTCGCACGGTCTGGCCGTGCTATGCAGCACGATCGTGCTCTTCTGATCATCAATGGGCAAATGATCTCAGCCCTCCACGTGTCACGTTCGAAAATACAAAAAAAAATTGCACAAACCGGCGGTTCGAACCGTCGGTTAAACCGTCGGTTGTAGGTTTTTTCAACAGCCGAACCGAAATCGAACCGTATTATACACGATTACGGTTCTGGTTCGGAACCGGAATCGGGTCAACGGTTCCACCATCGGTTCGAACTGGCCCGGTTCCGATTTTTCGAACCGTTTGGACACGTCTAATCTATCCTATAATTAATAATATTGCACAAAATACAAAGTATTGAATCTCATTGATTGTTCAGCCATAAGAAATCAAAACAATATCAAATTAATTATATACAATCTCAATTAAGTGACAGAAATTAAGAAATCAATAACCACTGAGATCTAATTCTTGTTTCTAAGTCAGTCTAGAAGGATTATCTCACTGTAGATCTTATTCAGCACATCAAATGCATTAGTGTAATATCATGGCCAAGACAAACTAATCCGAGTCTTACACTTTAACTTCTACTATTGGATTGTTTAATTCTATCTAAGTTGTGAATTTTACTATACTTATTACAAGGAACTGGCAATGTATCCACCACATTATCTTTAATGTAAAATATATTGAACATTTATGCATTTAAATAAATAATATTTATAATATTTAATGCAAATAGTGATAAAAAATTTATCGTCACAAAATGCAAGAATCAATTTATATATAAAGTATACTTTTCAAAATATCTCTAACACTTGGCTCACATTTCAATGTCAAAAGCATAGGGTTACAATTCCAAAAGAATGTTTGTTTCAACCATGACATTGAATGCTTTTGTTTATGTTATATAATGAACTTCAAAAGGGTACTAGGCGAATTTGATAATATCTCATCTTTTATTATCTTAAAAGATACACAACTTTACTTCCCCTTTTTTTTCCTTCTATTTTTGTAATTACTAGGAGTATAAACGTGTGTTCACATTGATAAATTTAAGTTATAAATTCCAAATTCTTTGATATTGATAGTTTTTGAGCTTGTTCTCATAATCAAGATATTATATGATTAAATTAAATTAAATTAAATAGTGCTTATCGAATTTGAGCTCAAATCGACTGTATGTTTAACAAACACGGGGCTTGATTTGATTACTTATATAGTCTAATATATAAGTGCAAGGCAATTAGATGCTCGGTTAGGTTTGATATAAAGTTGATGTATTATTAAGTTTAAATGGAGCTAGAAAGCTAGTCAAACAACACAAACTTAAACTAAATTCAAAACTCATTTTCAAATTAATATAAAGTGGTATGAGTCAGCTCAACCATAGACAAGTTGAAATTCTTTTTCCAATTTTCTTCTCAAATTGTCCATCCAATACAATCTTAGAGTGTTAAGATCAAATGATTCTTGTTTTGGAAGAAATATTGATCTAATGCCCTAACTAAAAAAAAATGCACTTTGCCTTATAATTTATATTGGATCAATTACACTTCTTTTTTCATTTTCTAACAAATTTATTAAGTCCATGATAAAATTAACAGGTGATTGACCTATAAATACTATATCAACAAAGCCATATGGAATATCTTATTATTGAGATATATTGACATGACATTTATATTGACACGCCACTCTACATATCTGATGTGTTAGTTCATAAAAAATAAAGACTTAATGTATGAGGCAAATTTAAAAAATGTAGACTAAATTGGACATTTAAACAAATGTTGGGGAGCAAATTACTATTTTGCCAATTATTTTATTATATTTATATTTTGGGGAAGACCAAATAGGAACAAGTGGAGACAACAGTCCACTTATTTTATCCTCCATATGCCTTCACCGTGGTATATACCCATTTTGCCCTTTGCTAAAAGCCGTTGTTATTTTGACCATCTTTTGACTTTTCCCCATTTCATACTATTAATCTCTGATAAATTAATGAATCAGATATAACATTAGTCCGACACGCAGATTTGTGTGCGACTGTGTGAATATCCTGTCTATCATCATCAAATTGCCAATTCATCACCTTTCCTTTTTCTGTAATTATTTGATCAAACAAATAGGAAATCGCTTTCTGCTTGAACTTTAATCTCGTTCAGTTTTTTGTAATTTTCACTGTATATTTAGCAATATATTATATATACACATAATTCAGTGTTGTTTTCGAGCGCCGGTGATGGCTGGCGGGGGTTTATTGGTGATAGCGGCGGTGGTTGCATTGGCTTCCGCCGCCGTTGAGTCGGCGTCCAGTGGCGGCGGAGGATTTCAGAGAGTTCTGACTCTTGAAAGGGCGTTTCCGGTAGACGAAATGGTGGACCTGGAGGTTATTAAAGCTCGGGACCGTGCGAGGCACTCGCGAACATTGCAGAGCTTCTCCGGCGGAATCGTGAACTTTCCGGTTGATGGTACTTCCGATCCCTACGCCGTTGGGTAATTTTATTGCACTTCTCAAAATTCCAGTTTTTTCCTGTTTTTCTGCTTGTTTGTTTCCGGTGTTTATAGTCTGAAGATTTTGTTGAGTTGGCTATTGAAGTTTTAGCTACAGTGTAATTGATTGTTTGGTTGCTGTTGATAATGTTGGGTGAGATTGTTTAAAAAAATCGTTTATTTTGTCATCTTGGAAATTAATTGCTTAAATTGGCTAGAGAAATATGGTGTTCATGTTTCTTGGTCTTTTACTTGGGTCAAGGTCTTCATATAATTTCAAGTTTCATAACCAATTTTTAAGGCTAGGTTTTTCAAAGTTAAAAATGTTGGTCATTCGAACTTGATGCTCTCACATTGCATTGAGTTTAATGTTTGTTTATTTATATTTTTGAAACCTGAGTTTATTTATTGTGATTTAATAATTAGTATTTAAGGGATGATTAACTGTGCTGCTCAATTTTCTAGACTTTATTATACCAAGGTGAGGTTGGGATCTCCACCACAAGAGTTCAATGTTCAGATTGATACTGGGAGTGACATTTTGTGGGTTACTTGCGGTACCTGTAAAGATTGCCCCCAGAATAGTGGATTGGGAGTATAAGTCTTGCCTTTTATCTTATTGTTTACAGATTCATTAGTTTTTTAGTATTTAGTTCATTGCAGTAATTTGAGTTTTTAATTGACTAATTGAGCATTGCATTTGCAGATTCCGCTCAATTTCTTCGATGCTGCTATGTCCTCAACCTTTTCACCTATCTCCTGCTCGAATGACATATGTGCTTCCATTGTTGAAGTTGCATCTGCTGAGTGCTCTAGTGAGAGCAATCAGTGTGCTTACACATTCCAATATGGAGATGGAAGCGGCACCACTGGTTTTTATATATCTGATGTGCTTCATTTTGATACAGTTTTGGGCACCTCACTGATGGCCAATTCTTCTGCTCCTATTGTTTTTGGGTAAGCTGTTATTATGTTTCCTATTGATTATAGTTTTGTGCTATATGGTGGCTATACATGACTAAAATGATAAGAGTAGTTTGGAATTAGCATTTGACATAACCATCTTTATATTTGAATTAACTACCTCTGAAAGAACAGCTTTGTTCATCTTTAATTTTTTATGTCATGGTCTTTCAGTCAAAAGGAAGAGAATCCATGGTCTTGGCATGCATTGCTTCTGTATCTTTTAGTCTCTTTTTACATCTTCTTTCCAGTAGCTTGATTCTATAGAATGTCAATGTGTTGGAGCATTAATTTGATTTTGTGTAAACAGGTGCAGCAACTCACTGTTTGGGGACCTGACTAAATCTGATAGAGCAGTTGATGGAATATTTGGGTTCGGCCAGCAGAGACTTTCAGTGATATCACAATTGGCATCACGTGGGATCACACCTAAAATATTCTCCCATTGCTTGAAAGGGGAGGGTAATGGTGGAGGTATACTAGTTCTTGGTGAGATATTGGATCCAAGAATCGCTTATACTCCCCTTGTTCCTTCACAGTACGTATATTTGCAAAATGCAAATGTTAATATTCTTAATGTTTGTTCTACCATGACAATTAAAACCATATTGTCCTTAAGGCATATGCATTTTAATCTGGTAATTGACCACCTGATTGTGTCATAAACTAATTTGATGAAAATTTTACATAGTTGTAGTTATTTCAAGAGCAATTCTTAATTACTAGACTATGGGTGGTTATTATGACATAACTGGTACTTAATGATCCTTTCAGCTGACAGTAATTTGTGTTCAATTTGAAATTAGAACCAGTTCTGGTAGTTTGTGTGTCACAACGTTGCCAAAGGTTCTGGATCTTTGGTATTCTCCTTCCCTTGATTTTTGGTATTGTTCTATTATCTGATCTCGAATGATATTGAAGTGGAAGGGAATGATATTGAAGTGGAAGGAAATGATATTGCATTGTTTAGTTTATGACTGTTATTTATGCCACCCACTTGAATGTATTGTTTTAGTGTAATGTATTTCACTCCTGGTGCTTTGCCCCCTGAATGACATGTAGTTGTCACCATTATTTTCTTTAGAAAGATACAATATTTTTTATGTACTTCATGGAGTGCTTAAATCATTCCAATTAGCCTTAATCGTTAAGTACTGATGCACTATCATATAACTTCTTGTTGAACTTCTAAACCAGCATTGTCTCTAACCAAGATCCCAACATAGGAATTCCATTTTTGTCTAAATTGCAAAGTATTCTGATTATGATGCACCCACCTGTTCTTGTTTACAAATTACAGAAGAAAACAGTGTCATGATTTTCCAGCTTGTGATTGTTTGTTAGCTGCATTGAGACAATAACAAACATGGAGACATCTATCTTCAATCATTGTCTGATTTGTATCTTTAATCCTTCAGACCTCATTATAATCTATATCTACAAAGCATTGCTGTGAGTGGGCAATTGTTACCGATTGATCAAGCAGTGTTTGCTACATCAGGCAGCCGAGGAACCATAATTGATTCTGGAACAACTTTGGCATACCTTGTTGAAGGAGCTTATAATCCTCTTCTTGCAGCTGTAAGTATCTCGACCCACTTCACACGTCCTTGACCTATCCTTTATTGAAAAGCTACAACCTCAGTTTGACCTTGCAACATGACACATTACTGGTATTAAGGTTGTAATACTTGGCAATAAGGGGGTGGGGTGTTAAGAACAGGCAATATTAAGGTCTTCTGATTCTGTTTGCCTTGTGAGAATCTGACAATCTTTTGCAATAGGCATAAACATGATGCTTTTGATTAATTTTATTTGCTCAATGAGGTTCATGAAGTTAATTCCTTATGGTAAATGATTTCAAAGTTTTTTGCTATTCCTATCCTGAGGTTCTACTGTTGCAGATAACTGCTGCTGTTTCTCAATCTGCAAAACCATATATATATAATGGAAATCAATGCTTCTTACTCTCCACAAGGTTTGTTTCATTATTCATTGTTTATAGGGTTAATTTCACCTGAACTATAACACCTTTTTCCAGTGGATGTCTAAACTCAAAAAGTTTTCTGATCACTAGCCAATCTCTTCCAAAAAAATTCGATTGCTACCCCAAACATATATTTTCATTTCAAAATTCGCTGGAAAACTTGAAAATGCAATTCACCTTCAAATATTAGTCAAAATTGCATGATTTTTACGCCAAAATGACCGTTATTCGAAGCTATATAATAACCCATGTCAATTTCATGATTCTCATTCAATCCGATCACGAATCGAACAAAAGTAATTCTAGGATTTTGAACACTTTTTATTCGATTCGAATTTAAATCAAACAAAAATCTTTAAATTAATTTAGGGTTATAATTTGACTTAGAAAGAGGACCATTTTGGCATATGAATCATGAATTTTTGAGTTTTTCGATGAATTTTGGTTGGAAAATATGTGTTTGGGGTAGCAACTGGAAAATTTTGAAAAGATTGGCTAGTGATTGGAATTTTTTTTGAGTTTATACACCTACTGGAAAAAAGTGATATAGTTCAGTTAGCAAATTGAAATTACCCCTTGTTTATATAAGCAGCTTGTGCCTCTTCCTGTGTAGATATTTAAATAAATAAAAAAACATGATGCAACTAACTGGCACTTGTTTTGAGGCTGCTGCTTTGCATCTCTTAACAGCGTAGCTGAGGTCTTTCCACTGGTTTCTTTCAATTTTGCTGGGGATGCATCCCTGGTTTTAAGACCAATTGACTACCTTGTGCACATGGGATTTGTTGTGAGTCTTCATCTCATCTTGATTTTAATATGTACTGTACTTCGGCATTCTGCAGAGGCCACTCTGTTTATGTTATCTTTACTGATACTAAAAATAACAACGCTAACCTCCTCCTCCGCATCATCATCATGTCATCTCATCATCGAATGATGGCTATGTTGTGACTTTTAAGAAGCAGCCAACTGGTGCTAAACTTTTAATTGGTACTTTCTCTCAGGATGGTGCTGCAAAATGGTGCATGGGCTTTCTTAGAGTTCAGAATCAAGGCACAACGATTTTGGGAGGTTGGTTACCTGTCTCAGAACTATTTGAAATATAATTATTTTTGGAATTATGTATTTGATAATATCAATATTCTTCCAACTTCTCATTACTCTCCAAGCCTCAACAGTTCTACTAACTGATAAGGCTTTCACTGCTTAGATTTATCTAAGAAACTTGAATGTGTTGTCTCCACTCTGAATCTTATTCATTTTCATCCTATCCAGATTTAAGTTGCATAACCCAGAATTAATTCATTACAAATAAACCATGAGCTATAAATTCAGTCCTCTTTTTTTTTTTTTTTTTTTGTTTCTTCCTTATTTGCAGATCTTGTCCTCAAAGACAAAATCTTTGTTTACAATTTGGCTCATCAAAGAATAGGATGGGCGGACTATGATTGTAAGTCTACTCTATAATACATTCATGTTCTTTCATCATTAAAACATTCGATTGTGCTGTGTAACATCGCAATCTTTTTCTTCAGGTTCCTTATCGGTGAATGTCTCCATAACTTCTGGTAAAGACGAATACGTGAATGCTGGGCAGGTGAGTGTGAGTGGAAGCTCTTCCACTAGCAAAATCTTGAAAACAATGCACAAGTATTATGCCCTTCTCTTGCTGCATTCCTTGCTATTACTTGGTGCTCTTTCTTTTTAGATTATTTCCACGTGTGCCCATTCTTTGTTACAATTTATATTTCTTGAAATTGGCTGCCAATCATAGTGTGTCATCTTCAAGACCAGATGCTCCTGGTTAACAACCCCCCCCCCCCCCCCTCCTGGGGTATACTGCTTTGTTATTGTTAACAACTGTAATCAGAAATCAGGTTAAGTAGAGAAACTTATAGTAGGGATTTCGAAAAGATAAGTTAGGAGGATGGCTTTCAGGACCTGCTAATATTTTTATTCTTGTTAATTTTAAATGAGTTATAATTTTTATTGTTATTTTATGAAAGAATACTGTCGTGGTTGAAATTATAGCCTTACTAACAAATTCCGAAACCATAAGTGGCTTATTATTATTATTATTTTGGCTAATGAAAAAAATTCATCTCATGAATCTTTGTTAATTTGGCCATTTTATTCAGAATTGTCAATTTAATCATGATTTTATTGGACCGATGTACAAATTTTGTGAATTAAGTGCTGAATTTGGTAATATATGTAGTATGTGGAAGGCACATTATAGTAAATTATAACTAATTTTTAGCTTCTTCTAAATGATGTACATATTAGAGGTTCTTAAATTAGTCAAATTAATGGTTAAATGACAAAATTATGGTTAAATTGTTTTTCAAAAATTCATCAAACTTGCAAAATAAAATGAAAAAGATTTGGGTTTCCTTTTTTGGCAATTAGATTATTGTTTATTGTTCTCTTTAAGTTATGTCATATTTGGAGTCTTTAGTGGTGTTTAATTTGTGTATCAAGTATATGTTGACTGTTGTCTCAATGACTCGCAAAAGTAAATTTTGTCTGTGGTTGAATTTCACAAATTTAATTGGCCATGTAAAACAACTTTGGCTTATCTTGATGATGAATATTACGAAAATATTTCCCATATCTTTTATTTTTGTCTAGTATCTTCTGTAATTGTATAGTAATTCTCTTGTTTCCATGTAGTTATATTTTTCCTAGTTTATAGTTATCACGCAAGGCTTGTATATATATGGCTTCCTGTACGTCTGATTATATCGAGAGAGAAGTATCAATCAAAATCATTTCCATCTTCATTCAATTTCTTCATATCCATCTCTAAACAAAAGAAAATCAAAATCCAAATCCAATGTAATAATTATATTACGATACTAGTGCAGTCTTTGTGTATTCCACGAGCTATAGGCTATAGCCTATATGAAATGAAAAGAATGAAAGAAATTTTTTAAATGCACTCAGTAAAATAAACAACAATAAAGATAAAACAGTTGGTGAATGTGTTTGTGTTATATATATATAAGTGATGTATCATCTTATTTAATATATAAAACAATAAATTTGATTTTAATTTTGAATAAAATAGTTGTTATTTTTAAAATATATGTTTATAGTTTTAATTTAATATTTCGAATGAATTAACTTTTCTAATATTCGTTTAATAAATGTTATTTTTAAGGTACTTTAGTAAATTTTAAATCTTTTTAAGTAAGGTGCAATAATTTGTACTTAATTTGACTGTAAATATCCAAAAAGGATGAAGGACGATTGTAAGCATAACAATCATAAAATAGAGAAAATCGTTGTTATAGTGAATTCGAACCCCAATGAAATAAATATACACTTCTTCAGCTGCTTCACAACTATACGTATTTGTACAGTAGCTTTCAATCATAAATGGTGTCAATTTCAATCAATTTGTACTTGATGGTAAGACAATGTAATTAATAATTGGTCTTATATCATCAATTGTGCTAACCTTGATATGGAAGTTATGAGATGCTACTTTTGCTCGAAAAATCAATCAAATTGATTTTCTACCTTTTGTTCAATGATCATATTCTATAAGATTACATTTATACAACTTAAGGATGACATTAATAATAATAATAATGATGATAATAATAATAATAATATCAAATAAAACTAAAATTGAAAAAAACACTAAATGGCAACACACTAATACAATATTTGGTTTCATTTGTCTCTTGTGATTTTGTTTTGAAAAGTGAGTTTTTTAAAAGGTTTTCAAGGATCATATTCTAATTTTCCAATCTTAATTGTTTAATATAAATATTTAAGTAATTATCATTTATATATTCATTGATTCATCAAATCCATCCGACAAAAATATAATTGTTCTTAAGCATTAAAGGAATCAACATAGCTGCAATTAACTATTTTTATCATAAAACTATCAAAGAATTTTCAATTTAAAACTAGCATTGACTTAAAAAGTAGAACTCTTTATTTATTTTTTATTAAATTTTTTTTATTAAAACATGACTTTTTTTTTTTTTTTTGGAAAGAGCATTAATTATATAAAACCATATTTATAAACTTTAAAAAGTTGTAATACTTTCCATTAACCATAACATGATTATTGCAAGAAATTTACGTATATAAATTTAAAACAGATTACAATATTTTTTAATAAAATATTCAAACATATTTATATTACTTAAAGTAGAGAAATTAATTGTCTGGTTTTTACTTATTTTATTTATTTTTTAAAATTTTATGTGTTGACCTTTATGTACAAATTTGGTGATTTTTATGTACAAATTCGATGACATTTATGTATTCAACTCAGAAAAAAATGAAGAATTTCAGCATACTTTTATGTATTTCAGCATACTTTTATATATATAAATGTCACATGAATATATATAAGGGTTATATTAATATCAAATAAAGATATCTATGTACAAATTTTGATAAAATTCTTCATTTTTTTTTAAGTTATTGTTCCTAAAGTCACGAAATTTATATATAAAAGTCACAAAATTTGTACATAAAGGTTTTAACCTAAAATAAAAATATAAAAGTCACAAAATTTATACATAAAAGTTTTGACTTGAAATAAAAAAAAAATACGCCAATCAGAATCAACCCGGATTATATATGCAATTTGTACACAAAGGTCACCTAATTTATATATAAAGATTTTGATCTGAAGTAAAAAAAAAAAAAAAAACACACCCATTCAAATCGACCCAAATTGCATGTACACAAATTGCACAGTAAACACACCCTAGATTACATTCTAAATTATATTTTATAAAAAAAATTATTAGTTAAATAAAAAAAACTCAAAAGATATATAGCATCCCGAATAATCCTTATATATATTCATGTGACATTTATATACATAAAGATATGCTGAAATTCTTCATTTTTTTAAACTTATTATTCCTAAAGTCACGAAATTTATACATAAATGTCACAAAAATTGTATATAAAGGTTTTGACTTGAAAAAAAAAAAACAAGCCTATCCACATCAACCCGGATTGTATGTGCAATTTGTATACAAAGGTCACCGAATTTATATATAAAAGTTTTGATCTGAAATAAAAAAAAAAAAAACACATCCATCCAAATCGACTTAAATCGCATGTACAACAATTGGCCAGTAAACTCACTCTAGATTATATTTTATAAAAAGAATTATTAGTTAATTAAAAAAAATTTCAAAAGACATATAACATCCCCGAATGAGACGGCGCTTGTGGGTGAGATACTTTGGTCAACTGAATTTGCAGCTATTTGAATCAGTCTCTCCCTTCTTTCTCTCGGCCCACCTAAGTATTTGCTTACCATTTCTCCCTCTATTTTTGCTACATTTGGATTGTTAAGCCACGCGCCATTTGTTATGTCTAATTAATTAATGTTTTGAAAGAAAAAAGAGAGTAGGAATAATTAATTGTTGTTTTGAAGAAAAAAGGGTAACAAATACCAATCATAATCTCTAGAATTAAATGGAAATAATAATTCCTTTCATTTATTAAATTTAAAAAATTTGTGGAAAAATTATAATTAAACTTTCCTTTTAGGGCTGTATTAAATATTTTTTCCTAATAATGCTTACTAAAATTTTTTTTTAAATATTTTTTCCTAATAATGCTTAATAAAATTTTTTGGAATTGAAAATTTATATTTATCGTTTTTCAAACATTATAAATATAGTAGAAATTTTATCAATTTTAAGCACTAGAATTATTCCTTCCTAAAAAATGGAAAATAATAATTCCTTAATTATTAGATTTTAAAAAAAATACTAATATTTCATTTCCGCAAAAATTATAGTCAACTTTCCTTTTTTTTTTTTTTTTTTAAAGATGTATTTAATTTATATTTGTCATCTTTCAAACATTATAAAAATATAGTAGAAAATTTGAAGTATAATAACTGTAATTTCCAATTCAAGTGAGAATTCCAAATTTTTTTTTTTAAATAAATGAAGGAAAGAAGGTGAAATAAGAAATGAGGAAACTCTTTTATAATTTTTTAAAAGTTCCATTGTATCTCGCATTGTTTTCTATCTAGACATATATTATTAACTTTATAATTTATAGTTATGTATAGGGTGTCATATGTTATTCTAATAGTTTTTTTCTAATTTATTTTAGATATTTTCTCTGCCTATTAATTTGAGTAAAACATTCTATATTTTTCATAGAACATAGGAAGACATTTTAAAGCCCTTCCACCAATCCACTCTTCTAATCTATATAACTAGTATAATTTTATGTTTCTCAATTTCGATGATTTCCTTAATTACTTTCCGTAATTTCTTTGAATTAATGGAAATATTCATTTTAATATAAAGAGAAGATATATGGAAATTTATATATTTGGGTTTATTTCCCTAACTCATATGTCTTTAAATAGTATAGTATCAATATATGTTTGTTGAATATTTTTTTTAGGCATTGTATATGAACAAATAAAAATATGTCTTCATTTTCACTACAATGTAAAATCAGTATTCAATCAAAATCAAAATATAACAAAAGTGTAAAATCAGTATTCAATGAAAATCAAAGTATAATGATTCGGTGTTTATAAATAAAATTTTATCAATTAAAAAAGGAAAAAAAAAATGTAAAACTACAGTAAACAAAATATACTTTCCCAACACAAAATAAGCAAATATTACTAATTTGATTAGTAATTTAAATGTCAGTAAACTCATACAATTTTCGATCACAATTATTTTTGAGATCCATATAAGATTATATTGAATTGAATCTAATAATGCCAATAATAAAAATAATGAAAATTATAATAAATATTGTTAGTACTTTGAAATGATAATATAGTTGTTGTGATCCACCTAAAAATACTGTCATTAGAAAATAGCCGAAAAAAACCTAAACAAGTGAAGCAACGCGCCTCCGGAGGGTGTGAGGCACAGTTTCTGGTATCGGCATAACGAAACGGTACTGAACTCCCGCGTCCATGCATATCATCTCTTCACTCACTCCTCTCCTACTCTAATCTTCTCCTCCCCACCCCCACCCCTACCCACCCCTACCCTAAGTTTTCCTTAATTACCAGCTATTCATTAATATTCCCTAAGTTTTCCTTAATTAACTGCTATTCATTAATATTCTTCATAAGGAAAGAATATCGTCAATTGTTAGTTTCGCATTCACTCTCGGATTCTGTATCAATTGGTGTAACATTCAACCTACAACCTACATTATTGCCTAACGCCTAAATTATACGCAGAAGATTTGGTGTGGGTGTTGCGTTTCTGGAGGATTGATGGCGGCGATGGAACAGACGGTTCCGGCGATGCCGGCGTCTCTGTACGTCGGCGATCTGCAGCATGACGTCACGGATGGTATGCTGTTTGACGCGTTCAAGGAGTTTAAGAGCCTTGCCTCCGTTCGAGTCTGCCGTGATTCCGCTACCGGCCACTCCCTCTGTTACGGCTACGTTAACTTTATCTCTCCTCAAGATGGTATTTTTTTTTTTACAAATTAGGTTTTTGAATTCTTGTTCGATTCTGTGTACTGAGTTGGAGTTTGTGTAGAAGTGGAGCGCTGATTGCCCTTACTCGCGATGAAATTTTGCTTGATTTATGATTATTTTGGGTTGATTGATTGTATTGACGAGATTTTCATGTTTTAAAAGGCAGATCAAATTGATTCTTTTATGAACAAGGGGAATTGGTGTTCCTTGTTCAAAAAAATCTAATCGAACGAATAAGTAAAAATGATAATAAAGAGTATGAGGGGACATTGATGCATCGATTTCTCTTTGTCATGCATGCATGTCCTACAGTAGTTTTGAATTTCTAATTATGATTCATTTCTTGATCGGCTGAAGTTATCTACCTACAAGAATTGCTGTCTGTCAAAATATGAGTTCTGCAAAAACTTGACTTTTATATGGATAGGTGTGAATGGATGTGATTCTTTTCGCATTGAATCCAAGCTTATTGAGAATTGAGATGTTCTCTATTTGTAATGTGCATTAACATGGAGTGATTTAAAAAGAGCCTCATCCAGAAACAGCTTGAGTTTTTCTGAATGGACCCGGTAACTGAAAGATAGGAGATTGTTAAGTATGGCTTATTTGAAATTTTATGTATATTGGTCTATATAGATGTGTCAGTCCTCAGATCCTAGACTGCTTAACCCCTCAGACTTGTATGTTGTTTAGTGAAGCTTGAAATGCGCCATTGACTTAACCTGTGTGTGCGCACGTGCACGTGTGTGTTTATCATACTGACTTGGTACCTTGATATATATAGCCATTCAAGCTATTGAAGCAAAAAATCATTCCCCGTTGAATGGAAAAATGATTAGGGTTATGTGGTCGCATCGTGATTCAGATGCACGAAAAAGTGGAGTAGGAAATGTCTTTATCAAGGTAACTCTTGTTTTTCAAATTTGAATCAATTTCACTTGTTATTGAGATATCTGTATATTGTTTCATGATCACTTATAGTAAATCAATGTTTTACTTTTGCGGTTTTACTGTAGAATTTGAGTGACTCCATAGATAGTTTTAAGCTTCAAGAAATGTTTCAGAAGTTTGGTAATGTAGTATCTTGTAAAGTAGCCACTTCTGATGATGGGAAAAGCAGAGGATATGGCTTTGTTCAGTTTGAATCTGAAAATTCTGCAGTAGCTGCTATTGAGAAGCTCAATGGCTCATTTGATGGAGGCAAACAGATGTATGTCAGATCCCCCTCTTTTTTCTCATGCTCTTGTGTTTTGGTATTATGCGAGAAAATTTATAGTGCCATTACATTTAGCACTTCTTTATTGTGTAGGTATGTTGGTAAGTTTGTGAAGAAGAGTGACCGGTCTGCTTCTAGTCATGAAGCGAAGTTCACAAACCTGTATGTAAAGAATTTGGATACAGGTATATCCGAAGAAGTCCTTAAGGAGAAGTTCTCTCAATATGGAAAAATTGTGAGCTTAGTCATCTCAAAAGATGATAATGGTTCATCGAGAGGCTTTGGATTTGTTAATTTTGAAAAACCTGAAGATGCCAAATGTGCAGTGGATGCTTTGCATGGATTACTACTTGGTATGATGATTGAACTTCTAAATGTTTAATATATTATGTTACTGAACTTTTGCTATTTAAAGCTTTGGTATTTAATCTTTGCATCCTGAAGGTTCGAAGGCTTTATACGTTGCCCGGGCACAGAAGAAGTCAGAACGTGAGGAAATGTTACGCCACCAGTTTGAGGAGAAAAGGAAGGAACAGATCCTGAAATACCAGGTCTCATAGGAATCAATTTCTTCATAGTATGCTTATTTAGTTTCTCTATTGTCACTGTGTCACCTTTTTTTTTTTTTTAATCTACCAATTCCAGGCATCAAATATTTATGTGAAGAATATTGATGATGACATCACTGATGATGAGCTGAGGGAACGTTTTAGTCAGTGTGGCACAATTACCTCTGCAAAAATAATGCGAGATGAAAAAGGACTGAGCAAGGGGTTTGGATTTGTTTGCTTCTCTACGCCGGAGCAGGCAAGTAGAGCTGTATATACTTTCCATGGTGAGTATGGTCTATATTAGTTTATTCTAATGATTCTAATTATAGTGAGGCACATAAACATGATGTTTGAATTTATTTAGGGATGTCTTGTTCATGAGACAGACATACTTGCATATGTTATTTGTTGTCTTGTCTTAATGTAGTTTATGGTCTGGATACCAAGAAACGTTGTCAGACAACATTTTCTAATATGTCATTCTGATGCAAATATATTAATTTTGTTTAGAAGCAGTGCATAAAAAACTCTAGAAAGCTCTTACCTTTTGAGCTAAATTACAACTATGCTACACTTTTTTTACTTCTCATTAAATGGTTGCTAGTGTGTATGAATGACATTTGGGCTTAAGGTATGGAGTAAAATACTTGTGGTTTTGCATTGTTAACTTCATTTCAAATGCTATAACAGCTGTGTTATTCCCCTCACCTCTATCCTTCCAGCTTTAGGTTTTCTAAGAATAACGATTCTTTGAAATTTATGTTCTGATCTTTGAAGTTTATTTTACAATCATCACGCCAAGTTGGTCTAGCACAATTATTCTTTTCTGCCATAGTAGTTACGTAAGGATACAAGTTGTGGAGTATATGTTGTATACTTGCATTGGGATCTGAGAGAAAGCTAGATGTACAAATACTTGTGAAGCAAAATAAATAGCTCCAAGAACCTGCCATTTTTATTTGTCTTCAGTGATGGTGTTATGAGCTATATTTTCGCAGTCTCTATAATGTTATTGAAAATTCCAGATAACAAAATTTCTGCACCTTCTAGACTCATTGACATATAATTAGTATACAGAATCAGTTAGTCATCTTGATATCTTCATCTGTAGCTTCTTAAGCTTCAGCATAGCTTTTTCTCACTGTTATTTGCTGATTCAATCAAATGCCTTTTAGGTAACACATTAGAGCTCTGAAGTACTTGTCTATGTATATGTTGCAGGATTTATTTTGCGTAAGAAGCCATTGTACGTGGCGATTGCTCAGAGGAAAGAGGAAAGACAAGCTCAGTTACAACTAATATACGCACAATGTATCACAGGATTACCCGGACCCCCATCACCTTTTATTCCTGGTGGATATCCTCATCTTTATTATCCAGCCCCCGGCGTTGTTCCCCCAATTCCTGCACAGCCTAATCTGATGTACCACCAGCCTCCAGGAATTAGGCCAGGGTGGAGGGCTACCGGCATTCCTAACCCTTCTAGACCTGTTCATCCATCTCCACCCACCTTGGTCTGTTTTAGTTGGTTCAGTTTAAGTAGTTAGTTTTAACCAAATTTTCTATGCCAAGTCAATTCATATTTTCCCGGGTTTGTGTTCACAATTTTACAGGCACCCAATAATTCGAGACACAGACATAGAGGAAGGACGAATGGGCATGCTCATCCACAGGGACCTGGTCCATATGCATCACATTTGCAATGGCCAGTACATTCTGTGGCTTCATCTAAAGATTCAAGCAATCAGCAGGTCAATTTAGTTATGCACGTTTATTCGCTTGATTTTAAGTGTATGTGATTAGCTGAATAAAGGGTGTATTATTATTGCTCAGCCTATTCTAATAGCTACTGGACTGGGTGCTGGGGGGTTGGAGATGTTAAGTAGCCTGCTTGCTGCATCTCCTCCTGAACAGCAGAAACATATTCTCGGAGAGCGCCTTTATCCCCTCGTTGCTCATCATCAGGTGAAGAAACTCAACTTTTCTCAACTATGAATATCAAAATGCTGATTTATTTATATATTTTGTTTGTGTTTGGCAGCCTGAACTAGCAGCAAAGATAACAGGAATGCTGTTGGAGATGGACAACTCTGAACTACTGGTTTTATTGGACTCACCAGAGTCACTGGCGGCAAAGGTGGAGGAGGCGGTGCAAGCACTCAAACTCTCCAAGGCCAAAGTGTCGAACCAAGATTCACTGCGTTCCAACTACCTTGCTGCTGGTGTTGCTGTCAACTGAGATCACTACTTTACCCCACCCTTTATTATTTTATTTTAATCTTGACAATTTTCAGTTTGGATTTGGAACCTTGTTTGACATGAGGATAACAATTTTCAGTTTGGATTTGGAACCTTGTTTGACATGAGGATAACAATTTTCCGTTTGGATTTGGAACCTTGTTTGACATGAGGATCTGAGTTTGGCCGTCTTGACATACAACAAACTTGCAAGACTTTGTTTCCGTTTCTACTGTGATTATTTGGACATAAATACAATCAAAGATGAAATATTTTAATGAAGAAAGCATGCATGGTGCAAGTGACAGAAACTGATTCCTCACCATTCACCAACCTAGTACTGCTCTCATATAAAAATATAATTATTCTACAGTGGTACTCACTCAAATAAATATATAATTTATTTTAATTAGATTTTTAATACCAACAAATTTTCAGCGCATTGACCGCATACGCAATACGTCTTGTTTTGTTGATGGTTGCACACGTGCGCACCACTGTAGTGTTAACCGTAGACCATCCAACACAGAATACTTTCCCTTTGGAGGCAAGACAAGCCGCCCACGTTCTCTCTTTTCACCTCTCGGCGGCGCGAAATGGAGCTTCTCCGATATGCCCCACGCCAATCGCCCCTCCTTCAGACCAAGTTTTCTACTAACGATGTCGCCAAGGCGTCCTCCAACGCCCTCACCTGCACCCGCCAAAAGCCGTTCGTTTGTTGCACGCTGTCGAAGCGGAGTTCGGAGATTTTACCCTCCGTCGAGAAGGTTCCTGGTGTTTCGCCGGTGATTGCGCCTCCTTTGCCCCTCCTGAGAGTTTCTACGAGTTCTCTACAGTGCGAGAGCGGGTGTTTGTTGCCGAATGAGAATTTGGGTAGGACTGCTGTTGGCGGCGATACGCTGAGTGCTATGGAGTATTTGACGAATATTCTGGCGTCAAAGGTGTATGATGTGGCGTACGAGTCTCCGTTGCAGCTGGCGACGAAGCTCTCGGAGAGGTGGGGGGTGAATTGTTGGCTCAAGAGAGAGGATCTTCAGCCTGTATGTATTTTACTTGATTTCTGGTGTGTGTGTTTTATTTGTTTGGGTTATTCCTGAAGAATGTAATGTATGCATGTTTCTATATCTAATCGTTCCATTTTAATGTGAGTTGCTCCGGTTTTTGCTTTTAGAATGATTTGAAATTCGTTTGAAATTTTGGGATTAATGTTTCGAATTTTCTGCTGAGCGTTGGAAGGGTTATCAAATTTATCACGATTTCTAGTTTTCTTCTAAATTTGCAACTGACATGGTTCAACAGATGTAAGCTTTGTTGCTTAGGTATATATTTGAAATTTTGTTGTTTTTGAGGAAGTGTAGAACCTCAACCACAGGGAAAGTTGAAACATTTCTAATGTCCTGGGTTTGATCTTCTGAAGATTTAGTTTTATGTAGCTTAGATTATTTTCGATCAATATGCCCTCTGATGATCTGCTATTCAGGTTTTTTCGTTTAAGCTCCGAGGTGCTTATAATATGATGGCGAAACTTCCAAAGGACCAGCTGGAAAGAGGAGTAATTTGTTCATCCGCAGGAAATCATGCACAAGGTGTGGCTTTATCTGCACAGAGATTGGGGTGCAATGCTGTGATTGCTATGCCTATTACTACACCAGAGATTAAGGTTCTTGATTGTTTATTCATGTTATATGTTATCCTTTAAGTTACTTGCAATCAAAATTCTGAAGCCCTTTTGCTTGATTCTGCTAGTGGAAGTCGGTTGAAAGACTGGGGGCGACTGTTGTACTCATTGGTGATTCTTATGATGAAGCTCAAACTTATGCCAAAAAGAGAGCAGAAGAGGAGGGCCGCACATTTATACCTCCTTTTGATCACCCTGATGTAATCATAGGGCAGGGAACAGTTGGAATGGAGATTGTGAAACAGATGAAAGGCCCAATAGAAGCAATATTTGTGCCTGTTGGTGGTGGAGGACTTATAGCTGGTATTGCTGCCTATGTAAAAAGGGTGTCCCCAGAAGTCAAAATTATTGGTGTGGAACCATTTGATGCGAATGCTATGGCATTGTCTCTTCACCATGAACGGAGAGTTGTGCTGGACCAAGTGGGGGGTTTTGCTGATGGGGTAGCAGTAAAGGTGGTTGGCGAAGAGACTTTCCGCCTTTGCAAGGAACTGATAGATGGTGTAGTTCTTGTTGGCCGTGATGCTATTTGTGCATCAATAAAGGTTTGCTGTCTTTTGGGTCATTCTATTTTCTTTTAAAATGTACAATTATTGATACCTTCTTGAGACTTGCTACTATTGAGTTTGCTGGTTTTTTTTTTTTTGGGAAATTCTGCCTGATATGTCAAGTATCAAAGTTATTTTATTTCTTATATTATAGAGCACAATATTTTTGTCTTATACTTTGTTGTTTCTTAAAAATCCAAATATATAAAATGCAATTATAACTCATCTGGATGGGAATTTAGAACTTGAGGTACTTTGAGTACTAGTTTTTTCCTTATATGCTCACATACCTTCACCTAGTTTTATGGTGTCAGTCTTGTTTATATCCCATTTGCTATTTTCTCAGACATAATTACCATGGATATATTTTCATAGTTTCATGTCTGTCTGTCAGCTGGTTGGTTGGAGTGCCATTCTTGTGTCAGTATGATATGAGATATTTTGACTGCTTATTTTCATCAGTGTTCACATGGTTCTTTTTCTTGCTTGTAAATTGTAATTGGTTACTTTTATTATTACTAAAGCATAAACTACATTCAGATTCATTATAAGTTGGGAGAGATTGTTATCTCTTCTCAGAACCCCGACTCTTCAATACATATATAGTGCACCCTCAAATTCATTATAGGTTGTGGATAGATCCTATAATGGATCCTTTTTAGATATATTAAGTCATAACAAGAGCAAGCTATCTTCTTTGGACATCTCCAATGTTTCTTTCCATATAGGTCACTAGTTGATGCATCTCTAAATGCATTTATCCATTTTGGTATGTATTGACATGAAGGCAGTGTTATGTCTAGGTCTTTTGTTGGTAGCACCGTATCACACCTGAAGGTTCAGTGATGGTATTGCAGAAGCAATCCAATAAGCTAATGGTCTGTGAGGAAAAAAAAATCTAATTAATTATAATCAGTTATATAATTTCCATGCAATTCTCTGAAACTTGTTACTCAAGATCAAAAACTTTCCATCTGCTAGACAAAGTAACACGGCTAATAAATGCGACTCGTGATTTTTAAAACTGGAAAGAACTTTCTTTAGATGTAATCTTTATTCATACTTACCACTCTTACCCTCTCCACATCAAATGTTAGAGGTTGATCCTTAGCCCTAATTCTGGGATTCAATTTTACTGATTAACTTAGTTGGCTGTTTATAGGTTGATGCTTCGATGTATTATGGCCTTGAAGCTTGAGAACTTACTGCTAATTATTAACTGGCCTTGCCCAGGACATGTTTGAGGAGAAAAGGAGCATTTTAGAACCAGCAGGTGCTCTTGCCCTAGCTGGAGCACAAGCTTATTGCAAGTACTATGGACTCGAGGGTGCAAATGTAGTAGCAGTGACCAGTGGAGCTAACATGAACTTTGATAGGTTGAGATTGGTAACTGAACTTGCAGATGTTGGTAGACGGCGGGAAGCTGTACTTGCAACTTACTTGCCAGAGGAGCCTGGAAGCTTTAAACAATTCTGCGAGCTTGTCAGTTTCCACTTATCTAACTCCTTGCATTCTCATTATGTTAAGGATGCACTTCATGTTTAAATAGTTGCTACTGTTTGCTTGCAGGTGGGGCCTATGAATATTACTGAATTCAAATACAGATTTAATTCAGATAAGGAAAAAGCTTTAGTACTATACAGGCAAGAGATATGTTTGATGCACTTTATTTCACAAAGAACAAACGATGTTCACTAGTTCTCTGTATTTTGCAGTTCTACACTATAAAGCACTAGTATATCATTTACCTATCTTTTGCTTTCTTAACAGTGTTGGACTTCATACTGACCTAGAACTTGAGGCAATGATCCAGAGAATGGAATCTTCTCTATTACAGACCATTAATCTTACAAAAAATGACTTGGTCAAAGATCATTTACGTCATTTGGTATGCACATCTTATATTTTATTGAACACTCAATATTTTATAGAACACTCAATACAGGCAATTTGTATTGTATACAACACTATTGTTCTTGTATTAGTTGTGATCATAATTGGTTGGGGGATAGTTGCTAAAAGACATAGAAGCCTACCACATGTCTTGGAGTATGGGTGGGCCGTGGGTGGGAGAGATTTATTCTGGTGGACAAAGCTGATTATTGAATCATTGTAGTAAACATATTTTTGAAACTAAGTGTCCAAGACATGTCAGACTTTCACTAGATTATTCATGGACATCCTAGTTTAGCAACTTCCTGTTGTTTGGCAAGGGCATATCATACATGATCTATATAAGCAAACTGCTGAGCAAATCAATCAGCTGGTAGGGTCCTGTTCATTTCAATGTTGTCATTTTATTGACAATGGACAAAGTAAGTACACTATGAATATAAAACAATGGAAAATTCCTAGGACGTCTGGAAGTCCCTTCATTGAAAAGTTGACTTGTGACTCTTATTACAGTCTGATATATTAATTATTATGTGCTTGATTTGCTATGGATCTATTTCAGATGGGTGGAAGATCAAATGTTAAAGATGAGCTGCTATGCCGTTTCATTTTCCCTGAGAGGCCTGGTGCCTTGATGAAATTCTTGGATGCTTTGAGTCCACGCTGGAATATAAGTTTGTTCCATTACCGTGGACAGGTACAATCTATATCCACTATCATTATTTTTATGCACAAACTTATCTTTTTTTTTTTTTTTTTGCACATGGCCAGGGTGAAACTGGTGCAAATGTATTGGTTGGTATCCAAGTTGCTCGATCTGAGATGGATGAGTTCAAGTGCCGTTCAAACAGTCTTGGGTACGAGTATGAACTGGAAACCAGTAATGAAGCGTTCCAGCTTTTAATGCGATGATATATGCTATGGAAAATAAAAGGTGCCTTTAATTAATTAGTCGAAGCTTATAGAGGATTTTCCATCGCCTCGTTCTCTTTTCCAGCACAAGGGAGGCATGAGTTTTGATTTGTCCTTTGCAACATCAAGCTTTAGAAAAATTTGAAGCTGTGTTCTTTTGTGTGACAGTTTTATCTAAGTTGAGAACCATTCAGGTTCAAATTCCCTTCAGCAGTCCCTTAATTGGCCCCCTCTTGTTTTTTTTTTTGAAGTTTTTTAGTTTGATCATGTGCTACGTTTAATGAATTACACAGAGTGATACTACTGTTGTGATTCTATTGTGTGTGATTGTGCCTAATGTATACTAATAGAGTATTTATGTGTCTTCTATCAATGTGTACATAAGTTAATTTTGATCATTCTAAAAGATTATCTACTATTGCAAAATTTTCTAAATTTTTTGATGGCGTGGGGTTATCCACACCCACCAGATATTTTGGACCATCTTTACTAAACATCTTTTCTTCCAAACCTTTCAACTTCAAGACTCGGTGGAGTGTGATAGGTCAAAGGTACGGTTTTTTTTTTTAAATTTCAATATATATATATATATATATATATATATATATTTCAATCACGTCTCCACAATTAATATTTAGGTTGAAGCATTTTTGTATGAAAAGTATTTAGAGCTGTCAAATTGTTTTGCACAATGATCGACATTGGTTCATTGAACAACGTTTAGAATGATGGTCGAACAATTAAATTTTCACGTTGTTCTGGTCCTGGATACACAGCTGAAAGTGCTTAGACAGTTCGATCACTGATTTGGAAAATCATAAAGGGCCAAATTAGAATCGAGTGGTGGGGATTCTCGTTTCCATTTTGGTTCATACTATTGGTTTGGGTGGTTTTATTTTATTTTTTTTATTGTTTTTAAATCAAATTTACATATAAATATTATAATTATTCATATATTACAAAATAAGTAACAATTTTGTATGAATCAATAATTTAATATGAATTAAAAAGAATTTATATTTACAAATTACAAAATTAAAATTTATAAGTTACAATTTCAAAAAATAGAAATTATGATTTGAATACAAATAAATATAAATTACAAACTTAAAAAAATTACGACTTATAATACTCATTAATAATAATAATCAATATAATTTAAAATTAAAAAATAAAATAATATAAACACATAATATATTTTTATATAATATAAAACTTTAAAAAATAGATAAATCGACCGTTAAGCATCAATTCTCGATTTGAAAATACTTCGAATCAAAATCAAATTGTATAATCACGGTTCATGATTTGGATTTCAAATCAAACATATCCGAAGTTAAAAAAAAAAAAAAAACAGAAGTGTAAAAACTTAAGAGTGGGTCTAAAGACCCACTAAAATGGGGTGCCTTAAAACTTCATGCCTTTAGTTGGACCCAAAACTTAATTCTTTGGGTTTATTGTTTTTTGATATTTCCTCATTCCCCGCCGCATTCTTCTTCATTTTCTACTTGTCTGCGACTCCGGCGGTGGTGGTGGTTGGGCTCGTCGAGAAGCACCCCCAAGTTTCTCAACCCCTCTCTGCATGCCTCCATGGTTTCACTTATTAGCCTTCCTCTTCCATCGCGCACACTTGCAAAGAAGATGTATACCTATTTGGCATCATAAGAAACTGCATAAATTTCAGTGAAATATGGGCGCTTCGGATGTCTATCTATGCCTTTCTCTTGTTGGAGATGAAAAATTTGAAAAAATTCCTACAATTAATCGTTTCCGCCAACTCAGTGAGTTATTCTGGTGAGGGGATGCTGCTTGCTCGATGCGTCGCGCGGTTATCCTTACGCCAATTTCCCTTCAGAGTTTCGGTGAACCTCTTTTACAAGGTTAATTTTTATTTCTTCTTTTGCCTTTGGCAATTGATTTTGTTTTTAGTCTAGCTGTATAGATTGTATATAATCTCTTTATCGCGCATTTGAATGCAAAATCCTCTGAAGAATGTAATTATGTTGATAATGCTTCCACATCCAGAGACTGTTGGTTAAAAAAAAAAAAGAGCAGAACCGGTGCCTTCATGGCTTCATTACATTCCCAGTCGACGAAAATGCACATAAATTTGATTGCAAAACAAAGATGATTAATCGTTTGTGCTCTAACTGGCTGCAGGGGATTCATGAAAGTCTTCGAACTTACCATGTAGGGATTCTTGAAGAATGTTTGGAGGTTGAAAAATCACCAGATGCAAAGACCATTGAAGGAGACCATTTGAGAGCCGGGTTGTGTGTTGATGTTAGTGCTCCTGCAGAAGAATTGAACGTATTAGCTGTAGAGGATGATTTTTCAGGATGTACATATACGAGCTCCGGTGACAAAATGAAAGCTTTATGTGTCAAGAAGAAATTGTACAGTGAATTGAGCTTTATTTCAGGAAAACTCTATGAGACTGTTCCTCTAGATGATGTTGCTCTAGCTAATATTCTGCGGAGTTGCATTGGTGCTAAGGTTGCTTTTCATTTTGTTCAACTGATTCATGCTAAGATCATCCAATGTGGTTTAAATACAAGCCGACACGTTTGTAATCCTCTGATAGATTTGTACATTAAGAATGAAAGTGTAGATTCTGCACTTGAAATTTTTAGAAATATGAGCACAAAGGACAGTGTTTCTTGGGTTGCCATGATATCAGGCTTGTCCAATAACGGTCAAGAAGTGGAGGCTATCCTTCTTTACAGTGAGATGCGTAGGTTAGGCGTCTTTCCCACTCCATATGTTTTCTCAAGCATTATTAGTGCCTGTACTAAGATAAACTCGTATGAAGTTGGAGAGCAACTTCATGCTCTAATCTTTAAGTGGGGATTCCCATCAGAGCCTTATGTGTGCAACTCTCTTGTTTCACTTTATTCTAGATGTGGGAATTTGACGTCTGCTGAACTGATTTTTAGTGGAATGCAGCATAGGGATAAAGTTTCTTTCAATACTCTGATTTCGGGCTTTGCTATGCAAGGATCAATCTACAAGTCTCTCCAGTTATTTGAGAAAATGCAGATTGAGTCCTTGAAACCTGATAGTGTTACAGTTGCGTGTCTACTGAGCGCATGTACTTTAATGGGAGATCTTCATAAGGGAATGCAGCTGCATTCTTTTGCAATCAAGGCAGGAATGTTTTCAGATATCATCATTGAGGGTTCTCTGCTGGACCTTTATGTAAAATGTTCTGATGTAAAAACAGCCCATAAATTTTTCCTTGCAACGCAAACAGAAAACGTGGTACTTTGGAATGTGATGCTGGTGGCATATGGACAGATTGGTGATCTCCAAGAGTCGCTCCGTATTTATTCACAGATGCAGAATGAGGGCCTGAAGCCTAACCAGTACACATATCCTAGTATTCTAAGAACATGTACTTCTGTTGGAGCGCTTGATCTAGGAGAGCAAGTCCATACCCAAGTTATAAAAACTGGATTCCAGCCGAATGTGTATGTCTGTAGTGTGCTTATAGATATGTATGCCAAGCATGGTAACCTGGAAACTGCCATAAAAATATTCAGACGACTTAAAGAAGATGACTTAGTTTCTTGGACAGCTATGATTGCTGGATATGCTCAGCATGACATGTTTGCTGAAGCTCTTAAACTTTTTGAAGATATGCAAGAACGAGGGATTCGGTCAGATAATATAGGATTAGCAAGTGCTATAAGTGCATGTGCTGGAATCCAAGCTCTTGATCAAGGCCGTCAAATTCATAGTCAGTCTATTGTGTCTGGCTACTCTTCAGATAGTTCAGTTGGAAATGCCCTTATATGTCTCTATGCTAGATGTGGCTGCGTGCTAGAGGCACAGTTGGCATTTGAGAAAATGCATGCTAGAGATAACATTTCATGGAACGGATTGATATCAGGATTTGCACAGAGTGGAAATGGTGAGGAAGCACTGAAAATATTTTCTCAAATGATTCAATTCGGAGAAGAGGCTAATATGTTCACCTATGGGTCTGTTGTTAGTGCAGCAGCAAATTTAACAAATGTGAAACTAGGTAAGCAAATTCATGCCAGAATTATAAAAACAGGGTATAACACTGATGTAGAAGTATGCAATGTATTAATCACATTGTATGCAAAATGTGGATGTCTTGCTGGTGCCAGGAAGGTATTCATTGCAATGCCTCAGAAAAATGAAGTTTCATGGAATGCTATGGTTACAGGGTATTCTCAACATGGATATGGTAAGCAAGCTATAGAACTCTTTGAGGACATGAAAATGCTCCAACTGATGCCAAACAATATTACATTTGTTGGGGTTTTGTCGGCCTGTAGCCATGTAGGATTGGTGGAGGAGGGGCTTAGTTACTTCAGATCCATGAAAGAACACCATGGCTTAGTACCAAAAGAACAACACTATGCATGTGTGGTTGATATTCTTGGAAGGGCCGGTCAGGTCTCCCGTGCAAGAGCATTTGTGCAGTCTATGCCAATCAAACCAGATGCAATGATCTGGAGGACCCTCCTAAGCGCCTGCACGGTTCACAAGAATACAGAAATCGGTGAAGTAGCAGCAAAGCATCTTCTGGAATTAGAACCTAAAGATTCTGCTACTTATGTTCTCATGGCAAATATGTATGCTGTTACTGGTAAATGGGATAATCGGGATTGTGTAAGACGACTCATGAGAGACAGAGGTGTGAAAAAAGAGCCTGGTCGTAGTTGGATTGAAGTAAAGAATTCAGTGCATGCATTTTTTGTTGGTGATAGACTCCATCCTCTTGCAGAGCAGATTTACAAGTACTTGGACGAACTAAACAAGAGGGTGATTGGTATTGGTTATGTGCAAGATCGTAGTAGCCTATGGAGTGATTTGGAGCTGGGGCAGAAGGATCCAACTGCATACATTCATAGTGAAAAGTTGGCTATTGCTTTCGGACTTCTAACTCTTCCAAGCACGATCCCCTTGCATGTTATGAAGAATCTGCGTGTTTGTAACGACTGCCATAATTGGATTAAATCTGTATCGAAGGTTTTGGATAGGACTATAATTGTACGTGATGCATACCGTTTCCATCATTTTCAAAATGGAATTTGTTCGTGTAAGGATTATTGGTAAGTTGGAACAGATGATGCTAAGGAAAGTGAACTTGGATCAATTGAGATTGATAACTGCACGTGCAGATGTTGGTAGATGGGAAACTGGAAGCTTTAAGCACTTATTCGAGCTTGTGAGTTTTCTAAATTATCTTGGCTATTTCTTTCTCATCATACCAAGGATGATGCACTTCAAGTTTAATTACATTCTATTGTTTGGTTGCAGGTGGAACATAAGAATATTACTGAATTCGGATACAGATATAATTCGGATAAAGGAAGAGGCTTTAGCACTACACAGGGACAAGCTCCAAATTTCAAGATTTTCAAACCATTGCCTAAAATATGAGCCCTGCACTTTTGCTGGTAATTATCTATTGCCTTTTTACATTTTCGTAGGAATTAATTGAACTTTGTTTTTATTTCTTGGTTTTGTTCACACTGATCAATGGTGCAGCGAAGAGAATCTGCTCAACTGCGATTATGGATCTCATGGAAAAACGAGCGTAAAAATCGTCTTTTTTTTTTGTAGGTCCTCTTACGAATGAGTTACATTGTGGTTGCATGATTGATCCAAACTGATGCGTTTGTATATACCGATGTTAAACAACACGACATTGGAATATTTCAACCAATTCCCATGGGTAAGTCAATTTGAACTTATTCATTCTTTATCCTATATTATCATATTTTGTGGTTTAAGGGGATTTAATGTTGAAATTTTTTATAATTGAAGAGGTTTAATTGTAATTATCACAAATTTGAGTATCAGTTTTGTAATTTTGTAATATATCGATAGTAGATGTAATTCTCTATTTATTTTGATGTGTCCTGTTCTCAACCCACATCTCTATTTATAGTCATTTCATTTATAATTTGCATTTATTATATTTGAATAGTTATAATCATTTTTTTAATTAATACATTTAATATATTATCTATAATTAGTTTAGCATATTTAATTTAAGTTATACGTTAATCATATTTAGCCAAAAAAAAAAATTAATATCAGTGAAATTGGAAAGGTTACTCGGTTGAATAGCATTATGGGTTTAGTCATGAGCTTCATAATCTCGGATAACCATTCGTAGAAAAATCTTATATATATGTTCGAAGGGTTGGGCTATACACACCCCAAGATCTACTAAATATACCCTAAGTTCTAAACACACCCATCCAATTAAAATTGAACTCACATAATACTCAACACACCCCACAAGTTTACGAAAATACCCTTACTAATTTAAAAAATGAAAAAAGAAAACCTAATTCTAAACACACTCCGCCCACCCACCACACACCCCAACCAAACCCTTCATCCCCAAAGCAAGACAAGAGCAGCCGACACCGTGCCATACTTCCTTGCATTTTCTATATCACTAAAGCCGAATTTTGTGTTTTTGTTCGACTCTCAACCGAACAAGGTTTTCCAAGGTCGATTTGTTAGCTCACAACCTACAATGGACCCTCAAAGAGAAGAAGAAAATCCAAGTAAGTGAAGTTATGATATTTGAGTTGGATATAGTAATTTTGATGGGTTATATGTGTGTAATAGTGTTTAAAATACAATGTTAGTGTTTAGGATTCGTTAATGTGTCGAAAATGCATGAATTTCGTTGATTTTGTGGTCGAATTTGCTGTTTTTCGTGGGCTATGTTCGACCCTCGTCGGCCGAACTGGAATGGTCGTGTTCGACCCTGGTTGGTCGAACTAGAGGGGTATGTTCGACCAATATAGGCCGAACGTTGCTTGGTTGGTTCGACTGTTGGAGGCTGAACACTAGTAGATATGTTCAACTAGTGTTGGTCGAACGGGTTGAGGTGTGTTCGGTTGATACTGGCCGAACGTAGATGTTTTGTTCGACTCATTGAGGTCGAACATACTCGGCATGTTTGATAGCTATTGGTCAATTTTATGTAAATTGATCGGTTGCCTCGGGTCGAAACATTATCGGCATTGTCGGATGATATTGGTCGATTTTCTGAAGCAACATTGTAGAGTATTGTTCCGGGATTGATCGATTGTTCAGTGATTGAATTATATTGGGTTTACAAATGTATGTATAGATGACTTGATTAAATTGTTTCTCGGCTGATTGTAGTGTAGTGTTAGGTTTGGTTTGACGAATGTTTGGCCTACATGTAATATATACGAATTTGAGCAATATGTATACGTGAATTGAACTTAATCGTTGATGAATATTGCAGGTGGGGATATTTTTTACACTAGGAGGAGGACACGACCTACTGTCTCGAACCGTAGGCATCGGGTCGAAGAGGCTGGCACGCTCGATCCACCGATGGCTTCAACATCTGCCCTACTTCTGATCGAATACGAAGCACCGACGGAGGAAGCAGAAAGTGACCCTGATCATGATGAGGAAGCCGAAAGAGAGGCTGATGATGATGATGATATTTTGAGAGGCCCTTGTTCTGGTGGACCAATTGATCCACAGTTGATTTCGAGCTTCAAATCGCACATAGCCTATGTCATCTGGAACGGTGATGAACGACCTATCCTAAAGTGTTGGTGTCACACCACAAAGATGGAGAAGTGGCAGTTCGAGGGATAGAATCCGGCTTGGGTTCAGTTGCTACAGCGCAGTCCCATCCCTGATTTGAGGTGGGTGTCTTATAAGACGCCCAATAAAAACCTCATATGTGCATTTGTCGAGCGATGGCAACCGGAGACAAACAATTTTCACATGCCCTGCGTGAGATAACTATCACCCTGGATGACGTAGTATGCTTGACTGGCTTGCCGGTTAGTGGACGATTGGTCATGATTTCGGACAGTAGAAGCAGGCCGGAGCCAGCGAAGGAGCTCATTAGTCGGTTGTTGGGCGTTTCGAAGAAGGCTGCAAAGTCGGGACTCGAAGGCCTTCGAGGAGCATCCGTGAAAATGGAGTGGCTTCGTGCTCAATCTGAATCTGATACGAGTTCTCAGAACCTCCTCGTGTTGGAGCGTGCTGCCCGTGCATATCAGCTGTTTGTGTTGGGATGTACACTGTTCGCAGACAAGACCGGCACTAGGGCATCGTCGAAGATAATTCGACTATTGGAGCACTTGAACCGTGTGTATGAATACGCCTGGGGCACAGCGGCTTTGACCTTCTTGTACCGACAGTTGGGGTTGGCCTCTCAAGTTGGTGTTCGGCAGATAACAGGATACCTGACATTACTCGAGGTATGTGCATAACATTCATAATGCCTATATATGCTCTAAATATACTTTGTTTTATTTTTCTAATCATTGCGTTTTCAATTTTCTCAGGCTTGGATATACGAATATTTTCCTACATTCCGATCAACATATAATGTTGGTTTTCGAATGGGTGAGCCGCTTGCATGGAAATGGATGCAATGGTCTCATGGCGGAGGAACACAGTCCCGATTAGTTGCCATCAGAGAGAGTTTGGATACCATGTCGCCACACGACGTGAGTAACACTTAACCAATTCTTTTCTGTACTTATGATATTTCTTCTCTCACCACAAATGTTTCCGTGAACTCCAACGATTTTACATGCAGGTGAACTGGAATCCGTACTCCGAGCTTCGTGATCATTATCCTCTAAACTCAGTGGCTTTCTACCAGGGATGCATACGAGCGTTCGATATCGTGGAGCTTTATCATCCGGATCGTGTTCTGCGGCAGTTCGGATACGTTCAGAGGATCCCGGATGAGCTTTTGATTCCAATTCTCGCCCGGAGGGGTAAACAGGGGGCCACGTACAAGGTCACCTCGGCGCATACTTCAGAGTCTGGCGGAACCACGTTCTGTCAGCCGAGACACTTGAGAGACGTGCCTACCCTGCCTGGGAGTGCTCCGAGGACTACCTCGACTGGTATTCTAGGGTTTCACACCCGTTCATCCAGAATCTGGATGAACTTCATGCTGGACATGTCCCTCAGAACAGACACAGAGGCCCTCAACCGTGGGACATGATCACTTGGGCACTTAGAGCCCGTGTACCAGCAGTGGCAAACTAACGAAGAAGGCTTGAACGCATCGATGGTGGTTCCAGCCCTAGTTGGAGCATATAGGGCCCTGAAGATTGACAATGAGGATCCGCCCGAGTCGTCCAGAGGAGCTTCCAGCAGCCGGCAGTGTAGGCCTCAGAGATCTTAGTCTACTCTCTTAGGCTTTGATTTTAGCACTGTTTCTTTATGTATTCGACCAATCCTTTATGTATTCGAACAATTTTTGGTGTAACACTTGCTCGTTCCCTAACTTTTTAATTGATGTTTTCGATGAATTTAAACATGTTGTCTCGTCTTTTGTGTTTTTTATGTGTTTCGGCAAAGTTTTTGTGTGCCTTTGATATCTGCCATATTCACAAGTCGAATTGGTTTCAGGAATGAGATCGTACGAACTCCGATCTGGATGGGAATCATACGATGTTTGACTAAGATTAGCCGAACAAATTGTGAAAGTTCGGCAATAGGTCGAACATGTACGTAATGTTCGATTGACAGTCGAACACATCTCAACAGTTTAAAATGAGCCTGTTCGCCCAAGATTGATCGAACATCCTTTATATCGTTCGACCTATTGTCGAACAATAGGTGAAAGTTCGGCCATAGGTAACCGAACAGGCTCGCTTCCCCCTACGTTCCTATACTTGGCTTGTGCAAACAAGTCGAATAATTCACATTCTCAACCGTACAAGTAAATTCACATCAATAGCTTGAAAAATGTTCATAGTCATAGAAAACATACAAACATCAAAAGGTACTAAAATATTGTTAATCATACATCCAAACAAATCAATCATCGACAATCTGGATCGTTTCTTGCCCAACAGAAGAACTTTCACTACGACTGTCGGCCGCGTACTGCATGATGCGCCTCTTATACACCTCAAACCATCCACTTGCACAAGGAAGACGATGTTCGAACCACCGATCTATGATGGGAGGTAACGGCGATTCGTCTGCCAGTTTGACCTACAACAGGGCGAAATCAGTAAACATATAAGTCATGATGCCTATCATTCAATTAGTGAAACTCGACCATACCAGAATATAATGGTTTCCGTGAACGAACGTCATGCAAGCAAACCTAGGCTTCGTGGGAACTTGGGCCCGTAACGGTAGCACCGTAACGCACATCTGATGGGAGAGATGGACGATGTCCATGTTATAGGCATTAGCGGCCAAATAGGTCATTTCAAGGAAAGTCCACCAGTAATTCATGCTTGGCGTAGGTCGTTCGTAGCAACTTAAATTGGAGACCAACTCATCGTGACGATCCTTCATGTCATATATATTGGAATACAATCCTTGGAAGTCTTTAAGCTCCTGGATAAGATCGCTACGGACTTGGCCCCATGAATTCTCCCCCAACCCAATTGCGTGGGCAATTGATCAAAAACCGCAGTGGCCGTCTCCCAATGGATTTTTGATACTTAAAACATGTGGCTGCAATAGAGCAGGTAGCAAGCCTACAAACACCTCATCCCCTGCCTTCCGAACTGATCATCGTTTTATCGGCATCATCTTACGCTTCAGTGTGGTAAAGATCGGGATGGACTTGGCTTCCGTTTGTATAGGGATCATTTGATCCTCCTCGAACGAACAACCATCGTGGAATGATTGCACATACTCGAACTTGCTTGGGTTACGTTTGGTCGATGTATCATTTTTCGTCTTCACTTTGCCAGGCCTACCACGGGTACGTGTGGTGGCTACGGGCTCCTGCAACTGAGAGGTCTAAGGTATAGATATCTCGCGCAACCGCTTCAGCAACAACAGTTTCTGAGCCTCCGAAGCCGATCCGAACATGTTATATCGCTGACTGTTTCTTCCCAATGGTTACCAACGTCCACATTGATAGAGCCCTCTTCCACAACTGGTTCACAATCCAACTTCCTCCAAAATGGGTGGATCATCTCAAGCTGGATAACTTAATCATCTCGTTCCAACTCGGCCAACTCGTGTGCACAAGGCAACTCATACGTCCGCTTCAAAACACATCCACAAAGCAAATGATCAACACCACAGCTAGCAACACCACCCATCTCCTCGAAAATCTTACTCAAGGCCTGATGAGAGACTAAACCTCGGATATTCTTGAACAAAGGAATCGCAAACCGGTGAGGTGTGACATTCAAGCTTTGTTCGAAGGAGGCCAAAATGTGGGTATGCGACGTGATGAGAAGATGGTGTATTCGTTCCCACGATGTCTTGAAATTTGATTGAGAGGATGCCAACTGCCTTTTCAACTTGGCATATGCACTCTCGGCCCTATAAAACAAGTGTATATGTCAGTAGTGGAAATTAACACCCTATTCGAACGGAAATAATGCTGACAGAATTTTCAAAAACACAATGTTACCTGCTGCTCGTCGTGTTGTCGAAGTGCATGACATTGTTAGTCCAGCACGAGACGAATCTCTCCTTGTACGGCGCGATCCAATTTTTTAGGGCATAAGCCACAGCCCTAGGATGCTCTCGGTAGTCATCCTCTAACCTCCTCAACAATTCATTGAACCTCGGTTCATCCTCAGCAAAAATCAGCATATTCCACGTGTGATTGAACTGTTCCCATTTCTCAGCTCGTCCAAACAAATTCTTGCAGTTGCTCAAGATGTTCTTATTGATATGCCACCGGCACAGCAAGTGTGTAGAGTTGGGGAATGTAACACTGATGGCATTCATCAAGGCCAACTCGCGGTCAGTTACAATCACCTTAGGAAGCTGGTTGTCGGACATTAACCCTTTCAAGGTGGTCAGAGCCCACCTGTAATTATCTTCGCGCTCTTGGGACATGTACACACAGGCAACAAAAAAGTAATGTTGGTCGATGTCACACCAACCACCTCCAAAAGTGGCATCCGGTACCTATTAGTCTTATAGGTACAATCTATTAGGAGCATGCTCGGAAATACACGTAACAGGTCAACAGATCTCGGATGGGCATAAAAGAGATCTGTGACTTGATCTGTTTGCTCATCTCTTCGGTCCAAGAAGTAATAGCTCTCTAACTTCAACTTTCCCAACAAAAATTGCATTTGGGTTCGGCCTCCATGCTCGACCACTCTATGTTTTTGCCGAGCATTGTAAATTGTCTTTAGGGTGGACTCATTGTCGGGAAAAGAAAGTTTAACAGTGCTTAAAATGTCCTTCGCCTTTGTGTTATTCATAGACAGGTCCCGCACTAGCCGATCTTCATCAGTCGTTAGTCGACCGGCGAACGAATGACCCACCAAATGCAGCCCCATTGGATGATTATGGGACCCACATACAACCATTAAACATCATTGTCCAGTCTCTTTCACCTCAACTCCTTTTAGCATGAAAGGACAATCACATTTTTTTGTTCCAGTCTGGCGTCCTTTAGCAGGCTTCTTTTCTGGGTCAGTAGAGGTACCTCTCACAACCTTCGATTTCGGCGGACGATACTTACCACCACGCTCACATCCTAAAAATACCCGTGCTCGTCTTCCAATGTCTCCACTATTAGATCGTCTAACCAAAACAACCATGTTAAGACGATTCCCAACCGTACTCACCCAATTCACCATATCTTCCCGACTATCGAATAGTTCGTTTGTTCGAAAATCCTCCGAAAAATCTATTTGCTCATACATCGGATCTTCAACGTTCACAACACTCAATTGCGATTCATTGGAGCCAAATTCCTATAAAAACGAGCATGTGTAAATATCTTGATCCACAAAAAAAACCCCTAAATTCATTCGACTATGTAAAACATATGCAATATGTTCGACCATTACCAGACGAACACATTGCATAACGTTCGACCAGGATCGGTCGAACATTCTCTATATGTTCGACGCATATTGAACGAACATTGCTATATATGTTCGGCCAATACAGGTCGAACACACTGTAAATTGTTCGGCCTGTAATGGCCGATTGGGAACTAGGCGATTTTTTTTTCCGAAGATTACTGAAAAATAAATCGATTAAACTATGTAAAATCACTTACATTGTCCATTTCTCGTACTCTATCTTGATCCATGATCTTTTTTGCACAAATGTAGTAGGGTTTGAGGTGGGGTTTTTGCACTTTTTTGGGATTGAATTGGTGAGGAAGAAGAGGGAAGTGAGGTGTGTATAATGCCTCTCCAAACAAAACCTAGATGAGTGGGTGTGTTTAACAATTTAAGATTGTGGGTGTGTTTAGATAATTAGTTGATTATGTTTTTTTTTTAAATGGTAAGGACATTTCGGACTTTTTTGTTTATATTTCTTTTTCCATTTTTTTTTTTGGTGTGTATAACCGGGCCCATGTTCCAAATCCTTATTTCGAATATCATAATAAGTTTATATTTAATGAATATGCTTAAATAAATGATATAAGAAAAAATACAAAAAATTAAAATAAAAGATAAAATAAGCTCACTATGCATTCATTCACCAAACTGAACACAGATTTAAGGTGAAACCAATTTAAAGCGACAAAAAAAACCATCAGTATTTCGAAATTACAAATACTCTCTTACAAATACCCATCTCAATTACTGCACTATGCAAACGATACATAAAATAAATTTCGTATTTGTTCCACAAGACAGGGCAAGAGTAAGATAGCTCCAAGTTAAAATGTGGTTTACAAAGTTATAAGTCTATGATACTTGAAAAGTTTCTTTCAGTTCTGTATTGACATTAGCAATAATTAATCTCTGGCAGAACTATACACTGTAGGAACAAGGAGAAGAGAACTTCCAACTTTACCAGGTGTTCCGTGAAGTATTAATCAAGATGCTGCTTCATTAAATGCTAGGCATTTCGATCTTTGACAGCCAACTGAAACACGTGAGATGTGATATATCGACTGCCTTCAGCTGGATATGATCACAAAGCCATCGATAATTGTATGCTCCATAGATTTACAAGATCTTCAGATTACTCCAACTTCTACATGAGCATATGACAATTTTGTCAGCTAAAAGCATCTTCAAATCTCAGTGATGTTTATTACAGTCCCTAAACCTTGTTCATATTCCAAAAGAGTAAACACGAAAAGGAAACGAGATGCCCATTCACATTCAAATAGCACAAAAGAGATTGTTTCATAGCCTTTCTGGTTAGAAATTAAATTTGTCATCCAAATGTTTCCTCTAATTTATACTGTTTCAAAGGGTTCTTGGTTGCCAAAGCTTGCTGTGCATTAATGAAGGGACAAGAATACCAAGACATGGGTTTAAAGGTAAAGATAACATTAAAAGGATTGCATATTATTTCCTGCAAAGTGGGTTTTTTTTGGGGGGGGGGGGGGTGGGATGAGCAAAATCCATATTCCAACATTTCGGCATCCCTTTCCACACCCTGTGGTACATTTTACAGACAGTCCACAAATTACTGGTGATATAATCAGCAGCACTATAAAATGATCTGATGCAATATAACACCGTCCAGTCGAAGCTAAATAAAAGGCACCTACCTTAATGTCATATGATTGCCACAGACTACTAAGAAAGTTCAAATCCAGCATTAGAATTAATGGCATATAGAAGTTTTGCTCTCAAAGTGCTCGAACGTTTGTAGGTTGGAAGCTGCATCACATATATTCAACATCAAACAAGATATCTAGTAATGATCTTACAAAACTAATAGATTTGCTCTTTCCTTGGATGAAGAATATGGTGGCAAGATAATCAGAAAATCCGGTGGCAATAAGAATGACTAGCTAATAGCTTCCTGAACAGTACCTTCAAAGTGTTATAACATGTAGAAGCTGATGGAAGCCGATCCACATCCTGTCCTCCAAATGAAGCCCAAAGAGGAACATCGCAAGCCACCTGATTCATCAAAAGTTCCAAATCAGGTTTCAAAATGCACAATACTATTTTTTTTCTTTTTTATTGATATCTTTGAGAGGAGCTTCTATTGTATACTACTATCCCCCCCCCCCCCCAATATTAATCGTGTTTGGTCATTGTGTCGGCTATCTACATAGTCTTAAGTAAATTAAAATAACAGACATAAAGATTTTCTAAAAATGTGAGCATGGAAACTTAACAACTGAGCTATATTATTGCATAATAAGAAATGCTGTTAATAAAATGGATGTTTCAGTGAAAATAAAGTATCAAACCACAAAATAATAATCTAAATAATCAGAAGAAAGTTCTTATACTAATGATAAAAAATAAAAAAAAAGAATCGATAAACGATTATAATCGATCATACGTATGATGAGCATATGGACTAACACAGTATAAGTCAGCTAAATTTCATCCTTGAGCTAACAGGGATACTCAAATGATCTGCCAAGCAACTGAGGAGCAGCGGAAAGTACTGCTTCACATCCTATGCAGTGTTATAGCTAAAGAGTGAAGAAGTAACTATATAGGAACCAAATGTAACATTCTCCCCTAATTTATACCAAAGTTATAGTAGATTTTGGTTTATGCTTAGTGATAGGTAGAACGTGAGATTTTATAATCTTTTATTAGATTAAATGCATCGGTTTTCTACATATATGTATTTTGTATCACCAAATACTTCATATATTATTTTCTTGTCTATTTTAGGTGTTTTGAAGAGTTTTCAAGATAAAGATATCAAAGACATGAGATTAGGAGAAAAGATTTGGAGTAAAGAAAGACAATTCCTAAGCTTAGAAGGAGAAGGAGTCAATTACCTAAAGAAAAGGGAATGCCAAGAACATATCCATGCCTATTTAAAGCCTCCAAATCACAATTGGAGAATACATCATCCACGCAGAACACTATTCATGAGACACTATTCACACAACACTATTCACACATAGATTTTATTACTTTAGATTAGTTTTATGAATTTTTCAATTGCTTTTATTATTTCGATTTCAAGGATGTTTGGCTAAGTCCGTAATTCCTGTTAGCAGAGATGTTTGAACCCGTTTATCTTTTATTTTCTAATTAATCCCGTAACTTTCTCTCGATGTTTGATTGGAATTGATTATGCTATTTGTGAATATCGTTTTCAATTATTATTGCTTGATTTAGACTGATCACCTAGGTTAAGTGTTGATAATTGATTGCTAGAATCTTAGATCATAATTGTTGTTGTTTAATTTTCATTAGTAGTAAACTAGAGGTCGTGCATCTCTAGAGTAACATAATCCTAGGTTTACCGAATCGATATTTAGGGTCTAGTTCATCCTATCATTTTAGTGATTAACGCATTCGATGAATTAAATCTAACGAGCTTATTTTAGGTTATTTAATTGAATAGGGTTAATTAATGATCTTATCCTAAGTTAACTGATCTTAAGAGACGATTCGGTTTAACAGAGCTTGTTGTTAGACTAGGGGTGATAATTCCATGATAATCTGAGAGAGGAATATTACATTGATTAAGGAATGATTGATAACTGGGGATAACTTAAATGTTAACTGGAATATTCTCTTCTATCAAATTCTCATTATTTAATTGTTTTTTAGGTTATTAGTTTATTTAGTGATAGTTTATTAAACTGAAAACCCCCCATCGTTTATTGTTTTATTGAATTAAACACAAGTGATATAGTTAATTCCACACTCCTCGTGGGATCGACTCCGACTTACCTTACCTACTAGTTAGTAAGGTTAGGAAGGAAATTAACTAATTTTATCGCATCACCACAGCACGGTCACTTAGCTTCAGATCAGAATGGAATGAAAAGCAACAAGTAGATAGACCAATCCAAATAAGCCAGAGAAACATCTTCATTTATATTCTCAAAAAATAAAATAAATAAATAAATAAATATCAGGAGCTATCACCCAGTTTCACTGGTAGAAAAAACCAAGCTTCATCCTTAGTGCATGTAAAACACATGAAAGGCCAAACAATCCAGAAATTTGATGGCCTTGAAGAAATTCATGAAGACCGTCTCTCGATAGAAGCTCCTATACAATGAATATTAAACAAAGAATTGTAGTTGGTAAATACCTTATGGATAGTAAAAGCTGGATGAAGGTATTTGAACCCAAGCAAAGGTGCCCGTGAACAGCTAGTTACAAACTTAAGAAGCATACATCGATCTTTTGGCTTAAATCCAGTAAATACCTATGAACAGAGGAACCAAAAGAGACCTGAATGCTTTTGATGATAGTTACAACAAATTCAATGCAGTACCATATATTTAGAAAAGAGACATACAGTGATTGACTCATACATCTAATGTTATCCAATGTTAAGCAATCAAATAGAAACATCCAGTATGCAGTTGCAGGCTCACTCAAGAGATGGGCAAGCTCGAATCAGTGACAATGTGACATGAAATTCTAACCAAATGATGGCCAGGCTCATAACAAAGTCCAACTATGAAATGAAAAATAAAATCTCCTCTTCAAATACACTAGAGCTCAAAGATCTGAAGTTCCCAGAAAAGAAGATTCTAATTTGTGGATAACATCCATTACAACATGCACAAACAGAAAACCAGTACAAAATATGCAGTGTAATCCAGCTCTGTGAATAATGTGGTCTTAGTATGACAAATGCATTTTGCACCTTCTTCTTGTAGGATTTCTTAAAGTGCTCATGGAATGTTTATACGTGATTCTTAATGCAAATAAAGCAGTAAAACTATATTCATCCATTAATTGAGTGATGTAAACCGAATTATATCCTTAAGAGTGCAATTTTGAAGAGACATAAAGGTGTTCAATATCTTTCCTTCAACATTCTGAGTCAGACAAGATTATCAAAAGTTTACTAAAATCTCAAAGACAAAAATAGCTTGTGTTTTCTGACTACTAGCAATCTCAATGAATAAAGTGCATCTGATGAGAAAACTGAAGGAAATTTCAGACCATGTTCGGCTAAACCAAGAAAACGTTACAAACTCTGGAGCACAGGAGATGTTGGGTTAATACTAAGATCTTAGACCCAAAAACATGTTATAAGTTTAGCAGGATAATCTGACTATTCACGTCATCTAACTAAAGAGGCACACAAAGATGATGGTTTGTGCAGTTCAATTACTGGCATTTCAAAGGGCAAAAACATCTATTCAACCACAGATGTGGAAAACCAGTTAGCAAGCAGGTCAGATCAAGGGCTACCAGGGGCTTGTACCTCCCAAAAAAGTTTAACCGTTCGACTCCCTTCACTGTAACCCCCAGTATACTGTGTATTGTTCCTCAAATCATCAACATCAATGTCATGATCCCCACCCGAAAGTAACTGCAAGCAATATATATTATATCAGCACAAAACTTAAACTAGAGAAGAAAGAGAATGCTTTCAAATACAAAAGTCAAAAGCATAATCACATGAACAAATGAATTAAACATAGAGGTATTACATTTTGCCACACTTTTTTTGTTGTTACACCTTGCCATCACTACTAATTTGTATCTACTTGTCCAGTGAGAGGTTCTATATGGCAAGAATTCGAAGGCTAAGATTACAAAATGCAACGAAAGTTAAGTATGCAGAGGCTAAAATGATCATAATTTGGGTGGCAAATTGTAATTACCTCTTTAGGGTATACTGACTATAAGTCTATAATATAAAGCGAGTGTGTGTAAAAGATGAATAGTCATGAATGCCCAAAGAGTTACGGTGGCATTATGGATCCAAAGGCTAAAGATTTTAGGAAATAGTTACTTTTGATGAGTTTAGGCTTTAGAGACTTGATTTGGCACTGTGATTATCCCTCTATAGTTTTTTTGGGTGGATGCCTTATCAATTATCCTATTATTAACGATTAGAGCCTTTTATCCTTATCCAAAGAAAGAATGCCCAAGGAAAGTCTTCAATGATTGCAAACCTTGTGGAATTTCTATTTAGTGAGCTCTTTCCACAGGTTTCCCGAAAACTACTTTAGAGTCCAGACACAAACTGAAAAATAACATGGTAACCAAGAACACAGAATAACTAAACTATAAAGAACAAAAGAAAATACCTGATTAAATTCACTTGCATTGAATAACTTCAACCAAGAAGAGGATATTAAATCCGTCAGCCCTCGGTAAAATGCATTTGAGAAAGGAAGTATCTGCAGTTACAAACATGTAAAATCCACTGCTAGCATATAAACTTCAGCAAGGCCACAAAAATGCTTGAAAATACCTGTCTGTTAAGCTTATAATCTGCCATTGCATGAACATATTGCAATTTGTTCTCATTTGTCACACATGTATCCTTGCCCCCAGGTTTTAGTTCAAAAACATGTCGTTTTCCAAGTGATTCTTCAGTAACAGTGAAATCCAAAGAAAGATCCTTGACATCTCCATCATAATGCTGCACACTCAATTCATACCCGCCATCAGTATATGACAAGCATGCATATGCGTCCTCATTTATACAAAATACATAAATTTGAAACATGCATATACAGCCTCACTAAGAACAAAAAACTGGATATTTCAGACATGCAAATGCAACCTTATCATAACATATATGCATCGCTAAGGATGAGTCCTAAATGGTAGTTTAATTCAGCCGAACTATGTCTTAGAGACTTGGACATCCATACAGCAATCCAGGCTCCTATTGCGAAAAATTTCAATAACTCACATCATAGCATCAGTTTGCTCTGCAGCATCCATCAATCATCAAGAGTTACTAACATTTATCCCTTTTCTCCTAGAGTGCCAGCTGGTGTGGCAACTTCTGATGGACAACCACCATCTCATTCCTAATCCCAACTGAGTCTTTTTCAAGCAAGAACAATCATTAGTTTCCTTCCAATTAATTCCCTGTCAACAATGGAATACCAACTGCAAATGCCAAAGAAACAATGTCTGTTTCGGACCTTCAAATTCCATGCTTGTTCTATGAATGAATGCAACTCCTGATCTTGTGAACATAGTAAACCTAATATATCAGAGCCCATTCCAACAATGATAAACTCAGTTCATTGGTCAGTGAGGTCTGAATATGATGCTCGAAAGTTGATGCTAAGAGAAGATTCAAGAATAAAGAAGATGGACAAGAGTGTTTATGCATTAACATGAACCACACTCTTAAATCACTTGACATAACTAAAGCAATATGGCACATTAAAAGCCAGAAAGCTATATGTTTTTCTGATATTCCAATTATTTGACCAGAACATTCACCTTTACATACATGAGATTCCTGTGAAGCTCAGGATCAAGAGTGGAGAGTTCATCCAAAAAGCTGTAGCGCCCCAATAACTTTTGCACAAAAACGTGTGAAAAATAAAAGTCAAGTAAGATTCCTTCGTACAGAGCTTTACCAACAATTCTTCCCAGAAATTCAATCATCTGGATTCCATTATCCAAAAATCTTGCAGTTGTATTTGGGATAAGAAGACCGTCAGAAGTTGAGGTCTGAGAGAAAAGTCCATACCTGAATAACAGGTGCAGTTACTTCAGAAAACAAGGAACATTTAGAATAAAAAATTGTAAAAAAGAAACATAACTTTGAAAAGGGAACAACTTACTCTGGTGAAAAGGCCACTTTAGAGATGTCAGTCAAAAACTCCTTGGATAGGCCACCATAGTCAAGGCCAGCTTCTGGAAGGCCAGATTCACTGACAAATGAAACATGAATGGAAGACTTCAACCTTGAACCAAGTGAATTCAGTTGTCTCAATCCATCTTCAAAAATATGACCACGACGAATTACTATCTCAATTGATCGAGAACCAGGTGCAGTGGCTTCACCAGCCAATCTTCTTGACACTTTGTCCATGCTGATAAATTCTCTGAACATTTTCACTCTGCCAAATTGGAAAAGGATTATTTCAGAGAATTTTTTGGCATAAAAAAGGGCAATGATATAACTAGTTTAACATATATGCAATTTATAGTATAAAAAAGTTCATATATTTTCATTGGTGATATCCAAGCATGAGCTATAAGAATACTCAACTATACAGCTCAAAGTAATCCAAAAGTAACTGTAGGTCAAAGGAAGGTTTCATACATTTGTTGCTAAACTAGGGCCAAAGTTCATATTCAATAAAAATAATTAACCCAATGTGTTGGTCACCTTAGAGAAATACATGGCACTCTGACGACTAAAGTACCTACTCTTGCTGCATGAGTTATGTGACCATTAAAAGTATAGTGTTTGTTAATCCCCTTGAACATTGAACCAAATATCAGTTTTATACAATTAATGTTTCAAATGTGTACTTATGTAAATCATTCAATTAATACTAAAGAAATGGCTGAAAGATGGCCAACATTATGGTTCACCTATAATATAAGAAAGAAGTCTGTGGACAAGGAACAGATCCTGCATAAGAATAGCCACTTTACTTATTCCACTGCAGAAAAGCAGTAAACATAGGCTAAAGAGTTTGATCTAGTGTGGGAGCATGATATGCTGCATGTCTCATCATTCATAGGAGTCTCTTACAATCAACAACCATGCACATACATTTGGACATAATATATTCATGAGGGAAGACGGAAATCATATCATGAATTAGTAAATATCAGATATCTCAATTTGGATCTTCTGAATTTAATAAGTTGGTAGCCTTGGCTTGTTTCCTAAATTTAAGAAAAGTAAAAGGTGCCATGAAGTTTCTTATTTCTTACAGTCAAGTGACATATAAAATAAAGTACCCAAGAAATCTAATGAGCTAAGGAGACAGAAGCATTATTATAAGCACATTCAAGTCCCCACCCCAAAAAAATAGATAAATTAAATAAATAAAGTATTACAATAAACAGTTAAAATGGTGTTGGACCTACCTTTCTTCGAAAGGAAATACATGTGGCATAGTAGTAATGATGGGACCCATGGTTGAGGAGAGTGCTCCATCTGCAGCTGAGAAATATTCATGAGTCCTGGCAGCAACAGCGACTGGCATCCTATTACTTTTTCCTGGAGCAAGCCACAAAGAAGGATGGCAAAACTGGCGCCTACAATCCCTTTCACATAACAAATGCAGGCATTGAACTGCAGAATCCACAAGAGCTCTGTATCGAGGGCTGATACCCCGGGATAAGGAGTTATATACAAGTGTATTCAACATCGATGCAATTTTCCGTTGCTGCTCCAATGTGAATGGAACCTGATCGATTAAATTATGCCAATAAACTATTAGCACCATATCTAAATGGAATTTAATAACCAATGAGAATATAATTAAACTAATGAAAAATTAATACACCTGCTTATCATAAAACTCTACGTCATCGAGAACCAACAACAGATGTGAATAACTGGAGCAGAAGAGAAGGAGCAAACAAGATATATCTTTTGATATGCCTTCAGGACCCCGTTTTAGTAGCCCGATGTCCCACTCATCATACGGATGTTCTTCAATTTGGCTAGTTTTGGGCTGCCCATCGACTGAATCCTCAGTATCATTCCCCAATGGTGACTTTCCAGTGATCTTTTGCAATACGTTGACCCATTTACTGCCAGTTTCCTTACTAAATCTCTTTTGCCTTCTCTCAGAAGCTCCATCACTTTTATCTCCAGAGACTGTATTTGCACCGAGTGATTTCGAATTGGCAGTGTGATTTTTAATATGAAAGAAAGATTTTTCTAGTTCTCCCCATAAACTGAATAGAAACCCAGGAGTGAATGATAGCATATTGAGGACTGGCAAAGATTTTAGCACAGGATTCAAAATTGAAAATAGTCGAAGCATGCATGAATAATAATAAGCCACATCAAGCAACCCGTGCTTCCATGAATACTCTAAATTGCCCGTGGAAAGACTATCATTGCCACACACAGAAGCATCTTTTTCAAAGATCAGGAGTTTCTTAAGATGCCACTGCTGATAAACAGGCCTAAAATGGTCCATATATGACAACTGTAGGAATCCACAAGTTTCATCCATGTCAAGACAGGATTCAGCAGAGGGATCATAACCAACTTGTACGAAGTTTTCTAGTGAAGCCAACAGGTTATCTGCAAGTAAAATTACTACATGGATATAGGATGAATGGTCTAAATCTTCAGGGAATTTCCCCAAATCCAATGCGCTTTTATTACTCCCTGTTGCAAGGAACACAGTGTTAGCAAGAGCCCAGCCAACACCTGGAATCTTTGTGGATGTTGTCTCTAATTGATACATCTCAGAGATTTCCTTCAAAATCTTCTCTTTTGAGATCTGCCATCACCTGCCATGGTTTGATCAGCCTCCTAGTGCCTTAATTTAGGACAGCTAAAAGTTCTTTATAATAGAAATTTTATCTTTTCATCCATATTTTGTATAACAGATTACATAACAAAGAATCAACAATGAAGAAAAATACCTGAACATGTTGTGAGGAAGTTCATCAGAGCAACAATAACGTTAAAAAAAATAAAAGTCATTACATTTATAGTAGTTAAAGCAGATCTTTTATCTGTTTAGCCAACTCTCTTACCAGTAGTGTCCTGAAGCATGGTGATAACACAGACTTGTGTCTTAAAGCAGGCACAAGTATTGCTGGTAAGCGTTGTGGCAACCAAGGTATCGTGAGCAGTGATATGCAATACTGCTCGACAGCAGACTCCCTCGTGTTATTATCATTTAAGTCTGTGTTTGTTAGGTGAAATGGCCGCAAAGCTAAAGTTATTGCACTTGCAACTATCAAGAATCTATCATCTGTGTGACAAGTCGTCAACTCTTGAGAAGAAAAAGGAGCTTCCAATTTTAAAATGAATTTCCTAATACAATTGTACAAACCACTTCTTTGACTTGCAATAAACTGCACCAAATTTTTCACTGCAGTAGTTGCATCCTTACGGCCACCATCAGCAATGCAATTCCAACCTTTTGAATCAGTTAAGAAAACTGATAATCGCATTGCCGTTGAAGTGAGGACAACATCTTGAACCCTTTGATGGGAGCAGTCAAACAAGGATAAAACAAACAAACAAACAGAAATCAGCTTCTTTGATTGATGTAACCATAACCTTCTCTCTTCCATGCTACCAGTTGCCATTGAGCAAAAGCTCTGATGTACATCTGCAAGTCAAATGTAGTCATACATTAGGATCACGTCTACTTCATTACAAAGACAACAAACATGAAACCATTAAACTCCTCGTAGGCATGACATTCAGCTAGGATGCGACAGAGAGGCCTGCCTAAACTAAGTTTCCTTATATTAAGCTAGTATACATCTAAGAACTTAATCCATTAGTTCTGATAGATCAATTTCTGTCCCAAACCCTGTCTTAAGGAAACCAATGAAATAAATTTGTGCGCCTCTACTTTTAATTTTTATATGTTAACAGCCATCTTACTATGAGCAGTCTCTAGCTTCAACACCACATCCTCAGTGGTAGAAATTAGTCTCAAAGCACCGACACTGTTCGAATCATTAGTAAACCATTTTTTTAATGCTGAGTGAATCTATTTCAATTTTCACCTACCGGAGTGCAAGATCAATGAAAAATATAAGTGAATGAAATTTCTTTTTTCTGAATTTTAATGTGAAGCGAGGGAAAGTAACTAAGGAATATTTCACTGCAATGAGCCCAAAAGTCTCTGAGGTCTTCGATTTTCTATTCATTTTTCCTCACAACTTCTCCTCATGGATTCTAGTGGGAATTGGGTTTGGTGTGATCTCTTTGTGCTCCTTTTCGTTTTCGGATGAAAACAGTCATAAAATAACGTTTTCAGTAGCAACATTTTCACCTTACTACAAACTACTTAATTATCACGCATCTTATCAATGCCAATAGCCATTCATAATCTTACACAACCATAACAAACAGTATAAACACAAATATTCAAGCTACACCGTACCGTTTGAAGTTATATCCTCCAAAACAATTCTGAAGCAACTAATCATACAATCCCTATCTCTTGCTCCAATTTTCCCATATCCAACAGCTAAACAGTTAATAAAAAACAGAAACGGTCTCAAAATTTCCCTCGATATCTGTATCCCAGTAAGAGCACCAGCACGATTACTCATCATTATTTCCCACTCCTCACGCAGTCGCAATGCCGCCGATTTCAACGCGTGATGCCGCCTCCATACCCTCTGAGTGCACACCGAACATTCTTAATTCAAACAAAATTGAATTAGGTTTTCTAATTGACAGAATAAACTCTCTACCTGAATGATCAATACGGCGGCGTTTGCTCGCCGGGTATAATTCCGAAGCTCCCTCTCTTGATTGACCTTCTCCAGAAGGGCATCTCTCGTAATTTCCTTGGCGCTAGCACCGCGCAGCGACACCTAATCATGAATTCAAGCTCCAAATTCATCATGCAATTGACGAAAATTAAATCACTACAAAAAAAATGAAAAAAAAATGAAAAAGTGAGGACAGACCTGGTGCCTGCGAGATTTATTCATGGCTCTCCACGATTAGTACGGAGAGATGCATACAGCTGAAGATTGAAGGTAGTAGTTGTTGAAAATGTTGATCAGTTTTTCTTCAACGATAGAGGATTTGGTTATGGAGAGATGATCTATTACTACCCAAGTAGTACCTTAAGATACGAATCTACTTAATTCCAACATAATCCTTAAATCTCTTTTTTTATCATCCAGTTATACTTTCAAATACAAATCCTTTGGGGCAGTATTTGTGTGTATCAAATGCACACGCAAGTCGGGTGATTTAATTCGAATCCGCGCTTAATTTTTTTTTTTTTAAATTTATGTCATAACATTTATATTATAATAATATAATCTTATATTGTAATAGTATAATCTTTATATACAGATTTTAAAACTTTTTCAATGCATAACTTATACTTTTTCACTATAAAAATTCATGTAATATAGCCAAAACTTTTATGTTGTAATAATATAACCTCTATGTTGTAATAGTATAACTTTTTATACATTTCATAATCTTTTCAATAAATATTTTATATTTTTTTCACTATAAAAATTCAATATAGCCGAAACCTTTATGTTGTAATGATATAACCTTTATGTTGTAATAGTATAACCTTTATATACAAATTTCATAACATTTTTAGTGAATAACTTATACTTTTTCATTACTCAGCACTGTAAAAGGTTATGTGCATATAACTAAAATGTTATATTGATAGAATTAAAAGGTTAAGTTCGCTAAACTAAAATGTTATGTCAATATAACAGTAGAACTAAGGTTTAAGTTAGGGTCTGAACGTGTGGGGGCGCATGAGGTGCGTAAAATGCACTCTCGAATCAGGTCAACCCAATTGGTCAACTCAATTGCACGGATCTAGAATCCGTGCACTTGGTGTATAGAAATAAATGTGAATCCTTTATTATTTCATTATTATCAAATTAATTAATTACAATCTCATAAGTTTTTAATTTTTCGTAACATCTAAAAAGAAAAATAATAATAATTTTCGTGCAATTCGATATTCACACATTAAAATATTTTAAATAAACATTGTTTATATTATTTAAAATGTTAGAGTCAAAAAACATCACATATTTATTTATTTATGAAATAAAATCTATATATATACTCAAATTTATTTCAACAATATAACTCACAAAAAAAGGTGAAATTCTAGCTAATAAAATCATTTTTTAACTTTTCATAATTTTATATTAAAGATAAAAAAAAAGAATATTGGAAATCAATTTGGCGAAGCTCAATCCCACCATCATGATAAACATTCGGATTAAGTGAAAAAGAAGAAGGAGAATCTCAAAGAAAGAGAGAGAGAAGAATTGAAGAAGAAGAAAAAAAACAATGGAGGAGATGTGAACAAGAAAAAGAATTTGAAAAGAAGAGGCAGTAATTAGGTCAAAAAGAAAATAACAAACTATATATTTAATGGATACATAAATCTTACTCTTTCCCAAATTCAAAGCATCTCGTGGTGCTCAAATCTTCTTTTATCTTCTTCACTCATTTTAATATTTCTGATAGTAGAGTATAATTTAATGAGCGTAAGCATTACTTTTGGTTGCATTCTCCAACATTTCATTCCTTAATTAAGAATATTGTTCTAAACTTGTGACTGCTAATTTCCTCTTCGTACGTAGTGCATCTTCATTATTCTATTTAATATTTTAAAATACTTATTATATAAATAATATTATATTTAAAAAATTGAAATATAAAATGAAAATATAAAATAATTACAAATTCACAAGTTATAGCTTATATAACTATATAGTGTTTACTTACTAAAACTGCTCGTTTTTTATTATAGGAAAAAAGTTCACCGATGTTTATTTTAGGTTCATATAGCTTACTAAAGTATTTTAAGTTGTATTTGTGTGCAACTGTTGTATGGATTTAAAATCCATACAAAGTGGGTCGGATTGGGTCCGACCCGGATCCGCTCATTTTTTTTTATCCCAACCTTTATGTTGTGTTAGTCAAACTTTTATATTATGTTAAACATATCTTTATATAATACTTTAACTTTAAAAAAAAACCCTAATTTTAGCAAAAAAATCCTAATTTTGACGAGAAATTATAATTTCAGCACAAAAAAATCATAATTTGTACATATATACCTTTATGTAAATATTAAGCATGCCTTTAACTAATATTAGTCATACTTTTATATAATACATAAAAGTACAACTAACATAATTAAAATGTATGACTAACATAATATAAAGGTATGTTTAACATAACATAAAGGTATACTTATTATTACATAAATATATGCTTAATATAACATAAATGTATGTTTTAACATAACATAAAAACCCTAAAAGTATGCTTAACATAACATAAAACCATAAATGTATGCTTAACATAACATAAAGGTATGATTAATGTTGTATAAATGTATGTTTAATATAATATAAAGGCCCTAAGGATATGACTAACATAATATAAAGGTATGCTTAACATAATATAAAGGTATAACATTTGAAGCGAAATTGAGTGAGTTTGAGCGCACCCACCCAGGCATGTGGGGATGCGTGCACGCGCATGAAGGACGTGTGAAGTGGCGCGTGGCTAGATCCGTGCACCAGTTACATAAAAAAATTTGTGAAGTATTTTTAGGTACAAAAATATCATTAATATTTATTCTCAACTCATTAAAGTATTTTAAGGTACCAAAATACCACTAATATTTATCTCTAAGCATATATAACTCACTTAAGATTTATTTATAATATAATATATGTTGGTCCCAAGTGGTATCCGAGGTTCAGAGGGGGGGTGAATGAACCTTGGTCGATTTTTCAGAATCTTTAAAACAACCGTTCTGCACTGCAAGTTACTTGAGCTTGCAGTGATAGATGGTTACTGCTTGCAGCGCTAGAATGCAGTGCTGCACGCTGTAACCTGGAGTTTTGTACGCAGCGGAAATATACTTTTAAACACAAGGCTGTTTTACACAAAAATGCTTCTTTCAAACGTTTTATGATGAGAAGAGATAGATATATGCAGAAAATAATCACAGATAAATAAAGCGATAAAAAAACACTTATGGCTTATAGTGGTTCGAAGGTGGTGTAATCCTTCTACGTCCACTCTACTGCTCCTCGAGCAGGAACTTTGTTAAGCAAGATTGAATTACAGGACTCTCCTAACAATCTATCAACTTTACAAAGCAAACCACCTACTGAAGTCCAGCGTACACACATCAACTGCAAACTTCAAAGGCTAACCCACACAGGGTTCTATACTCCCACACAGGGAAGCTGCCTAACACTAGACAACTAAAACAAACAGCAAGGATCTCTCCTATCAACTGCTTGACACCACTAAAACAACCTAAGCGCACATCAACAAGGTTAAAAGGATAAAAGGTTTTCTTCAACTTGTGCTTCGAAGTGAGCTTCTGAATCCGTAAGGAATCTTTCAGCGTGAACTCTGCTTCACTTCGATAGGTTGAGTGACTGAAACTGTTGGCTTGAATACTTTAAATTTGTAAGCTCGAAACTTTCGCGTATGGAAATTAGATCTCAGTAACAGTAACCAGCTTCAGTACTCCTCGACTTCTATTTATACTTGTAGGAGAAGATGTCCGTTGAAGGAGACATCCCTCTTTTGAATTTGAAATAGCCTGGCCAAAGTATGGTTCGCATTTAATGCGACTGACCCTTCTTTTCGGAGCATTTAATGCGGCAGTTGCGGCTCGCAGCTTTCTGTGGCGCGTCAGTCCATGTGGCATCTTCTTATTGGCTCCGTGTCTGCTACTTTGACTTTTTCTTAAACGGCTTTTTTGTCCCTGTTTGGATCTCCGTTCCTCGTACTGCATTTATCCTTCCTGGGATTTGCAGGATACTTCGTCTTGTAGTTGGCGCTGTATTTACTTAACGGTTCTGTAAGTCTGCGCTGTATCCTTGGTCTCTGTGCAGCTGATGTATACTTTCAGTGCTGCTGTATTTTAGACCTGCTTGCAGTATCGTCTGGCAGTGCTGCTGTAACTTCGTTCTAGCAGTACTCCTGTATCCTTTTTATGCAGCGATGCTGCACGCCATTCTTCCTTGCTTTGCTGTATCCTGCCTTCATGCAGCGATACTGTATCCTGCCTTCTTGCAGCGATATCTTCCTTTAAAGCTTAGATGCAGCTTTATCCTCTTTTAACCTCTATTTCAATCCTTGACTCAAGACTCAATTCTAGTCTATTTATTCACTTAAACAATGTGAAAAATGGGGGTACTCAAAACTTCCTATTACATGGTTGGTTTGTCTCATCAAAATCTAAACAATGAAATCCCAACAATATACCAATAATGTTGAAATTAAAACATATATTTACACATTTTAATTTTTATTTCATATTTGGACCTTTTTTTTTTTTACTATTTTAGAACAAAAAACTATTCATGAAAACATTAATATAATACCTTATTATATATATGTAAATATATTATTATTATTATCACCATTAATTATTATCATTACTATTATTATTATTTATATTTTTTTTTACTTTTGTAGACTAAATAAACAACTAGGTTGATTTGAAATAATTTTTTTAAACTATGATATTTTCTTTTATATAATTTAGAGGTTTAAGTTGTATTCAAATTAAAAAATAATATTTTTAATATCATAGTAAAATTATTATTTCATATTAATCTAGTTATTTAATAGTTTTAGTCTTCAAAAGTGTAAATAATAATAATTATTAGTAATACATATTCACACACACATATATATATATATCATAATGTATTATATTAATGTTTTAATGAATAGTTTTTTTTAAATATATAAAAATATGAGATTTAAATAAAAAATCAAAATCAAAATGTGTAAATATATATTTTAATTTTACAACATTATTAGTAGAGATTAATATTAGTGATGATTTTGTGCCTTAAAATATTTTAGTAGAATTCATGAACTTAAGAATAAATATTAATGATATTTTTATACATAAAAATATTTTAACGAGATTTATAAATTTAAGAATAAATATTAGTGGCTTATTTGAATCTTTTTTCTTTATATAATGGATCCAATGTTCAAAAATCTAGTATAAAGAAATATATATATATATATATATATTATTAATGTTAAGTTTATTGGTTACTTTTGGATCTTTATTTCCCCGAATGCTTTGATGTGTTTTTACCCGTATTTTATATTTTTCAATTCTTTTGAAATTGAACTTTAGTCTAACTTTAAATCATATTAAACATAGTCATGCAGTTTTGTTTTATAATTCATATTATTCACAATAAATGTCTTTTCCATTCTGAACTCATGTTACAAATTAATTATCATTTTATATTTTTTTAATTTTATTTCAATATTATCTCTACCATATCATATAAAATCTCCTACTTTCAAACGGATTACAAGTGATATTGTTGGCTAAGAATTAGACGGTGGCATATTAATCATTTCTTAAATTTCTTAATTCCTGGCAAAAATTCAATAAAAAAAGAAGACCCATTGGTTGTTGGAAATTGGTTTGAAAGATTGGTGTTGACCAATCTTTGACCAATTATTTCATGATGTTTCATTTATTGGAAACGAAAATAAATTGTAAATTTAAAATTTATGTTTCGAGTAGATAAATTTAGAGTATTTATTTTCTCAAATCCAATTTCGGATGAATGATAAATTAATGCTTGAAGTTGGCAACTTAAATTGAAAATGTGTAAAAGTTTGAAGAGGTATGAATTTGTGAAAATGTGTGAGTTTGAATTGAATTGATGTAGTCCAATTTAAAGAGATGCAACTAATCCGAAATATTGTGAGACACCTTATTTCATTTCAAAAGGTGTTTAAATGTGGAAAGATTTCAATTCAAACAAAAAGATGTTTAATTATGGAAAGACATCATTTCAAATTAAAATGTGTCTACTATGGAAAAATACCACACCTCTTCTACTTCTATAAATAGACCTCACATTCAATCATTTCATTCACTCCACTACAATTTACATTATTAGCATTTTAGCAATTGTAGTCTCTCATCATCTTGTTTAAGAAAGTTCCAAATATCGTTTTAATTCACTGAAAAACTTTTAAAATCGTTGTGCTACGATCCTTAAGTTAGTAAGTCGTTGTATTTTGGGGACATTTGTGTAGACCGTAAAACAATGAATACGGGACAATTTCGTCTTACAAAAAAAAAATCTAACTTTTATCTCAATTTTTTCATATATTATTTTAATCATTTTCAAACACACCACACGTTATCCAACACCACACATTATCCAACACATTATCCAACACTGGTTATAAATTGGATGAAGGTAGATGGAGTATTTTACCCAATAGAGTTGTTTGTAATCATGAGTTTTTACCTAATATGTATGGAGTTGTTTCTATATATGTATGGCCCCATCAGTCAACTACTTACACACAAACAATTAAATATTTTATCTATTTATAATTCAATCTAATATAATGATAAAATCATACAAACCTTTTTTAATACTTCACTCGATACAAAATAATTGTTGTTTTAGGAAATAAAATTTATTCAAATTTATTTGTGGGATTTTGATTATGCTCAAAGAATTTTTTTTTCTTTCCCAAGTTTGCTTCATATCTTGTTAACTTTTGTTTAGTATCATACATTATTTATGTCGATTAATGTTGGACAATGAAGTCACTTTATACATGACATAATTTTATCTATGAATTATACTGAAAATAATACAACCACATTAACTCTTTGTAACATAATGCAAAATCCACTCATGTTTTCCAAGCATGATTTGGCAATTATGATGAAATTTAATTCTCTTGATTCTACACAATATGTATAAGCTCTTATTAATTAATATGAAAAACTTCTAAAAACAATTATAAACATTTTCAAAAGGGTACTAAATTAGTAATCCCAATTGTAAAACAATTAAAGTGTGTAATTAAGGGTTGAAGGAAAGAGATATGGGCACTAAAATCAAAGTGATTAATGGCTTCACATCATCTTCATTAATTCCCATAATAATAATGTAAAATATTGAATAATGGAGCACGTATAAGGTAAAGAATCCAAGCAAAACAAGAAAATTGCTAATTAAGCGTCATTACTAAGTTTCTATATTTGCATGAAAAAACATAGCATATGATACAACTGCAAAATGTAATAAACACCCACAATTCTTTTCTCTTCCCACACTCCATTACTTAATTCTTCTGCTCCCTTCTCACTACAAAATCCAGAGAGATAGTAGAGAGAGAGAGAGAGAAACCCTGAAAGAAAAGGATCAAGAAAACACAAACCCACATAAACTAGTGATGTTTTCATCTTCGTCGTGGCTGTGTTTGAAGAACCTATGGCTGATGGTGGCGGTGTTGGTGGCGGCTGCCGTGGTGGTTTTCATGGTTCCAGAGGGTTCCAACGTCTTGTCTTCTTCCAACAATAATTTCTTGCTGGAATTCTTGCGTTCGAGGTTTCAAAGAAATGATCCTCGTACTAAAGTCGATCATCATTTCATGAATAATTCTGTACAGTCATTTGTGAATGATCATGAACTTAATCAAAAACCAGTAAGTACTTGATTTTCTCAGTTTCAACGTTCTTATATTTATTTATTAATTCTTGGCTCTGGATTCTGTTCGAAGGCACGTACAGATTACGTCAATATTGTGTGATCAATTTTATCTCAATATTAATTGTGCAGAATGAGTTAATGAAAGATCGAAGATGTTGGATTTTGTGTAAGAAAATGATTTTTTTTTTTTGAACCGTATTTAATTTAGATTTTGGAGTATGATATTAGACGTCCATAAGTCAAAAATAGTGCATCAATTTTTTATTATTTATTTTTAAATTGTCTCTTCGTAGTTTTAGTATGTTGGAAAATGCATGGTTAGTTAATGTTTTACTATGACAAAATTATTAGTCAAATTAATGAAAATTTACAAAAAGATTAATGCCTCTAAAATTCCAATTCAAGTTCTTTACTTTCTTTTTTCCTAATTCTTTTCGAAGCTTCAAGAGATATGATGAGGCGTATATGCATTACATATTAATTCTAATGTAAATTATATGAAGTTTTAATTAGGCCATAATTTTTTTCTATTAGCTATTTAAGGGACTGAATTGAAGACTGTTGGTCTAAAAGAAAACAGTACACAATCATCATAATAATATTGTTACCCTATTGGTAGAATAAAATCTAAAATTGAATTATATATGTTAGACAATACACATGACTTTGTATTTTGAAATTTCAATGTTTAGTGCATGAGCATTGTCTTTTATGGGAAGGTATTGTTTGATCATCTTTATTGACTTTTGCCTATTTTTCAAGGCAAAAACTCTAGTGAAATTGATGCACAAACCTTAGATCTGTGCATTTTGGGTTGATTCGATTTGAATCTATGAGTTTTTAATTTTTTTTTGATTCATGTGTTATCTTTATATTATATTTGTATAATTTTTATATTATATTAATATGATTTTTATGTACAAATATCATAAATGTTATGTAATGTAATTTAGAAAAGAATAAAAATCAAGCACTTTTTTGGATCTAACATATGTGTTATTACTTTAAAGGTATAAGTTATATCACATAAATGTATGAGTAATATCATATAAAGGTATATACATACATTGTATTAGAATTCTTTTTTTTCTTCTAAGTTGTAGTACATAAAAGTAAGAATATTTGTACATAAATCTCATACTAATATAATATAAATGTCACATAAATATAACATAAAGATAACACATAAATAAAAAAAAAGTATAATAAGCGTGGATTCAAATAGGATTGACCAAATTACAAGAATTCAGATATAAAATAAGAGAAATACTCATTTTTCAACTACAATCAATATTGTAGCCTAATGAGAAAACGCATTTTAGTTATGTACACATTTTAATTTACTATGTCGAGGTTGACATCTCACAATTGTAATATTATAATAAGAAATTAAATAACTAGTATATGTTTACTAATGAGAATATATAAATACTCATTAAGTGACAATAATTTCTTTTACTATAATACAGTTTTATTTTTTTAAGAAAAAATAAGAGAGGAGTACTACTGTTCAATAGATCTAAATCTTGTATATAATATATTTTTACTTTACTCTAGCTGGTACTTAATTTGTGGAGTACATTTCTCCCATGCACTTTCATTTGTTTTTTACTCCAATTCCAGTTGACTATAAATAAATAAAAAATTATGTCAATATAAGTGAGGTCACAAAATGTTTTTTGTTTTTATAAAATTTAAATCTTTATTCATTTTGTTATAGTGGCACGTATCTAAGTAATTAATATACATCATATTGTATTATAAGATACATAATGTAATTGATGTTGAAAATTACAGAAAAGATACAGCAAATTGGAGAAGGTGGAGGCTGATCTTGCAGAAGCCCGAGCCTCCATTAGAAAAGCCCGAGCCCGAAACCAGTCAGAAGACTCTGATTATGTACCAGACGGGCCCATGTATTGGGATCCCAAAACTTTTCACAGGTATATTTTTTTATTTACTCATCAGTTAAGATAATAACTATATTAATTATTATTTTCAAAATATCAGTAAAAAAAAAATATTGTTCAACGAAGCTTTTACAAATATCAGGTTTGAAATTCATCGATAATAAACTATATTATATTGGGTCGTCCTTTATATTATATTGTTATTTTTGCATATTATTAGAATTACAAGGTATATGTATCATGAAATAAAAAATAAAATAAAAGATCTCAACTAACCAAATACTATAGGCAACGTGGGATACAATTTTATTTTCTTCCCAATAAAATATATCCCCTTAATTGCCACCAAAAGAAGCATTTGCAATAACCACAAGGTAAAAAAAAATAAAATTGTCAAACTTAATATTCATTTCTTTTCTAACTACATTTGAACATTTTTATCATTTTTTTCTCGTACAATCTAAACTATTTTGTATCATTAAAATTTAGGTAATACAACTACATCTCATACCAATAAAATCAATCAGTTCCATTTACTTCACCTCATTTCATGGTTCTTTCTCATACTATCTATTGTTCCATTTTCATGAACTCGAACTATCGATTAAATAACAGAATCATATAAAAGTTAGCATGATCAAATAGTATCTTAAAACTGCAGAAGCTATTTGGAAATGGAGAAGAAATTGAAGGTGTTCGTGTACGAAGAAGGAGAGCCACCAGTATTCCACTTTGGGCCCTGCAAGCATACTTACGCCATTGAAGGAATCTTCATTTCAGACATGGAAGTTAGTCGTTTTCGAACATTCGATCCCAACGAGGCTCATCTCTTCTTCATTCCCTTCAGCATAACCATGATCACTCAAGTAATCTACGTGCCTGAATCCCATGATTGGAGTCTCATGAAAAACACTGCCAAGGATTACATCCATGTCATTGCCAACAAGCATCCTTACTGGAATCGAAGCCTTGGAGCTGATCATTTCATGCTTGCATGTCATGATTGGGTAAGAAAGATCATCTTCTTCCATTCAATAAACTCCTTAATTTCATCTGGTTAAAATCATTTTTTGTTTCATGATTATAATGTCTTTCTATTTTGATCCTGTAAATAGTATAATTTTCAATTTAGTTCCACAATTTAAAATTTTGTTCGATTTCAGCACAAAAATGACCGGAAAATTCTGAAAAACCAAATTGGTTGTTTCTAGGTCATCGGGAAGCTCCGATTCAATGAAATTTAACTAGAATCGGACAAACTTTTAAATTGTGGACTGAATTGGAAATGTGATAATTTTTGAAATCAAAATCGAAAGACACTATAATTATGAAATTAAAAATGATTTTGACCCGAAGCTACCCTCTTGCAAGAATAGTTATTTAACCCGAATTCTTGTGAAAACCTCTCACACGCAAGACACTCGTAAGACGGATGCACACGGTTGTGTTTTGAAATACAGTTCGATCATCTGTGACAATTCAAATCCACGTGTGTTTGTCCGGCCTTATACATTCGTCACGTGGAACTCTTTCACGAGGTGTTCTCAAGTTTTTGAGTTTTATCCGTTAGCATTTAGAAGATCGCAAATTGCGTTTTATCTGTTAGCATTCAGAAGATGCAAATTAAGTTTTCCGAATGATTACTAATCACAGGGGCCCGAGATATCATTCGCAATCCCTAACCTACACCAGAACGCGATTCGGGCTTTATGCAACGCCAACACCTCCGAGAGATTCAACCCCTCACGCGACGTCTCCATCCCGGAGATCCACCTCCCCACCGGCACCACGCGCGGCATGATCGGCGGGCCGCCGCCGTCTCAGAGGCCCGTGCTCGTCTTCTACGCCGGCGGAGTCCACGGCCCGATCCGCCCAATTCTCCTCGACCACTGGGAAAACAGCACCGATCCAGAGGTACAGATCCACCGATACCTGCCCAGGAAGGTGTCGTACTACGGAATGATGAGGAAGAGCCGGTACTGCATCTGCCCGAGCGGGTACGAGGTGGCGAGCCCGAGAATGGTGGAGGGCCTGTATATGGGCTGCGTGCCCGTGTTGATAAAGGACAACTACGTAATTCCGTTCAGCGACGTTTTGAACTGGGAGACGTTCGCGGTGATAATTCCGGTGAAGGATATCCCGAATCTGAAGAAGATTTTGATGGGGATTTCGTTGAGGGATTACGTGACAATGCAGCGGCGGGGGATTCAGATGCGCCGCCACTTTGAGGTGAATTCGCCGCCCAAGAGATACGATGTGTTTCATATGATACTGCATTCCATTTGGCTGAGAAGGCTCAATGTTCGCCTCCATCAACATAAATGAATTTCTTCAATCCATATTTAGATACGATGAGGATTTTTCTAAAATATTTGTTCATTGTTATCTAATTTTGTACCTTTTTACGTAGAAATGTATTATTAGATTGGAGTTGGTTTCTTCTACTCCAAATGGCCATGGAGACTCTTATTTAAACCATTATACATATACATTGTAGGTTCAAGTTTTTTTTTTTTTAAAAATTAAATCCCTTTGTATGAGAAAATATATTATTTTATCCATGGTTGTAGCAAAAAAAAAACCATTTCGTTTTCTCAAAAATCATTAATAAAAAATAACTTTGCAACCTGGCATATTTCCGCTTTAATTAAGCATTTACTTCTATCAAATAAAAGAAGGATAGAGTTAAAAAGATACTTCACCTAAGTTCTAAACCCATCCCATAATAAAAAAATATAAATTAAATAGATAGTAAAAAACTAAAATATTTTAAAAAATAATAACTTATGTCTCATTCGACCGAGAAAGTCGAACACATTTCCACTCTTTCAGTCGAGGCGGTCGAATACTTACCTACTCATTCGATCGAGGCAGTCGAACAACTTCAAACGATGTCAGTCAATCAGGACTGTCCGTACAGTTCATTTTTCTCGAATTTTCTCCCAATAACTTTTGATTTTTCATAAAATTTCATCAAAATCAACTAATATTTCACTAACTCATTAACTTACTCGTAAAACAAATTTTGTATGCATCTTCCTTCATTTTGCTTCTTCCTTTACTTGAATCCTAACTTCATAAATTCACGTTCGGTCAAACAGACTGAATGTCTCCTATCTGTTCGGTCGAGACAGCCGAATGTCCTTCTATCCGTTCGATCAATGTAGCGAACAGCCTCAAACGATGTCGGCCAACCAGGGTCGTCCGTTTTATTCGTTTTTCTCGAATTTTTTCCAACAATTTACGATTTTTTCTTAAAATTTCATTAAAATCAACTACTATTTCACTAATCCATTACTAACCCTAAATGTAACTAAAGAAATTTGCTATTATGATGTTTAATTTTTCGGATGTCTTAAATAAATGGAGTGGGCCTAATAAGCTTAAAAGAAGATGGGGTGTAATTAGTCCCGCCATTAAAAAAAAAAATTTATAATAAATTAGAGTATTAACAAATAAATCTTCTAAGAAATTAAATAGGTGGTCTGAGCCATTTCCACTATATAATATAATAGTAGTTTTTTGTCTCATAAACATAACTCAAAATATGTAAATGTAAAATGGGGAGAGAAATAGACAATTCGATCCGTTGAATTGCAATATCACTATAACCAATTATCTCATCCATTGTCTGTAATAAAATTCTTCTCCAGCAAGCAAAGTTGGAGGTGATAAACACCACCGACATGTTCGGCGCCGCCGATGTTCCAGATGGCAAAAAACTGCATAAGCTAGCATTGCTACGTGTCTTTCTCAAGGGCGCTCTCTAATTTCAAGAGATACGTGTCACCGGAGAGCATACGCAACCAGCTCATATATATTAATCTCCTTCTTTAATCAAATCCCTCAAATCTCAATAACTTTTATCCAAACACGTACACTTGTCATCGGCGAGCGAAAATGGAGTCGACGAAAGCGATGAAGGAAGAGAGAGCTGAAGCGGCGGCTAGAACCGCCGCTGACGAGCTCAGCAATGTGAACAGAGAGAGGAGAGAAGAGGGAAGTGATCAAATTAAAATTGTGCATACCCCAGAGTACCACCGGCAGACTGAGGTCAGTCAAGAGGAGAGGTCTCCGGGGGTCATCGAAAGCCTAATTAGGACAGTGCAGGGGACGGTGGAACACGCCAAGGAAGCTGTCATGGGGAAGTCTCATGACACGGCTGAGAAAGCGGCGGAGTACAGGGATTTCACGACGGAGAAAGCCAGGGAAGCGAAGGATTCCACCGTGCAGACGGCGGTGGAGACCAAGGACTCCGCCGCTGAGAGGGCCAAGCAGGCCAAAGACGCCACCGCCTCGATGCTGGGGGAGTATACGGACTATGCAGCCGAGAAGACGAAGGAAACCGCAGACACGGCAGCGGAGAAGGCGAAACAGGCGAAAGATGCGACTGTGCAGAAAGCTGAGGGGGCCAAGGATGCGACGGTGGATAAGGCTGCCAAGTACGGAGACTACACCGCCGACAAGGCACAGCAGGCGAAGGATGCGACGGTGGATAAGGCGGCGGAGTGCAGAGACTACACCGCCGACAAGGCGAAGCAGGCAAAGGATGTGACGGTGGATAAGGCGTCGGAGTGCAGAGACTACGCCGCCGACAAGGCTAAGCAGGCGAAGGGTGCGACGGTGGATAAGGCGGTAGAGGCGAAAGACACGACAATGGAGAAAGCTGGTGAGTATAAGGATTATACAGCAGAGAAAGCTACAGAAGGGAAGGATACTACGGTGGGGATGATCACAGAGTTGAAAGACTCCACGACTGGTGCAGCTCGAAGGGCGGTGGATTACTTCACGGGGAAGAAAGAGGAGACGAAGCAGATGGCTCAAGAAACTGGTGAATCTGCAAAACAGAAAGCCGAGGAGACTAAAGAAGCAGCTAAGGTTAGCCGTTTATGAATAATAGCACGCATTTGTAATGTTGAAAATTTGGAATAAAGATTGATCTGATTATGTGGTAGTGTAAAATTTTGATTTGTTTAATGATGTTAGGGAAAGTACGATGAGACGAAGGAAGAGACGACGAGGAAAATGGAGGAGATGAGGATTGAAGGAGAACTTCATCGGGACGAGGCATCCCGGCAGGCAGAGAGAGGCGGCGGTGGAATACTGGGTGCCTTGGGCGCGATTAAGGATAAGCTGACTCCTCATCCGATGGAAATAAGGGAGGATGGAGGACTAGGTGAAGGTGAGGCGAAGGCGGGGCAGCTATCGGCGGTTGATAAGGAGGGGACGCCAGTGGTGATGGAGAGGGTGGAGGAGACGCCAGCTGGCGCCACCGCCTCCCGGCTGAAAGAGGCGGATCAGCTGAGTGGGCAGACGTTTAATGACGTGGGTCGGTTGGGAGATGAGGGAGTGACACGTGTGCACCCTGGGAAGATGTGATTGCCTTTTGTCATCTGTTATTGCGTGGTTGAACTATTTTGCTTTTGTGATTTTGTATTTTGCTTAACTTTCAATTGAGTTTTATTTTCAAAGAGTCAAAGATTGTGTATGAGTCAGTATTAACTATGGTACTTTGGGTAATTGAGAATAGAGTTTTAAGTGCGCGCTTTCAGAACATCAAATATCGATACTAATCAATACAAATTAGATTAAGCAATAGCAGAACAGAAACAACAAAATACCTAAACATGTAATTTGCATTGCAAATGTGGGGATAGAACTTGCTCTTTTGAAATTTAATTTCGGTTTTTTATTTTAATACGAATTGGTTCAAAGTTGCTGGGAAGTGAGATTCTAATTCACCCTCCCTTCATTTAGGGGTTCAAACGCCTCACTTGTCAGCGTTTGTTTCCACCAGCCATTAATGTTATTTTATCAGTGGCAAATTTGAGAATGTATATGTAAGGGATGTAACAAAATATTTTTCTAATTTGAGAATGTATATGTAAGAGATGTAACATGGTTGGATACGGAAATGTTTATTATTAATTTATTAAGGTACATGTATTTTATTATTAATGTAATTGAATTTTCTATTTTAAGTTAGTATTTCATTTTACATTTTATTGTTTTTAATTCATATCATGTGTAAATTGATGATGTCATTTTTTACACTTGATATGTGGTGATTATTTTGAAATATCGATGAAACACCAATGTGGAATAAAAGATAATGTTCGTTAAAATATCATGTCGGTATGTAAATTATAAGAATCAATTATGTCAATCAACAAATAAAATAAGAAGTTGGATGAATTAAGCTCGGAAGCTTCTGCCACTTTAAATTGGGTTAGATCAAGATATTCAATTTAAAGATCAAGATATTTTATTGCTCTATATTATGCTTGATCTTTTTTTGCTCTATATTATGCTTGAATATAATGATTCGTACCCGCCCAAATTAGACATTACATAATCTTGATGAGTATGTATCCAAGCACGACTTAGGAGCTAAAGTTTATCTAAATCATATTTGTAACGCTTTATTTTTTTTAAAGGTAGTTTTTTACTAAGGAGTTATTTATGTACAAAATTTGTCTTTTTAAAAATAATAAAGATAGATAAAATTAAGAATAATTATGAAGGATAGTGTTTATCTGCACCAATGTATGGGTTATAATCCATACAACTGGACATGCTGATCGGGTCGGGTCCAGGTTTAATCCGGATCCGCGTCTAATTTTTTTTTATATATTAATGTTATAATCTTTATATTGTAATAGTATAATCTTTATTTATAGATTTCATAACTTTTTCAGTGAATAACTTATACTTTTTTCACTATAAAAATTCATGTTATATAACCGAAACATTTATGTTGTAATGATATAACCTTTATGTTGTAATAGTATAACCTTTATGTATAGATTTCATAACTTTTTTCGTGAATAACTTATATTTTTTTTACTATAAAAATTCATGTAATATAGTCGAAACCTTTATGTTGTAGTAATATAACCGTTATGGTGTAATGGTATAACCTTTATGTATAGATTTCATAACATTTTCAATGAATAACTTATATTTTTTTCACTATAAAAATTCAATATAGCCGAAACTTTTATGTTGTAATAATATAACATTTATATTGTAATAGTATAACATTTATGTACTGATTTCATAACATTTTCAATAAATAACTTATACTTTTTTCTTTTTCACTACATGCACTGCAAAATGTTATTTTCATATAACTAATATGTTTTGAAGACAAAATTAAAAGGTTAAGTTTACTAAACTAAAATGTCATGTCAATATAATTATAGAACTAGGGTTTGGGCGCTCGTGGGATGTGTGAAATACATTTTATGTTTGAGTCGACCTAGTCCGTGCACTTGGTGTATAGAAATAATTATAAATTAGAAAAATGCATGTTTTTAAAATTCATCAAAATAAAACTTATTAAATAAATAATATTAATTTCATTCATTATATTATATATGTAATATATAAGTTGAACCTTTATGTAAAAATAGAAATAAAATAAGATTCTCATATTTTCTTAATTAATTATAAAATCGTGACTTGCAGTATATTTAGTGATTAAATAAGTTATAAATCATTAGTTTATGATAGATCTCTTACTTTAATAACATAATAATATATAATTAAGATATATTCATCTAACCGAGCCATACAATTTTATTTAATTTCACAAGGTTAATCTTAGAAAATTAATTACTTAAATCCATTAATAGACTAATACATCTAAACACATGTTAAATTATATAATAACTTGTACAGTATATAAAATAAAGAAATTTTAAAGTTACAGAATAATGAATAGTTTTTACTAAAAAAACAAGACTTGCTAGTTCATTCAACTTAACTCACTCTGAATTTATAATAATAATAATAATAATAATTATAATAATAATAATAATTAGCATAGGACAATTTTTTTTTCAGTATATATTTCCTAAATTGAAACTTGGAATTTCATAACTAATATTTATATTTAAATTCGAAAAATACAAATCACCAACCTTGAACCACTTAATTATAAAGTATTTACCAACCTTATGAAGATTCTTCGTCCCTTGTCTTAATTATTCCTCTCAAGTTTCCTTATATAATATATATTAATAGATGTATATGATAGATGTTAAAATAAATAGCAATATTGTAGTATTTTTCTCATCCCATTATTATTATTATATGTATTAATTAATATAAATTTATTCTAGGATTAATAACGCTACTACACTTCGTACTATTTCTTAATTAATTTGAGTGGACCATTATGAGTAAGACATTTATGGTAGCCGCTGCTAGAGATGTTCATCCGGTTCGAAAAATCGGAATTGGGTCGGTTCGAATTGATAGTCAATAGTTTCGAAAATCGTTGATACGGTTCCGCTTCGAATCGGGACCATAATCAATGTGATACAGTTCGGTTTCGGTGCGAAGTGTTCTTGAATCGTGACCTGAACTGTGAACCGGCGGGTTTTTTTTTCTTTTTTGCGTTTTTGGGAGATGCCATGTGTATAGCTTGGATGAATTGACCGTTGATGATCGACGGTCTACACAAAATGATCTTTGAAAACTGTCGGTTCGAACCGGCGCATTTGATTTTTTTTTTTTGAAATTGGCACGTGTATGGAGGAGATCTCTTGACCGTTGATGATCAACGATCACGATCCGTCAACCGTGCATCGGTGCGAACCGGCCGACCCCTCTTTTTAAAAATATATGAATTTGCCTCTATAAATACTTTCATTTCATTTCAATTCACACTATTCTTCAATCTCTCTCAATTCTCAAGCTTCAAATCATTCATTTTGTGCTAATTGTTATTTCAATTTCATAGATTTATAATTAGTACTTAGTTACTATTCTTCTATTTCATTTCAATTTCACTCTCATAATCTCATCCTCATAGCTAATACTCTTCCATTTCAATTTCATTCAATTTTATTCTAGTTTTCATTCTCCTTCAATTCCAAAACAATGTCTCGAAGAGTCGGTTCTTCTTCCACTGGTTCATTCCTTGAAAAAGGAAAAAGTTTGATGCCACCACCACAAGATATGCCTCTAGATGATCTCATTGATTATTACTCTCCTAATTGGAGTCAAGAATGTGAGAATTTGGAGGAATGTCTGGGCCCTAATACCGCCGTCGCCTTTGACGAGCAAGAAGATGAGGTGTCAAGATATACTCAAGGGAGTGGTAATACTAGGCATACCACTTCTCGAGCACCTTCGACACTTTGAAGTGATATTTTCTTCGTTCATTTTAGGAAAGAGAAAATATCGAATAGCGACGTGAATTATATAGTTACTTGCAACTATTGTGGAAAAACAACAAATTCAAACATGTAAGAGGCTACGGGACATTCAACAACCATGTGTTGAAAAAGCATCCCGATAAATTGGGTAATAACCAATCGCAAACCCAACTTCATGAATTTACCGACTCTTCCCAAGGAGTCAAATGTATGGATTATTTACTCTTTAAATTTAGTCAATTATCACATAGGAAATGAGTAGCCGAATTTGTTGCTAAAAACATCTAGCTTTACAATTTCCATGTGATGATGATTTCAAAAAATATACTAGCATTTATTTACAACCTTCTAGTAGAAAAATATCTAAAAATACCGTAAAACGAGATATAGAAAAAATTATAGAAGAATATAAATATAAATTAATTGAGGAGTTTAAAATGTCCTAACAAAAAATATCTATATGTAGTAATATTTTAAATGATCCTTATCAAATAAATAATTATATGGGTATTACGACTCATTGAATAGATGATGCATGGAATGTACAAAAACATTTAATTGCATATATTGACTTTAATGATAAACATTCGACTATAAATATTGCACGTAAAGTAATTGGTATTTTAAATGTTTATGGTATAGTACAATTTTTTTTACTATTGGATATGATAATACTAGTGCTAATATGACTAGTGTACCCATATTAATTGAATATTATAAACCTCCATTGGATGGTAAATTTTTTCAGTCGTTGTATGTATCGTGTTCAAGATGGCTTAAAACAATTAGATGAATATATTAAACCTATTAGATCCACCGTTCATGAAATTGCGGGATCAACCTTATGGCATAAGAAATGGGCTAGATTTTGTAAGAATAATGGAATGAAAGTTAAAAAATTTGTAGTTGATATTAAACATCGTTGGAATTTTACTTATAACATGTTTAACGATTCTTATGCGTATAAAGATTTACTTTGTCAAATTTTTATTGAAAATCCACATGAAGACATAATGTTAATGAACAATTTGTGGGATACATGTATTAATTTAATTCAACTTTTAAATTTTTTTGAAGAGGCAACTAGAGAATTATCCGGTTGTTATTATCCTATTTCTCCATTAGTTCCAGATCATTGTTGTGAAAATTGCTCTTATTTTCAATGAATATTCTACATGTCCTATTTTAGAAGATACAATTATAGTTATGAGATCGAAATGGTTAAAATATTTTCATGACATACCGGATATATTTTTATGTGCTAAACTATTAGATTCTAAGATTAGAGAAGATGACTTCGAAGAATTATTAAAAATGTATTATTATGCATTGTTCTCAAATTTTATATTAGGAGAATATAATGAAGTTAAATATGTTTCTAATTATATGGAAGTTGTTGGTAGAGCTAAACAATCATTAGTCGAACTATTTAAAGAATATAAAATATTATTTAGTGATTCTAGTGATGATGATAATTTAGGTGCACAAAATGTAGGAGGTGGTAGTTCTTCTAGTTTTGATGGTAGTATTAGTCAATTTTAGATTTTTTATGATAATAAAACACATAAACGACCTAAAGCAAATTACGAATTAGATTCATATTTAAGTGATGCTTTTGAATTAATTGATTTTGCACATCAATCGAATCTATTGAAATGGTGGTTAAAAAACGACCACTATTTATCCTATTTTAACTATTATTGCTAAAGAAATTTTTGCAAGTCCCATATATTGAATCCAAAAAGATCAAAATTGACCAAAGAGAATGTACAAAACATTACTCTTCTTGAAGATTGGGTGAGAGTCAAAAATCCCCCAACAACATATAGATTTCTCAAATTTAGATGAAGATTCCGATGACACATATGGTTACAATTTAAACACATCCTCCTCCGTCGGAATCAATGTTGACGAATGAAGGTAAGTTTAGATAAGAGAACTACTTGAGCTTTGATTCCTTAATTTTACTAAGGATACGTAGGCAATTTCATTCAAAATTTGGAAGTGTAATTTTAGTTTCACTTTCAAATTTAGAATGAAACTCAAGCTCTTTCAATTTTATTTTTTTTTACCTCTTCTTTTATTTATTTATACAAAGTTGTAACTTGTAATTTTTTTAACTTTAATATTGATGTATGATTGTAATATATTGAGTTGTAACTTGTAATATATTTTTTCATTTATAATAGTAATGTAACTTATAATTTTTCATTCATAATTGTAATATATTCAATTGTAACTATTGAGTTTTAACTTGTAACTTGTAATTTTTTTCCATCATTTCATTTTAATTTTAATCTATCTTGTACTTTTTTGTTAATTACAAGTTTATGTTATGATGAAATAAATAAACAAAAAAAAAGGTTTCAAAACCGATCAAACTGTAGAAACAAAAAACAAAAAAAAAACCGACAGTTCGAATTGTCGGTTTTCAAACCGAAATCGAAAGCGGAACCACCACGGTTCGGGTTTCGGTTTCGATTTACCCTTTCCGATTGCAAAAACCGCCGATTCTGAACAGGCGAATTGGAACCGACTGACCACCTCTAGCCGCCGCCGTGAATTTTTATGTAATCCCTTAATTTATTATTATTATTATTATTTTAACATAATATTTGATAAAATACTTAAGTGAATACACAGATTATTGTTATTAGTTCTTTTTATATACTTTGAATATATACTAATTAAATATATATAAATTTAAGCGATAGTAATCAAACACGATCTATAAAATCCCCAATTTTATTTATTTTTTAGGATTAATATATATAAATATTTTATTAAAAATATGAGGCGTGTAGTATTTTACTTTAGCCAAATGAGACGTGTAGCAATTTATTCACCATATATCATTAATCGTTATCTTTCTTAATTAAATAAACGCATATATCGCAACCAATTGATAAAGAAGTAATTGTAAATCTGAGAAAATCCCCTTCACCATCCAATATGAAAAAGGCAAAAAGAGTGACGTGGCAGATTCCGCTGACCACGCACGCCGCATATGCTTCCCACGCTTATCCAACTGGCGACTCCGTTACTCTAAACACCGCAAACATCATCCACTGTCAGCCTAACGGGCGTCAAATATAACGGTGCACCCCTACCCAACCCATGGAACATAAATCCCACGTGGCTCACCATAGTTGGCCCACGAATGTGGCAAACATGGACTTCTATCAGTAGCGTATAAGAGCGTGTCAGAATCCGAAAAGCACGTGACACTCACACGCTCCAAAAAGTAGCACTATGAATTAACCACATAATAATATACACACAATTTGACTATTTTAAAAACATGGTCAATTATGTTGACTACAGATATAATTAACTGAAAATTAATGATTTATAACCAAAAAAATAAATCTAAATTGCTCTTTTCTCTGAAGGTCAAAGTATGATTCCTATTTCCTTGGGATCATGAATATCTGAAAGCAAATCCACCCCACCTCACCCCTCATTCTCTACGTATTTATACACCTGACGACACTGAAGTACAGCAGAGAAATTCTCTGAAGCAAAACCCTTTTAATTCTTCTTCTAACCTCTGACAAACAGTGATGATGGCTTCTAACAACACAGCCTCCTCGCCCTCCACCGGCGAGGCGGCGGAAGAGAGATGCACGGTGGAGGAGGTGGCTCTGGTGGTGCCGGAGACCGACGACCAGACGCTGCCGGTGATGACATTCCGGGTCTGGGTCCTGGGTATTTCTCATGCATAATCTTGATATTCCTCAACACTTTCTTCATCTACAGAACGCAGGCGTTGTGCATCTCCGCCATCCTCATGCAGATAGCGGTGCTCCCGCTCGGCAGGATCATGGCTGCGTGGCTGCCGGAGAAGGAGTACACGGCGTTCGGGCGGTGGAGGTTCAGCCTCAACCCGGGCCCGTTTAATATGAAGGAGCATGTACCGTGATGGCCAACTGTGGGGTCTCGACAGGTGGCGGCGATGCTTACTCCATTGGTGCCATTAGTGATGAAGGGTTATTACAAGCAGAGTTTGAGTTTCTTCTGCTCTCTTCTTATTGTCTTGACCACTCAGGTTTTTTTCTCCATGACTCAAAACTCTTTGATAGAATTTTTTTTACCACGATTTATTCAAATTGTCGATCCAAATATATTTTATTTTATATCTTATTATCATACAATTTTTTTATAGAAAGCGTATTTAAACTCTATAAAACTGTTCCCTGAATATGATTAACATAAAGACATTTACTCTATAAAAAATCAAAATTATATTTTCTTACTAATTAATTGTATATACCAGCTTCATAACTAATCTGCTACTCTTGATAGCATATTGATAGTTTGGATATAATATGAAAGTGATTGTTTGAGCTTGATTTAAATAATTAATACTCCCTCCATCCCAGCTCAACTTGCCTACTTGCCATTTATGTTTGTCCCAACCGAACTTGCCAGCCCAAAAATGACAAATTTTTTTTTACCAAAATATCCTTATTTTTCAACTTTATTAAAGTGAAAAAGGCAAAAAGTAAGCATATTTAATTGAAAAAAGTAAAAAGTAAGCAAAAAAAAGTAAAAAGTAAGCATATTTAATTGAGTCAACTGTGTTTTTTTAACTTTCGTACCCAGTCAAAGTAGGCATGTTGAGCCGGGACGGAGGGAGTAGGTCTTATGTGAGATATACCTTATCTTAGCTAAGACCGTTCATATGGATCAATGAATCAATTCAATTCATTCAATATGTTTAGTGTCTGTCTCACATATAAGACTTTGCTTCATCTTTCATAGTTTAATATATGAAATAGAAAAGGCTTATGCTTCTAAAAAAGAGAGTGATAGTAGTTATGAACTAACATATAATGATTTGGAAGTTATTAAAAAGAAACTTCTCTCAGGAAATTATACCCTTTCTCCACTTAAGTTAGTGTTGAATAACAGCTCTCCTACAGGTTTTGTACCTTATATAGATATTGAGGCTTCTCTTGAAGATGATTTGGTCCTTTATTGTGTTAGTATACTAATAACTAGAGAATTACGTCAATCTTCCTATTTTTGTAAATCCTGCTATAGTACATATTCAGTAAGTAAATGAGATATGCATCTTTGTGTTTGAATAATGTTGAATTGTTGAATAATTGCAGCTAGTGGGATATGGATGGGCTGGGATGTCGCGAAGATACTTAGTGGATCCAGTTGAGATGTGGTGGCCTTCAAATCTTGCTCAAATCTCTTTGTTTAGGTCTCTTTTTCCATCATACATAAACACTCATTTTCTCTCATTAAATTTCATGTCAAAGAATATTGTTTTGAGTACCGGATAAAATACACTGAATAGAGGATCTTGTTTGATACGAACAGGGCACTTCACGAAAGAGAATTGAAGACAACGGGAATGACGAGGATGCGATTCTTCCTCATAGGCATGGCTGCAAGTTCCTTCTACTACTTATTCCCAGGCTACCTCTTTCAAGTTCTAACATTCTTCTCATGGGTCTGTTGGGTGTGGCCTCATAGCATCACGGCTCAGCAGATCGGGTCGGGATACCATGGGCTCGGGGTGGGCGCATTCACACTCGACTGGGCTGGCATTTCGGCCTACCATGGCAGCCCTTTGGTCACGCCCTTTTCCTCCATTCTCAACGTCATGGTCGGATTCATCATGTTCATATACATCATTCTTCCTTTGTGTGATTGGAAGTTCCAACACTTTTGATACTCGAAAATTCCCCATTTTCTCCAACCAGCTCTTCACTTCCAGTGGCCATAAATACGACACCACTAAGGTCTTGACACCCCAATATGATCTTAATATTTCTGCCTATGAAAACTATGGCAAGCTCTATCTTAGCCCCCTGTTTGCCCTTTTGATTAGATCAGGGTTCGTGCGGTTTACAGCTACTCTTACTCATGTTGCCTTGTTTCATGGCAGGTTGGCTAGATAAATGCCTCAAAATCTTGTTTAGACATCTAAGATTTGCATGTGTTTGATGTGTATGTATGAATTTGGATTTCAGTGATATTTGGAATCTGCAGTGAGGAATATGAAATTGGACATACATGGGAAGTTGATGAAGAAGTACAAGCAAGTGCCTGAATGGTGGTTCTTGATTTTGTTACTAGGAAGCATCGTTTTGTCCTTAATGATCTCATTCGTGTGGAAAGAAGATGTGCAGCTTCCGTGGTGGGGGATGCTCTTTGCGTTCGGCTTGGCTTGGCTCGGCTCGGCTCGTTACGTTGCCCATCGGAATTATTCAAGCCACCACCAACCAGGTAATTCATGTCTCACACTTTTGATTGAATTCTTGATCTTCTTACATGGCCTTATGGTGCAGCAACCTGGATACGACATCATTGCGCAATTCTTATTCGGATACGCTCTTCCCGGATAACCCATTGCAAATCTGATCTTCAAGATTTACGGACGAATCAGCACCACTCATGCTCTTTCCTTCCTAGCCGATCTCAAACTCCCACACTACATGAAAATCCCTCCACGAGCCATGTTCACTGCCCAGGTTAGTTCCAGCTCTCACACCACTCATTCCATCACACGAACCACTTCGTGTCATCATGATCACATCTCATTTACATCTCCCACCTTCGTGTCATCAGCTCGTGGGTACCGTGGTTGCCGGCTCAATCAACCTGGGGGTCTCATGGTGGATGCTCGAAAACATGGAGAACATCTGCGACATCGAGGCGCTGCATCCCGAGAGCCCGTGGACGTGCCCCAAGTTCCGAGTCACCTTCGATGCCTCAGTCATTTGGGGCCTGATCGGGCCCGAACGTCTCTTCGGGCCGGGCGGGCTGTACCGGAACCTGGTTTGGTTATTCCTGATCGGAGCAGTGTTGCCTGTTCCGATGTGGGTTCTCAGCAAGGTCTTCCCGGAGAAGAAGTGGATCCCACTGATCAACATTTTCGGTCATCACCTATGGCTTCGCCGGGATGCCGCCGGCGACCCCGACCAACATTGCCAGCTGGATCGTCACCGGAACTATCATTAACTACTTCGTCTTTAGGTACCGGAAAACGTGGTGGCAAGGTACAACTACGTCCTGTCGGCGGCGTTGGATGCCGGGACGGCGTTCATGGGGGTTTTATTGTTCTTCGCTCTGCAGAACAAGGGTATAAATGCCAAATGGTGGGGATCGGAGCCCGACCACTGCCCGTTGGCGTCCTGACCGACGGCGCCGGGAATCGTCGTTCCGGGCTGTCCTGTTTTCCGGTGAATTAACGCGGGGTTTTTTGTTTGGTGATTTTTTATATTCCGAATTGGTTTTGATTTGATGTGGGCTTTTGATTAAAGACTTTGAAGCCCAATTTAAGAAATTTAATGTTTTAAATTTTTTAAAAACCATTTTCGTAGCGTTTGAGCCCAAATCTAATTGAACAAGCATATGCGAATATGAATTTTCTTTATGCTCTATTGTAAATTAATATTTTTTTTATTTTTATTGTGTTTGATTGTATCAATTGTCTGACGCGTGATCATTATAGTCTACTATAAAGGATTGAGATTGAGTTGACCATAACCTCCAGTTTTCTTATTTTATTATTATGAGTTCATGGGATTTTATTTAGCTTTTTCCATGTTATGATAAAAGAATTCTTAGCCAATTAAATAATCCAATTTGTTGTGATAAAAATGAAAATCCATGTAGTGAAGAGATAAAAATTAGGCATTAGAGAAAAATACATGAAAAAAGAGAGTCATGAAAGTAATAAGCAACACGGGAAAATAATCATTTTCTTTAATTAATTGTTATTCATTATTTCTAGCAGCAAAGAAGGTTTAATTTGGTCTATATTGAAATTCTTTATTTTATGACAAAAAATAAGACTAGTGACAATTTCTTAATTTTGATTTCTGACAATATGACGTACAATATCATTTGTATCCTATGCATTAATTAATATATATACATATATACAAGAAGAAATGCTCGTCATAAATAAAATTTCAAGAATATGAATCCTTGCCATCAAGGTTAATTAAAGAAGAACGACAACAATAAACATTTAAAAATTATACATATTTGATATTGCATCTCAAATTCCATTGATTTCACTAAAATCACAGTACGTACAATCTTAACCACGCACGTTGAGTGAAACGAAAAACAATATTAGATTGCAAGATCCGAACAACACATGAGTAGTAGAAAAGAAAAGAAAAGTCTGAATTAAGCCCTAGCTAGCTAGCCTCAAGTGAAGATAATGAAAAAGTAATTAAAATAAAATAATTAAACACAGCAAGCAAGTGGGCTAAACCTCCATCCTATATGCAGCTGAGCTTGAGCTTGTTAGGTTGACCTAGCTACAAATCTTAGCATCTTAAGAAGACATAGGAGTAGGCCAGTAGGGTGGCATGATGAGAGCATTATTGTAGTCATCCATGTTGAGTACTGGATAGTTGCATTCTGCATTAATCTGATCAAGCTGGGGAATTGGAATTGAGATTGAGGTGCTTTCCACTGTTTCTTCCCCAGATATCTCTGTCAACCCTGCAGCTGTTGACACTTGCTTTTTTGCAACTTGCTCCTTCAACATCCCTCTCAATGCCGTAACCTAATTCAGGATCAAATGTTGCATAAATATCCATCAACCATCCCTGACTGAATAAATACACAAGCTAACAGGTAGTAAAAGCTTGGCTAGCCATGAGGAGATTATTCAGATAAGAAATCTTAATCAATTAATGTTCTTTCTGATATATGTGCGTGCTAGAATATTAATATCTGTAACTAATTTTGCATGGAAAGAAATTCTCAAGAAACTTTAATATGTATACCTCCTGTTGGAGCTTGTGCTTATCCCTGGAAACAGCGTCGTACTCCTGCTTAAGCGCGTCGTACAAGCGCTCGAGCTGCTTTCCCTTCCATCGAGCCCTCCTGTTCTGGAACCAGACCGCAATCTGACGTGGCTGCAGCCCCAGTTCTTTAGCCAGCTTCATCTTCCTATCTGGGTCCAGCTTTATCTCCTCCTGAAAACTGTTTTCCAACATCTCCAGTTGTTCGTTGCTCAAACGTTTCTTCTTCGGATCTTGCACGTAATTGTTGTTCATGTTCTTCTCCATCAACGTTGGTAGAATGGTCTGTTGTGTCATTGATGGCTGCTTCATTTCCAGCACTGAAAAAGATAAGAATTCATTCAGAAAGAAAATAAGTAGGTGCATGGATTGTTTATCACTATAACTGTTGAATTCTACTTCAATTTGAAAGACTTAAACAAGTGTTTCAATCTCGTAAGAATGTATTATGTTGTGATGAAACACTGGGATTTGATTATAAGTGAATTAATATTTACCTGCTAAACTTGAAAAAAATAAAAATAAAAACCTAGCTTTCTCTAATTTCCACTTCATAAATTTCTATTTGGAACTAAAATTCAATTGAAACAGAGCCTTGTGAATTTAAGAAAGTGTTTTTGTCTTTCGTATGAATATCTCTATCTTCAATCTCGTGTTTCATTTAACCGACGTACAAGGTGATCGAAACAAAACATGGGCTTCGATTATTATGGAAAATAGAGTTTCCAAACTAACAAGATATTTCCATGCAACAACATCACAATTAAAAAAGAAGTTTAATAATAATAAAATATATATATATATATATATATATATATATATATGTTACCTGGAAACTGGTCATAATTGTAGTTGTAGAGAAAGCTGTAGGAATTATTCTCAGGCCGAGAAACAAACGGCACTGATCTTAGATTACCATTCCAATCCATGATACCTTCTTTCTTATTCCAACAGAAAAAAAAAAAAAAAAAAATTGGCAGGGTTTATTATCAGTGGAGAATGAAGAAGTAGGAGGTAGCTAGCAGTGTTTTAGATAGAGTAACACACAGACAGGGGTATTTGAAGTTGCCTTATTGGTGCAGAAAAGTAAATGTAAGAAGAAGAGAAGTGTGAATCTGTTTTGGAAGGTTTACCAGAATATTTATCTGCAAAGACAAAGGAGTCAAGGCCTTTGGTCTCTCTATGCCTCTCCATATGCCTCTAACTTTGGGTGCACCTAATAAATACACAGAGAGAGAGAGAGAGAGAGAGAGAGAGAGAGAGAGAGAGAGTTAAAGGAGATGTCGTTGGTTGGGTGAGAGAGGACTGAAATGGTAATCAAAGGTCACCATCTGGTCCTTGACACCCTCCCCTATTCCACTCCAATCTCTCTCTAATCCTTTTCTTAAATTCCTTTTTACATATATTATATATTTGTTCACATTTTATACACATTCAACTTTGAAATGTCATTGGTATATGATGAGCTATAAGTATATAATATAATAATAAAAAAATAAACAAAAAGGGTTTAGTGATGAAATAAGTGCAATAGTTGTGACCATTTGTATAAACACACCACATCCTTTCATTGTATAGGGAATATAATGAGAGTGTTGTAAAATAAAGTAATATATGCCTAATGGCTAAGGAAGGGCACATAGAGGAATTATTAATGAGTCACAAATTATGTAAAATGGGCTTTTGGAGGAGTTTCAAGAATTAAGGTTAATTTGTACTTATTATAATTAACCTTAATTGAATAATTATTCGAGTTAATGACGAGGTTTTGGGACTAAATAAAAAATACAGAATTGATATGTTAGTTTGTGTATTATTGTGTGTAGGTATTGATGAGATGGGAGCTTAGGTTCTTAAGATGGAAAGATGGGAATGAGTACATATAGACAGCCACCTCTTAATAGTAGCAATGAATATATGACAAGGTTGTCTCCAGCTGTTAGGGTTTTTCTTTCATTTCTTATGTTTTCATCTGGTTTTTTCAGGATTTTTTTTTTTTTATTTTGGCAAAATGCATCTTTATTTAGCTCACTAAATTATTGGCTTTGATTAATTTTGATAGGTGTCTAAAATATCACCTTGTAATAACAAAAAGTGCCACCACAAGATCAAAATATATATTATTTTGTTTTACATGGTTAAATTAATTCCTTTGATAGAAGTAGATGGAAAGTGCCAGAACTACACTTAACTTATAATGTGTGAATAATTAGGCTTTGGCAATAAAAATTAAATAATGAAACACCTTTTTTTTTTTCAAATATTTCAATTTATACTTAATGTTTGAATTAAAAAAAAAATGAGAGAGACTTTGAATTACAATTGCAAATTGAATTACAATCTTATTTTCCGACAATTTGAGTTCCCTATATGTTTGAATAAATAGTAATTTCAGAGCCATATCATAAGCCACGTAATCTAATCTCCACCAAAAAACGTCACTTTGATGAAGATCAAATTTTATTTGTTTAAAATTAAAAACTTAGTGTGGGTTGACATGGTTATTTAACTGGAGATGGGAAATCAAATCTCAATAAAATACCGTTGTGATTCAGATTGCAATAATAAGTTATAACCGCCATCACCATCTTCATCATGTTAAGTTCAGAAGTTATAGTTAGATTGAAATTTTTGAAAAGCTATGGTGATTTGTTTACAATTAAATCAAATTATTAATAGGTCTACCCTTTTATTTTGTGAAAGTTTCATGTTCATGTTTCAATTTGACATATATTAATATACCCCTAGAAGTGTAGTGAAACCCTAATTAATGTCTGTATAATGCAAGCTGACTCTAATTAGGTACGTATATGTCCAATAGTTATGGGTATAAAAATGTTCTACAAAATATTATCTCACGAATAAAATTTTATGAGACAAAATCTCATTATCTACCGCTCAAATCAATCATCACAAATTAATTTTTATTTATTGAATTGTGGATTAATAATTTTCATCTTATGAAATTAAATCTATGAGACGGAATCCACGAAATCCTACCAACTCTTAAAATGATGTTCGCATTTAGCCTGCAGATTTTTTTGATGAATATATATTAATAAAAAATAGATTGAGAAATAAGAATGTCTGTCTTTTGATAAATATGTTTTGAAAAAGATATGATGGAGGAATAAACTTTGCATGAGTGACAAAAAAACAAACAAAACCATGATTTTGTAAGAGCAAAAAAATTAAAGCTGTAATCATCTTTACACTTTCTCTGAAACAACATTAATTCAATGTCTGTGGACGTGACAATGTATATAGAAATCCGGTGAACATTTGTTTTGTCTGATATATATATATATATATATATATATATATATATGTATGTATCATTCCAAAACATAAAACAAAAACACACATATTAGAGAGAGAGAGAGGTCATCCCATAAATTAAAGATGGGATTTAATTGAAAAAAAAATGGATATAAAATATCCTATGAACGATGATTAAATATCTAATGTTCATATTTAGTATGTATACACCCATCATATTTACTTTAAGGATATATATATTGATGATATATCAACCTATTAAAAAAATCGATTTTATATATGTTAATTAGCAACACTTATTAGATTGGGAAGAAGGAAGGATTGCCAGCACTGCATCTAGTGTGCATGAGGTCGACGTGATAATACATAGAATCGAGTTTTAAATTTAAAAGAAAATAAAAAAGTATAAATACAGCAACATATAATTAATTAGCATTGAAAAGCCCCCAAATAATTACAATCTCATTTCAACCTATATCGTAAACCATCAATGGCATCCAAATTCGTATAATGGTCCCACTCCACACTTCCCATGATATATACATATATAGATATAGAACATAATTTTGTACTTGATTAAGTATATATTACAAGAAATTCCACAAGACCTTTCCAACTAACTAAATATTTGGGTGCACTTCATTCACATTTGAGATACATAAAATAAAAGTTATATCCTATTAACATAGACTTAATTATTTTTATGTTTTTCATGTGTACTGTCAAATTATAATTTATGATTTTATTACTTATTGAGAGTCCTAATTATTTTTCAGTAACTAAAATACTCATATTTAGTACATTTTATTATTAACAAAGCTCATTTTTTCAATAAAATAATCCCAATGATTTTGTTTTAATCATTTGGTGGAATCATAAAATAGGAAGAATTAATACAGAAAGATTGATGTTATAGTTTCAACTACATTTAATATGTTTTCTTGATTTATTAGAAAATTTAATTATGGTTGTCTACCTTATATGAGATGGATGCAGTAGTATAGTTTCAACAACTTTGTGATTACTACATTTTATTAGAGTAATAAAGATTCAAATGTGTCATATATAATACACTCAAAATGTAGTATGTTTATTAGAATCCGATGCTAATGTAGAATATTATTGAAAGTATGATCTTGCTCGAGGGATGTACGAAACTAATCAATGTTGTTATAGATCGACAATCTAATCAAATAACATGAACATATAGCATGATCGCTAGGTGATAATTATGGAAAGACTACATTTTCTACCTGGACCATTTTTCTTCTATTTTGAACTAATTCAAGTATCGAATAATTCATTTTGAATATTCAACATTGTGAATCCAAATCAACCCGTCCCGATACATCCTTTCTAGGTTTGATATCAATCTCATGAGCAACTAGAACATAATAATTGTATAATTAAGGGGCAATTAAGCAAATGTTGGGATTTCCACATGAATTGATAACATAGAAGAGGTGGATGAGCCCATTGATATCTCTACTCTTATTTTCATCAATTTGGAGGCCTTTTTTTTTTCTTTTTTCTTTTTTTCAAGTAGAGGAGGGGACATATAATCGTACAACCATGCACCAACTATATGTGATGCTCTTCTAATTGGACCACACTTGATTTATTAATACAATTTAAAAAAATTAAATTAGTTGTGATAAATTAGTAGTGAACTTTTCAATGATGTTAACTTGACACTGAAAAGATAAATCACTCTTCAATCGACAAGTTAATTATAGTTTTACTGTGCTCCAAAGATTGCTAATTTAATTAGATGGATTTCACTGTTAATATTAAGCTGACTATTTGAATGAATGTCTTAATTATTAATGTAAATTTATAGCTTATGTAAATTAATTTGGAACAACAATCCGACTCATTTAAGTTGTCATCATGTAAATTGTGCTATTATATTTTTTTAAAAATCGTCCTAACAAAAATCTTTTTGAAAGCTCAGAGTTAGAACAACAATTGGAATATATTTATATAATCAAGAACAATGTTGATATGATTAATTTGTATTAGATTTTAATGAGACAAAACTTTTAATAGTTACAGTTTAGCAATCTGTTTAAGCTTTGTTTTGTAAATGTTTTAGCTAAGGCAATGATGCTAAACGAGGACGGAGAAGATACTGCATATTGGAAGGAGTCTGCGTTAGTCACTGTCCTCTGCATAAGTCACTGCAATACAAGTGAAGAATTCATCTAATTATGGAAGGATACTGGAAGCTAGTTTCAAGCATCCTAAGCTAAAGGAAGCTAGACACATCAGACGACAAAGCAACAACTAGAAGTCAACTACCAGATACATCAAAGTTAGTGCACACTGAAAAGTCGGTAGAGACATTCAAGTATAAACAAATTAGAAAGTGTCATCTGGAAAGGTCAAGGACAAAATACAAAGTGCTACAGGATAAGAGAGGCGTAGAGGGAGGCGCAACAGAAAAGGTATCAAAAGATCACGTACGAACTAATCCCAGCATGGCACCTCACTACAGAGAAAACTATTTCCTCAACGGGCAGATTTCTCTAAACCTATAAATAGAAGTTGAGTGCACCTGGAACGACTATTGAATCACTAATCTCATGAGCTAACTCTTAAGCTTATTCGTTTCAGTCACTCAATCTATCAAGCAGCAAGTCAGCTACCTTTCTATACTCTAAAGTTCAAGGAGCTTGTTGCCCTCAACTGTTGAAGAAAAACCTTAATTTTTACATAAATTGTTTTAGAAGTTGCTTAGCAAAGGTGGTTCCTACTAAGTATTGGTTCTCTCTGTTGAAAGAGAAAGGATCATGTGTGAGTCAGTGTCCTGTGTGGAGATCCTGTGTGAGTCATTGTGTTTTGATCACTGTGCAGTTACCTGTGTGAAAAGAGCTGACAGTTTTGTTAGAAGTAGTAGTTTGTATTAGCCGGTCTTTGTAAATCAAACTAACTTTAACAAAGTTCCTTTTTCGAGAGGACGTAGAAGGTTACTCCACCCTCGAATCTCTGTATATCTGCTTGTCTGTGTTTATAATTTTATATTCATATCTGCTTATCTATCTGTCAAGCATTTTGCATCCAAACATCTTTCAAAAAAATCTTTATTTCCGCTGTATTTTAAAACTCTCTTTAATCCTTAGATTACCGCTCAAACAATAACCTCATCATTGTAATAAGTTCTTTAAGCTACTTGTTACTATTCGAGTAAAACATAAAAATAAATAAATAAATAAATATACAAATAACTTTGCTCTATGCTACTATTATGAATGTTTTTAGATCTAGCATGTTACGGAGTACGATGTGTGAACCATTGGTATTATGAATTTAACTATATAGTTAATTTGTTCAGATATTGTTTAATTTTTTTTTCTTGTGACGAGCTGGGGGGAAAAATTTGGGCAATTATGATTCGAGTTATATCCAATCCAATCTATACATTTTTAAAAAATTGATAAAATACCTATCGTGTATAATTTTTAATGTGCACACCATTGATTTATAATGATTTCATCATTTTTATTATATAAAAAATAAAATTAATAAGTTTATAAAAATTTTGACACATCAGTCATAAACACATATTAATGTGTTTACGGTAGATAGGATAACAAGATTGATAGATTTAAAAAGATGTGAATTCATTTCAACTATATAGAATTTGTTTTATTATTGAAGTACAGGTTAGTTTAATGTTTGAGCCAAATCCTTAATATTAGTTTTACGCCCAAGTTTCAACTTATTATAAACAATCAAAATTCAAATATAATCAATTTTATTTAAATTAACTAACATGCACCAACAACATAATATTTAAGGAAAGAAAATTTATGCATTACAAAAACTTGCGTTAGTGAAAATATTATACTATTATCCATCTTAAAGTTTGAAAGCTACACTTATGATCATGCGATCCATGAGTAGAATGATTAGTTAACAGCTAAGTATTATATGGCTACATCTTAAATTGTTATATATAACCAAATCGAATTTTTTTATAAGAATATAATAATTTCGAAATTATTGCCCTTTTTAAAACTTTTAGGGGTATTTTTCCTTTTATTTTTATAATCTAATTTCAGACTTACATCTTATTATTCAACCCTGTTTTAAGTCTCATGTAAATTGTTAATTTTGTCTGAATAACTAGATTTGAGATTGCACCAACTGAATCACAGCTAAGAAGTATCTAATAATACTAACAAGCTTTAGCAAGATTTGTAACATCTTTTTCCATTAAGCTATATGTTGAGGGACGAAATTTATCAATAACAAAATTTAAATGGATAAATTTCATAACAACACCCAATTTATAAATTAGTTCTCAAAATTCTAAACCTAAATTTTAAAATTTCTCAATAACGGGCTCAATTTTACATTTTTTTCTCAATTTAAGACTTGAATTTTAGATTGAGTTCTCAAAACAAGACAAAATTTCATATTATTTTTCTTTTTAATTTATATTTATAGATTTATTAATATTTCCAATATGTATTAATATTTTGGATAAATTAAGATAAGTTAGTGCGCTTTAAAAACAATTTTCATTCGACTTATCTTAATTTATATGAAAAAAAAATTCAATTCATAAAATATAAATTATATTAAACTGATTAATAATAAAATCAATTTTATATACTTTTATTTATAAAATTAAGAAAATTAAGGGAATCTTATATTATATATGTGTGTATAAATTAATACAAGTATGATGAGGATCATTCTAAACTTGCACGAACTTATTTTAATTTATTTAAATTATAAATACATATTAAAATATAAATAAAAAGAAAAAAAATTGAATTTTATCTTGAATTGAGAACTCAATCTAAAATTCAAGCCTTAAATTGAGAAAAAATATAAAATTGAGCCTCTTATTTAGAAATTTTAAATTTTTTAAACTTTAAATTTAAAATTTAAAACTAAATTATAAATTAGATCCTATTATGAAATTTATCCACTTTTAAATGTTTTTCAATGATTGAAATAGCAACTATTGAAGAGAGCAGTGAGTAGTTTCATAAATAAAAAGGAAGCATAGCAATGAAGGAAAGTCCTTCATAACCAAATATAGATAAACCAATAAATATGAAGATGAATAATTATTCATGCAGTAGTAAATACAAGTAAATGTTGTTCACTATTGAAATTTATGGTGCAACTCAAAATTGCACTGAATTTTAAATTTCCAATTCAGAGCTCTACATCACACATTTAATGCTCAAATAATCCCACCGTATTTGTCGCGAACATTGGCGTCATCTCTGTCTACCCATTAACACAACAATATTTTTACAATTTAAACAAAAATAATAACAATACTATAACAAAATTAGAAGATTTTTATCGAAGCAAAACAAAAGCCAATTTCTTCTTTAATGGTCGAGATATGTTGTTCTTTTGATTTCCATCAGTTTTGAAAATTTATGCTAACGTGTTCAGCCAGTTATTCAAATGTGGTTAAAGAACTATTCAAGTTCAAAAAAACATATTACAAATATAAAATTATGTTAATTTAACGAATAGTAAATATATATTATGATTTTTTTCAGCAATTAATGTTATAAAAATATAATAGTGATAATAAAATAAAAATAAAAATAGGGCAGGAAGTGTGTAGCGCCGCCCAAGAAGATATATGTAGAGGAGGTTAAAAAAAGGGCCCACTAGATGAAAAGACTAGATAACATAGTCATAGTTGTCTACTATTGGAACTACAACCAACTCTTTCATAAATTACGCAGACATTACTAAATGTTGGATTTTTGTACAAAACTCCCAACTACCACCTCTCTCTCTCTCTCTTAAAAATCATCAATGTGTCACCTGTTTTTAAGTGTCTTGGAACCGTTTTTTCAGTGTTGGGATTTTCAGTTAACTTCAAATTGTTTGTGGGAGCACAAGAAAGAAAAGGAAGGTTCTAAGTAATCAATTTTGCATTTCGAATTTGATTTTATATTTGTAACAGTATAGGCAATGGTTACCAAAATTGATGGTAGATTTGGAAGCATTGTATTCACAAACATCCAATCATAGTGGGCTTATGGCAGTATCATAATTGGGTGTCTTAAAATAAAGTTTATAATATAATAAAAAAACATTCCAAGTTGATAACCAACATTTGTACTTATAAAGGTTGGATTTGTTATTGAAAGTTCATTCCAAGTTCATTAGTTTATGTAATGAAACCTTTTAATATGTGTATGTAAAATCCTATTTACTTGATCACAAGTCACAAATATTCAATGGTAATCATTCAATCAAATAATAAAGCTTCTCAAAATTTTCAAGACTATCACTACATAATATAAACCCAAAATGTTCAAAGTGCTGCACATGAGAAAGAAAGTAAATATTTTTTTCCAAATGGCCGAAATTAGTGTGAAGACAAAATTAAAACTAATTTGCTACATTTTTCTTAATTCCGACCATTTTCAGATTAGGAGATGCTGGTGCATTAAATTCACACACACACACCCCATATATATATATATATATATATATATATATATATATATATATATATATATATATATCACCTGTAGGAGAAAAGTAAGCATTTAAATCATAAAGATGGACAAAAAGGAAAAGGTCTGATCTCTAGAACAATATAGACAGCTCAGAAGAAAAATGTTTTGTAGCAGAATGATAGAATCTGGATTCAAGAAAATCAGGAGAAAGCCAACATAACTTTTCTTTTGCTTTTTGAGGCATAATTGTTTTGTAAGATTGTCTCATGGATATAGCCCCATTTAGAAGAATTGAATGTAGATGACCCACTTTGACTTGACACAAATTCTCCTATGCATCAGGTACATGTATCTAAAATCCATACAATTCAGGTAAACCCGACCCGGATCCACAAGTTTTTTTTTTTTTTTGATTTTATATATTGACCTTTATGTACAAATTGTGTGACTTTTATATACAAATGTTGTAATATTTATGTATTATAATTTTTAGATGTGACATTTATGAACAAATATCTATATTATTATGTAATATATGTAAATGTATAGATATTTGTACATAAAAGTCACATTAATATACATAAAAATTATATGAATATAACATAAAGGTATTTATGTACAAATTTTGTTGAAATTCTTCCTGTTTTTTCTAAGTTATTAAACATAAAAATTACAAAATTTATACATAAGAGTTACAGAATTTATACATAAAGGTTTTGACCTAAAGCAAAAAAAAATAAAAAATACAAACACATAGATTCAGGTCAACCCGAATTGTATATACACCAATTACACAATAGAACGATACGTGGAATTAATTTGGATAGAAGTGCATCTCACAATACGCTTCACCCAAATTTTTACCGACTTTTATACTATTCTGAGTCTAGTATCTAACTATCTATGATAGACATGTGGTCCAATGCCTTTTGAATTATTATGAGAAAATGAATATACTGAGGAAATAATCTGCTACCACATTTAGGAATTGGAAGCACTATAGGTTTCAATTTCTACCTACTTTGAATTGTTCATATTAACTGCAGATATTAATGTGACTTTATAGCAAAACCATCATTGTCTTCTAATCTCAATATTCTATTAAATTAGGTCTTATTTAACCAATACATGCCACATGCACAATTCAAATCTAACAAAATGAAATATAGCTTACAACAGCTTCTTCTATACTCACTAGGCCTTTGGCTGAAGTTTTCAAAAGAGAGTAACTTCTCTCTCACTCTTGTTTTAATCATATACATTATAAGTAAATATAGAGTTCAATATCTAATTTCTTATGAAGTCAACTTCAATACAAAAATATTAGTACATAAGTATTTTGCAAATTTTAAGACTATGTTTTTGTGACACTAAATGAGTAGTGATTTTTCTACTGAACTTGTCATAGTCTCATTGAATGGCGCATGAAGAATCAGCAAGACAAAACATACCAGAAATTGAATACCTGGGCACGTGGTTTCACGTATTAATTACAAGACATGTCAAGAAATGAAAACTGTCTGAACATAGATATTGCACGTTTACACATCTCTGATCAAGCAATTATGCCACCCCAAGTTATAAAAACCACACAAAGCAATAACATCTCAAAAAAAAGCAGGTAACATAACAGAGTAATCGAATATCCACGGACTACAGCCATCAATGCCCTCAATTATTCATTCAAGAAAGTGAATGAGATGAGATACAGAATTAAAGACTAATGGAAAAGAGAGAGAATAGATGAGCGAGAAAGCAGATATCTTCAATAGAACTAAGAGTAAAATTTGATAACCGTGTCTGGAAAATATACAAAGAGTAACGTGTATCTACCTCATTGAAGAAACAACAAACTCAACTTTGCTTGGCCACAAATCATAAATCTTCTGCAAAAGCAAAATAGAAACAAAACTGAATCAATTACAAATCCACAAAAAAGATAACATGGATAAAGGAATCATACCTACAGCATAAACAAACTAGATGAATCCTCCAAGTAGGCGATTTTTTTGAGACATGTAAGGTGTATGACAAAACCCTATACAAACAAAGGAACATACACAGCACAACTACTTCAAAATCCCTCTTCTTAGACGTTCTTTCAAATCAATGGGGATAATTGATACACAATCAACACAAAGTCCGCCTTTGGAATGTGTGCAGTCGATTTGTTTCATTGAAAATTTCATTTCGGTTGGAGGATCTGATTCTTTGACAATAAATTCACCTACTTTGTACTCTATCCAGCAACCACGCTTGTAACTTCCATTAGCATCATCTTGCTGCATGTCGTCTAGAAAACATTCACTTGAGGCTTGTTGGCCGTCTGAAGTCGACAGTTCGAATCGTACTGGTTTGATTTCCCATCCATGAGTATGGTCAAAATGTGAGACACGGCGTCCCAGTCTTCTTGAAAATCTTCCGACATGGATCCTAAATGACACTGTATATATATCTGGTGGGAAAGGGAAATTTACCATGCCATCAACTTCAAACCACCATATTTGCTGCAAATATGCTACAACATTAAATCTGCAAGAACAAAGCAGTATAAGGGGGTGATGCCAAATTCTACATCAGCAGTTCAACACCAATAACACTTCTCATATGCCAGCAGGCTTCCAAATTGATATGCAAATAACTTCAACAGGGACATGTTAGCCGCAAAAATTAGCAAATATCTTGAAGTTTCAAATGCTGTTAGACCACTTAATGCCTACTTCACACAACTGACTATTGAAGCCATCTAATAGGGATAACTTTCAGTAATATTGGCTCAAAACTGTTGACACTTTTGCTTGTTCAAATAGGTTTCACAACTAAGTGAAAGGAAGAGATACATTTGCACTCTGATGGTATATCATGCTAATGATCCTACTATATGTTGGAAAAAGATAAAGATGCACACCATATTGAGTTTTTATGATTCTGAATTCCTAGAAAAGGAAATGAAGAAACACCTTTTGGTTCAACTGATTCAAGTAACATCACGAGTAAATTTTCAACTGCTTAGTACAAACAAATCCTTCATTGTCGTCTTTCAATAAACAAGCTCTATTATTGAAGTAGTGATACTTAAGTTTTACAATTTCATTGTTGGATCCTAATAGGTTTCGCCTTATCGATCTGAGGACATATCCTGAACCCAAACCACTAAACTTCACACATTAAGGCTATAAAAAGAAGCAAGTGATATGGCCAAGAATGTATTAAAACTTACAGGCCAGACCAACTATGATACAGCAAAACTAAAAACTAAGAGGAAAGTCAAAGTCTGTGGACTACGACGCTCAATTCTGAACCTCTGGGCTATTTGGATTGACTCGGATCCTTTCATGTAGGAGATAAGCTAATTGTGTCTTTATTAGATATGCATTAATATAACCAGAACTCATGATGAATATATATCAGTGAACATTCATGACTGCAGCAGAACCCAAGACACCAATAATTGTACAACTTTCAGAATGAAAGTTGTTGCATAAGAACAATGTTTCATCTCTAACTGATGACGAATATCATTTTAAAGTATTGGGCATCCTACAGTTCTCCACTTTGATGAAACCAATACATGTCAAAAGCCTCTATCTAGTGCTCCCAAAGATGGCTCTATGCAAATTTTCATAATCAACTGGCCAAAGCTCCACCATGAAGAAATTGCCTGGATTCAAGATTTCTCAAGTAATCTTAATATGTGTATTTGGAAATATTAACCTTCTGTTTGGTTTCATTACATACTTCCATATCTTTCTCCAGTGTATTGCTTTCAATATCTTCTAGGAATTGTATTTCCAATCTTCCAAAATATTAATTATTTATTATGGTACTTAGATGACTAATAACTATAATAAAAAGTAAGATTGCCAAGACATGTTACGCAAAAATTGTTTCCCAGCAACCAGTCATTAACAAGAATATAACATTAACAACATCGTCATCATCTTCAAAGTCCAATGCCACTACTTGTGTGATTGGCTACAGGGGTATTCATACTCCAAATTATGCGATCACCAATGTTCCCCCACACTATTACCTAAGCCAAGGATTATAATATCTTCTTTAGCCACCATCAGCCAAATGTTATAGGCCTACCCTCTATGGGGGCCATCCATAAATAGCTCATATCTTCTCATTCCTAATTTTGTCCTTGCAAGTTTTTCCCAAACACCCATTTGACATAGGTATCTCAGCTAACACTATCTTATGCATATTTTGTCCAAAAGAAGACAAAACAACATCCAAAGAACATGTACCAAACTATTTTCCAAGAATATATCTTCAATTTTTCTAACTGAACATCCAAATACATTTTTAGAGTACACAGTTCCCAATATCATTGTCGGCATACTTCTCCAAGGACAATTCTACAAATGTCCAAAAACAAAACTAAATGCAGCTCTAATCCGTTTTCAGATTAAACACAGTAACCTTTTATATAAGATTCATTTGGACTTCTTCTCTCACTTGATCATAACTTAATTAATCAAAATCAAGACCACACATATGGCTCAAGATTTTACACAGTTTTCAAATGAACAACTGCACATACTTAATATGAGAATGAGATTAAAAGGATCTGCACCTGAAGAATCATATGTCTGTAATTCTTAGCAATTTCCTAGTAGCAGAATTATTGGAAAATTATAGTGCTCGGGCAATGTGAAGCAGCCCATATAAATAGATACAGGAAATACATTTTGGAGGCTTATCAACTGGAAAGTTCGATAGCTTATCCTGAAAATCTGTCTTGGTATTCAGGATCACGTCATTGGAAAGATGAGTAATGGGAACTTTTTCCTTGTCCAATTCAACATGGTAACTGAATACAATGCTTATGCCCAAAAAAACAACTAGAGAATAGCATTTGTTGCTCAATTAACTAAGATTATATATAGAATATGAACATATCTAAAACCATTTTAAAACCCTAACATCATTCAATATTCACTAATGACAAATCAAGATGAAGAGGCTAGCAGGAATAGGAGGTTGAATACCAACCTAGATTCTTCTGTTGGAACCCAATTCCAGTATCTTCTATCCTCAATTCCTGTTATTGCCATTCCCTTGGCCGATACCGACATGCAAACCCTCCCAGCATATTTGTCCACCCATACCACCTGCACGTACCCCATATGAAATGAGAAGTGTGCTTTAAGGACAGTTGAAAAACACAAATACAAAATAGATAAAATTTACTTCTTCTTTTGGCACTGAACACATCAAAGGAGATTGAAGTAATCAGATCTTTTTGACTCCACTACCTTAAAGAGTAACTTACCTAATGAACATAAAAGAATTTGAAAGAAAATGATGAATCTACAATTGAAAATTTTCAAATTTTGATCATCCCAAAAGTACATTTTTAGGATAAATAAAAGTTTGATCCTTTTACCAAAAAATGAAGTTACATCCAGTTATTGAAGTCCTGTGATAAACCTTTATAACTTGGGAATGATATTTTCAATAGTGTAAACTTCATCCCAAAAGAAAACTCAAATTAACAAAGGAAAACCGCCAACTTCAATTCATCCTTATCCCAAAAATATATATATATATTTCAAACCCCCAAATCCCACTTTAGGAGGCAATCAATAAAATAACTGATTAACACGAATAACAAACAAAAAAAAAAAAATTCCAAATCACTGAAAGAAATCAAGTATACGATTCAACAGTCCAAATACTACAGAAAATGAAATTACGTGATTGAATTGCAGAGGAAAAATAAGAGTACCAGCAATGAATGTAAAAAAAAAAATATTACACTAACGTTCGCAGAGAATAACACTAGAAAAGGCGCAGGTATGTTGAAAACGTGCCTTGTTGCCGTCGTCAAAGGGGAGAGGGCGAGCGAGGAGGGCAAATATGTCCTTTTTGGAGAGGTTTTCATAGACATCGGGATGAGAGAGGACATTGAGAAGATGTTGGTAATTGGAGGGAAGCTTCGCCTCCCAAACGGCGTCGGATGAAGCAGCGCCTCGGAAGGCTCGGTTGAGGCGAGCCAAGTTGCATATCTCCGGCGGTGTAAGATAGAGGAAGACGCAGGCCACGCAGCTCTCCGGTATGTCCCCCAGACCCGGCCCACCGTTACCCGACCCGCTCTCGCTCAAATTCGACAATGATGCCCCCATATATATACGTATGAAACACGTATAAGTATTAAGCTCCGACGATTTTCTAGTTACTATAATTCCGGCGGCGGCGGCGGCGGCGGTGGCGGTGGAACGACGCCGTTGGGGAGACGAGTGGAGAGGGAAAGAGATTTTTGTTTTCTGACTCTACAACGCTCCGCCATTACTTTTTTTTTTCCTTTTCTGCATTTTTTATTTCTTTTTTACTTTTTTATTTGGAGAATAAATTAAATAAATTGACCGGTGCTAGTGCTTCTCCTTTTCATTTATACTTTTTATTTGAAATTATTTTGACTTTTAACAAGAAAATATATTCTCGTCAACTATAATTCATAATCAATATCGTGTTGATCAAATGAGAGAGAAAAAAAAATAGATAAATTTCATAAAAAAATTTAATTTATAAATTAGTTTTTAATTTTGGACCCACATTTCAAAAATTTTCAATAAAAAACTTAATTTAACATTTTTTTCTCAATTTAAAACTTGAAATTTAAATTCACTTCTCAATTTAAGGTAAAATTTTATATTATTTTTATTTATATTTCAATATATATTTATATTTTGAATAAATTAAGATAAGTTAGTACACTTTAAAAATAATTTTCATCCGACTTATCTTAATTTCAAAAAAATTAAAAAAATCAAGAAAATTGAGATAAATTGTGCATGTTTAATAATTAAAAAAATTGTCGATTACATAATTTATTTTGATAAAAAAAATTGTTTAATATATGTATATAGAAGTAAAATATGTATAAATAAACATGTGGTAGAAGAATTTGTACCACATGTAAAAATAAATAACAAATCTCATGGAAAATTTGTCTTTGTCGATCATTAAAAAAAAAAATTAATAAATAAATGAAAAATGAGTGGTGAATTAGAAATTAATGAGATTGTAAAAGATTTTGTAGCACATGTAAAATACATAACAAATGTGATGGCCCATTGTCTTTGTCGCCCCAGGATCATATTAAATGGCACTTTGGTTTGACAGATAAGAGAGTTTGTGGTCATTAATTAATATATAATAATATTCATTATGTGTTTCAAAAAAAAATCTTAATAAAGATGACATTTAATTATATATAAACAGTGTTTTATATATTTATATATATATATATATATATATATATATATATATATATATATATAACTGAACCTCATTTAACAACTGTGCATCATACTTTATAATGCATTGAATTATTAAATATTTATAATACTATCTTCGTCATCTAAATCTTTTATTATTTTGCTAGTGATTTGAGCTTCCAAAAGTTTTCGTTGCTAACAAATCCTAGTAGCCTAGACTCAAATCATTTCATGAGCTTATGATTTCAATATTAGTATTATAATTCTTATTTATATGAGTTTTTTTTTTCATGTTGTTCTTATCGATTTGAGGCAGAGAAACTTTCTAAACTTAAATATAAGATTTCTAATATAAGTATTAATTGATATTTGCCTATAGTTTCGACATATGATTAATAAGTTTTAAATTTTTAATTGATATTCGTCTTGAATTATAACAACAAAATTAAATAAATATCACATTTTTTCGTATAATTGTGGAAGAATGCAAATATGTATAGAGTGTGCATACCAACTAGATCCAGTACATGGTTTAGGTGTGACATTTGGTAATCTACTATCAAGAATATATATATATATATATATATATATATATATATATATATATATATATATATATATTGTAAAGAATTCCAATCAAGAAACTTTCATATCTCACTCAACATCACAGCTCCAACAATGATGAAAAACGCAGCGGGAAACTGAATAAAAAATTGACAAGAAGACGACGAAAAACACAAAGATTTTACGTGGTTAGGCTCCAATTCAGTTGGGCTTACGTCCACGGCAGAATATCAGATTAATTCACTATGAAAACAATCAAGAATAACTAAATTACAAAATAAACATGTTAAATTGCAAAATTAAATCAACATGACTGAAAATTACATTATTGATTAGCTAAATTGAAAATGTGGATCATGGGGAGATTATGACTTCGTTCAACATCGAAGGATTTATTTTTAAAGATTACGACAATTTGATGGTGATAATACATTAATTTAACTTTATAGATGAGATCATTGATTAATTCAACATAAGATATGGTAGTATAACAATCAAGATCATATTGAAGACTTTATTACAATTATGACCATATATTTTATTGAGGATCGAGGTCCATTTGTGGAAAACTTCAAATGTGCGTACATGCTTAACAATTAAATTTCCTGCAATGGCCCATTAAATAATTTATTACTATATATATATATATATATATATATATATATTAAAACATCTATAAATTAATTAACTCTCTAAAATAATAATTTCCTCTTGTTCCGACTTGAGTCAGTTCAAAAGTTTATCAATTTTGATAGAATTATAAGATAATAGTTTTTTCTAAAAAAACTCCTATATAAATTAGTGATCCCATCAATATAATAAATTACTAATTTCTTCAAATTACAAAAGTAACTAGGATAATTTAATAAAATAAGAATCTATTGATGATTATTTCTTGTTAGACTTCAAATCTACTTGAATCTCATCTCTAATTTTTCTTATCTTATTTAAGAGTTATGGTGTTGTGTTCTCAAATTGCACCAAAAATTGTGAAGCATTTTGAATGTAATAATTAAGTACTTCATTTCTTGTAACTGATTTCAAAGATATTGTATCATCCAAGCTGAGACGACAAAATTGATAGCATTTAAAACATTAACTTTCCCAAATCAGATTGTCCCATCTCATAGCCTTTTAATATTCTACTGTAAAAGCTCTTATTATCCCATCATCACAATGTTGAATTTTTGATGTCATATTGGGTGGCAAGAAGAACAACTCAACATTTTGTAACTCTTTAATATTTTTTGGATGTGTTGGACAGTTATCTACCTCAAACAAAATTCTTTTACCACGTATTTTTTGGCCAAATCATCAAATATACTCCTTAAAAAGCACACTTGTCATCCAGGCTCTTTTGTTGGCAAGGTAATAGCAATTCAAGCTATTTATATTGACATTTTTAAGCAAAGTGATTTTGCATATTTTCCGATAATTCATAGAAGAATTTTTTCAGTCATCCTCGTTGCAACAAATAACAACTGTGAGTTTTTCTTTATCTTGTTTTCTTCCTTCTAATTGCTAAGTGGCAAGAGAATGATCAACATGTAATCTGTAAAACAAACGAAATTCGTTCATATTGAAAACATCTTTCATAGGATATTGGTCTATTGTTTTTTCCCTAATTGACTCCAATTGCTTCTCCATATCTTGTATAACAACCAAGTCGTTCTCTCCAAAATGACGACAATGAAATGACTTGATACCATGTATTAGCTTGAATTTTTCAAGCCAACCTTGAAAAAGGTTGTGGGTATAAAATTTCCATTTCATCATTTACCTTCTCCAAAATCAGCTCTCATGTTATATTCACACGGTTTTGATATTGGAAAAACTACTCAAAAACAACCTTCTCCATGTGTGAATATTTTGTCAGTTTGTGCCACTTGATATCTCCTATTTATATGTTAGCTGAAAGACATTCAAATGATCTTTTGAGTGTGTTAGATATTATATAGCTTGGCTAACTTTTAAATGATACTTTTCACCAAATCACGATACCAAAATTTTTTGAATGCATGTGGGGGTGATCTCTTTTGTACTCGCACAACACTTTATGAATTTGATCTGTTATAGTTGATTTTGGAACACCTTTTAGATGAGAAGCCATTATCTTATATGATTTTTATGAATTTTTATTCTGTTTATATAGATTTTACTTGACTGATGGATATGATATATAGTGTATATTAATTAAATGCAATGACTTTCAACTTCATACGTACATTGATGAATATGATGTATGATGAATATATATTTATTATGTTATGTATGATGAATATATTTATTATACCATGTAGTAATTCATCCGCGCGATACGCGATTTATTATTTGTTATGATAATATACAATTTATAATTGTATAATGAAATTGCTATATTATAATCTTTTATTATTCAAACTTTGTATGATATACAAATATATTTTCATATCTCTATTGATTTTTAAAGTTATATTTTATAATTTAAAAAAATTGTTGGGTAAAGTAGAGTTTTAACTTAAAAAAGTAGAATTTGGTTGAATTTCTCCTATACATTAGGGCTTCCTTATGCATTTGTATTTGGATTTTGTGTTATTTTAACACAATTGTTTCTATACATCAGGTGCACGGATCCTAAATCCATACAACCGGGTCAACCCGACCCAAAGTGCCTTTCACACGTCCCCACGCGCGCCTCACGGGCCCAAACCCTAGCCCAAACCCTAACTCAAATTCTAGTTCTGCTGTATATTGACATAACATTTTAGTTTAGCGAACTTAACCTTTTAATTCTATCCTTATAACCTTTTAGTTATATGCACATAACATTTTGCAGTGCTGAGTAGTGAAAAAAGTATAAGTCATTCATTGAAAAAGGTTATGAAATTTGTGCATAAAAGTTATAGTATTACAGTATAAAGGTTATATCATTACAACATAAAGGTTTCGGCTATATTGAATTTTTATAGTGAAAAAGCTATAAGTTATTTATTGAAAAGGTTATGAAATCTGTACATAAAGGTTATACTATTACAACATAAATGTTATATTATTACAACATAAAGGTTTGGGTTATATTGCATGAATTTTTATAGTAAAAAAGTATAAGTCATATAGTGAAAATGTTATGAAATCTGTACATAAAGGTTACACTATTATAACATAAATGTTATATTATTACAACATAAAGGTTATGACATAAATTATAAAAAAAGGGCGCTGATCCGGGTTAAACCGGACCCGACTCGACCCGTATACCCAGTTGCATGGATCATGACCCATGCACCTGGTGCACATAAACACTACTCGTTATTTTAAATTCAAATAACATAAATTGTATATGTTCTTCTATTTGTTTTTGGGTTGTGTGTTATTTTAAATTCAAATAACACAAATTGTATGTGTTCTTCTAAATTATATTTGATAATATTAAAAAATTGGAATACAAAATTTATAAATAATTTAAACGACAAACTTGAAAGCTTACATTCTATTTGTTCATCTTTTGTTAATTTTTTTCATGACTCCATAGATAATTTGAAAAGCCAATGATTTTAAGAGTTAGTTATAAGAGACAAATTAGTTTTGAAATATTTATTTATATACAACATTTCTCATAATTACAAAAGTATATTACAATTTCTTTTAACTTTCAAATTGATAATAGGAATAATTCTAGACATTAAGTTATTAAAGTTTAAAAAAAAAAGAATTAAAAACTTGAAAACTTACATTCTATTTATTTCTATCTTTTGCTGAACTTTTTTCATGGTTCGATACATAATTTGATAAGCCAATTATTTTTGGAGTTGGTAAAAAGAGACCAATTAACAATAGAAATTTTAAAATATTATTTCTATACAATATTTCTCATAATTACAACAAAATATCTTAAAAGTTTTTTTAACTTTAAAATTGATAATGAGAATAATTATAGACATTAAGTAATTAAAGTTGACAAAATTTTAAAAAAGAAATAAATTATTGTTCAACAATGAATAACAGTTATCATCAACAACAAAAAATAATTAATAATAATAATAATAATAATAATAATAATAATAATAATAATAATAATTAACAATATATTATATGGGGAAAATATTTAAATAACATGAACAATTTTTTTGATAAAAAAATTAATAATTTTTTTATTAATCAATATAATGATGTGACATTTTTAGGAGGGAAAATGATAAAATTATAAATTTTACCTGTCCTCTTTTTATATTTAGATAAATAGTTCAATGAATTTACATTATTAATTAAATGCACTCACTATTATAAAAATAAATTTGTATTCATCACAAACACTCTTTAAATTAATAAATTATTAATTTATAGATAAATTAATAAAATAACAAATGTTGTCGATTTCAATAATATTAATTTATAAAGGTTTTATTGTATATGAGATGTAAGAATGATCTGTTTTTCATACTTAATGCCTCAATGATAGAATTCTATTTTTTTTGGGTTTTTTATTTATCCACAAAAAAAAAACACATACAAAACTATATACTTATAACAAAATCTCATTTTTATAAATAAAACTTTATTTTATAGGTTATGAATTGTGGATTGATTCATCGTATAAAATTAAAATTATGAGACTATCATATTGAAGTTCTATATTTTTAATTGTACTGTACTTAGGTTTAAAATTCAATACTCTATTTTAGAGTGTTTTATAATATGTTTGAAGTAAATTATTTTATAATATTATATGATGGTTTAAGCGTACGAACTCTTTAAAGAATAAAATACACTTCATAAAAGTTTGTAAGATATTGGGATCTTTGGAGTTTACTAGCTCTGTAAATATAAAAAAGAAAAAAATGGTGTTACTTTAACTTAAAAATTAGTGTTTAAATATTAAAAGATAATTTAAAATATTTTTCCAGGAAAAAAAAAAAAAAGTCACTTTGATATTTACACTTATCTATCAAACGTACATTGTGTTTTCTTTTTCATAAGCATCACACTTCTTTGAAATACAGCACAAATTGGACCCAAAACCCAAAAAAAAAAAAATTAAAAAAAAAAGGGACCCAGCTGTTATTTAAAACCTAGCTTGATGATAGTTTAGTGGGTCCTATTTTATTTGGTTGTCTTCGAAATTGTAAAAAATTCTCAAACAAAATGATTTTGGTAAGATTTGCATTGTTTGTAACTAACAAGAGCATAGCAACTATTTCAACATGTTCTAACTTTTAAATGGGTTTCTTTGGGCAATCAATTCAATTTGTTAAAAAATTACATCATTATTATAACTGCATTACAATAAAGTTCAAATAATACATCATTTCACATTTCTTAAGTGATGTAAAGCTATAAGACAAATTTGTTTAGTTGTTGTGATATAATCCAATCATGTGATGATTAAGGGCTCACCAATCTTATAGTTTAATTATGGGAGAAATAAATGTTAAAGATAATCATAATAAATGTAAAAATTCATATGAATTGGTTTCATGTAAGATTTTACGTGAGATGAAATTTTATATTATTATGTAAGATGGGTTGATTCATTTTCACTTATTTATATAAATTCTATTTTACATAAGATCTCACGTGATATTATTTCATATAAGATATAATAAGTTATCTAAAAATTAGGCATTTAATTAATGACAACTTAATTCGAGACTTTAATCATATTATACATATATCTCCTGAATTTTTATTTGAGTTATAATAATATTAATTTTTTATATCACTGTTGACTGGCTAATTTATGATGTGAAACATATGCTGAAGCATATTTGATGTTTAAGAATGAGGAGAAGAGATTGTCGATAGAAATTGAAACGAGGTAACTTTTGGGTTTAGGCTCAAATTTTTTATAATAATATATTTTTCAAAGCGTAACGGTGAGTTGGATTAAATACACTGTTTTGCAAAGATATATAGGGTTTGAGACCCAAATTTTGACGTTTTCAGGTCCATTTGATAGTTTTATTATTTTTGCTATTTTTTTAGTTATATTTCTTTTTAAGTTTATATTTTCATTTTGGATTACGATTTGTTTATGCACTTTTAAATAAAAGTCTTCGTTATTCATTAAATTTTGACTGAATAAAACCTCTCTTTATCTCTTGTACAAAGAACATTTGTCTTCTACATTTAACATCTCATGTCACTTTGTTAGATGAACGACATGTTTCTATATATATTATATATGTATATATAATTATCAAATTTTATAGGGTACTTAGTCACTTTTTAACGTAGATTTTTTCATTTATTTAATTCTTGAACGATGTTAACAGAACATATATCTTTTATAAAGATGAAAGAGTGATCGTAAAGACACGTGATACAATTATAGTTATTATCTAATTTATTTATATATTATTTAAATTTTAGAAATGGAAAGGAAACGAAAAAATAATTAAAATAAAGGTATTTATTTATATGCGGATTGAAAAAAGGACTGGTCAAATTAACTTTCAGAACTTAATTATTATGTGATCAAAATTAAACGAAGGCTTATTGATTTATTGATTAAACAATGATGAATGCACGATTATTAAATCACTTATTCATATTATGCTTTTAAGATTTCTGTTTAAAATGTAAATAAAAAAATTATTTTATCAATAAGTTATATATGTACCCATGGCTAATATGATAAAAAATTAGTAAACCTATTAATTTCACTTTCCTTATAATTGAGTAGATGATTACACATTATCGATGAGCATATTAACAGTTGTTCCTTATAATTGAGTAGATGATTACACATCATCGATGAGCATATTAACAGCTGTTCACGGTGGACATTTTAACATTTTCTTATATAAAAATAACATTGAAAATTATGCATATAGTAAATAATATCAATATTTTTATTTTTATTTATTTATAATAAAATATTACAAATTTAATAGAAATTTTATGAACTATATATTATTTTAAAATTCAAATAAAAAATGATATAACTTTATCTAAGATTTTTTTTTCAAAATCCATATATTATGTACACGTATCTAATTTGACTTAATTTACTCGTACTTACATAATTAAGATGGAGACAATTTAAATGACGTGTTAGCAGGTTTCTTGACGCGTTATAAGTGATGAAAGAAAGATTATGTTCAATATTTAAAAAATAAATAAAAAACAAGTAAATGTCACCATTTTATCATCTGTTTCATTTAAGAAAGTTATTAAGTTTGACCAATTTCTTTCCTTTGACTTTTGAGATCGTATCTTTAGTTAATTTAAGCAGAATTAGTTTAACATTATCCTCGCAATATAAAACAAATCAAATATAATATGTCAATTTCTCGTATTCCATTAATATTTCATTAACTTCCAAAACATCCTCAAATATTACATGCATGTATACAAAACAAAATAAATATAATGAAACTCAAAATTTAATGTCCATATATATATAAATTTGTAAACAAATCTCCACAAATTAGAGAAATTTATTCCACATAGAGTATTACATCCACTGTGTTGATGTTATACTAAATATATTCATTATATAGTTTTGTTTACTTTTTTTTTTTGGTTAACATATAATAATTTATTTAGAGTAGTGTTTGTATGAATAAGATGTATCATCATCTATGTAATTGGGTGCGTGGATTGGATCGGGTTTGTTGACGTTAGAATTTATATAAGTACAAAATTCTAGTCAAACATTTAAATTAAATCAATCCAGCCTAAAAGAATCGAATCGGATAATAAAATCGTATAAAATGTATAGAAAAAACTATGCGCGGAACTTATTCGGACAAATTTAGTAGGTTTGTTCTGGTCGGTCAGTTATGACCGGCCGAAACGTATTTTATATATAGAATAAGAGAAAATAGTTCTCTTAGGTGCTTAAATACAATAGATTTTAAACTTTTTTTGTGCTTTTTTTATTTCTATTTATAGTCTAAATGGACAGCGCATACAATGGGAATTAACCCTTCAATCCTTGATTTCGCCTATTTATTGGGAAGTTTGGGGTGAATTTGCTTCCACTATCTCCTATTTTTTAAGGATAACTGTTAAGTAAATTGAGGTTTGCATAAACGAGTGTGGGCACATTTTCAACAATATGACTCGATTTACATAAATCCATATACTTGATGAAAAAAACAATTGTGATTTATTTACTATCAATGTATTACATATATATCAAAATAATTATTAATATTATATAACTCCACGATCTAAAAATTTGTAATTTTTACTCATTTGTGAAGATAATATGCAGACATGTGAGCATTATCTATCTAACTAGTATTTTATTCACTATTTGTGAATAGATAAACACTTTGTAATTAAAAATTTGGTTCTATTGTAGTGGATGTCCGTCCAATTTTAACCAAGTGTTGGATGGTTATTAGTTTAACTTTGAAGGAATAAAACAACATATGATTAGGCTACCTTTCATGTAGATCATCATCATAGTATGTTTAACATCCTTAAAATTGAATTACGATGAGTGAAAAATTAATATATAAATTTAATCATACCTTTAAGATTTTAAGTATTTAAGCGTTGAGAATGCGAAAAGTGAACATTTCAACATTCACAAGCACACAAACATGCACATAATCACATATAATAGATTAACTGAACATGAAAAGCATTTAGAATTAATTATTTGTTAATTAACCGTTATTCTACACTTAAGTTGGAAGATTGTAAGAATTATTTCTTTAATTTTATTAATCGTAATAGATAAATGTGATTATTGATGTGCTTGTGTCATGAAGAAATCCATTTCTTAAACCATGCACAATATATTTTTTGGTTTTTATACAAATATTATTAGCTTCTCAAATGCTGTAGATATGGAGGGGAATTTTATTTTATTTTCAATTAAGCGATCTACATTTTGTCCAAAACAAGATTGCTCTTCTCAAACAAGATGATCGATGACAATATTAAATAGTAATATTTATTAAATATAATAAAATAAGACATGAAATATAATTGTTAATAAAAGTGAATACAGTCTAAATTGAGACTTCTCGATTGAAACAAAGCTGATTTAGATTTACCAAATCAAATCGAATATGGCTTAATAATTACTACCTCCCCCAGCTTAATTCTCCACCATACCAAACAAAGCTAATTTCACGTGCTCTTCAACTTTTACTTTTTTTTTTTTTTTAAATATAAACTTTTGTCACCTTTCACCTAATCAAATCAAATCAAATTCTAGGGTAGGATAATAAATTAACAATTAAATAGGTTATAAACCATATATGTTTTTTTTAAAATCATATGTAATTTTTTTTATTTGGAAAGAGAAATCATATGTAATTTAATATTTGATATAATAAGTACATATGAGTTATAATTATCATAATGTATAATGACAAGGAGCATATGAAATACTATTAAAATTAAAATACAATAAAAAATAAAGGATGGGACGGAGGTTTCTAAACTTTAGTATTTGATCAAATCTCAAAAGCAGCAAAGGCGTGAGTCTCTCACAAAAAGTGTACATATAAATGTATAGTAATTAAGATTGTGAGACATTTGGCCCCAAATTCTAGATAGTCACTGCCCATCTGTTTTTTAATATTAATAAAATTTGATTATGAATTCTTACACCATAAAATATTAAAATAAAACACTCATCATTATTATAAATCACTCTCTTAAAAAGAGAACTAAATTCGAAGTCGAAAGTGGATCAAGAAAATAAAATAAAATAAAAAGTGAAAACAATGGTAATTAATCTCACGCCCAGTGGGACTCGAACCCACAATCGCCTGATTAGAAGTCAGACGCCTTATCCATTAGGCCATGGGCGCTAATTAGCAAGACATTGTTAATAATGTTTATTTATAGAAATTATAACATTCCATTTTCAATCAAAAATAGCCATGTATTTATCGTCCCATAAGGAAACATGTAAGACCTCGAAGCTCATCAGTGGAAATATAAATAGAAATAGAAATATAAGGTGTATAAAATATCACATATTACTTTTAAACCCCACCCACTGCCATTTGAACAAAATCTATGACCATAAAAAATTTGGCTTTTTGACTTCTAATGAAGCAGTAAATTATCTTCCAGTGACAAAGATAGCAAAGAATGAAGGATGTCATGGCTCTTGATATATAAAAATATTCACCATTTGACAACAGCAAAATTGCAGGGCTCCAAATCAACTTGCAAAAGAGCAAATCGCCATCAGGATTGTGTGCCAACATGTTTTAAATTAAATACCAACTTATGTTATAGCCATCAAACATCAAAATTCATGACAAAGCCCAATTATAATTTGTTCATCAAACTTGGGACCAGTTGTTGGGTTGTGACTCAAAAAAACGTGTGGCATCAGTGTTTAATCTTCAAGCTCGATAATCTTTACAACAGATGCATCTCCGACTTTTTGGCAGACAACCACTCGATCATGAGACTTGATGACCCCAGAGGCTTTACCGTGATCAAGTGCAACCTTCAGAACCGATTCATTTGTTGCGTTTGTAGACTCAGCCTGTAAGAATGGTCACAGTTTAACGTTAAAATGACCCTTATTCCAAAATTGTGAATATGATATGTGCTAATGTTAAAGTTAAACCATAAATAACTTACTGGATGCCGAGGATCAGCGAGCAAGGGGAAAAGACCACGTACTATAAGTGATTGCCTCGCCTGAATGTGTAAGCAGAAAAAAGAACAATAAGCTCTCACGAGGAAAACAAATTAGAAGCAGCAATTTGCAGGAAGGATGAAGATTAATAAGCTCAGAATACGCATTTAATAGTGCAAACTATGTTCCAAAAAATTAGTCATCAGCCCAAGAGAAATATTCTTGGAGCACTACTATGACTCTCCAGTAATTTCAGAAAATTTGAACAAATAAAATTGTCTTAGATTTAACATCAAGAACGACCCTGGCCCCAGCCATACACAGATAGTTATCACCATGCTGCAACCGCTGGTGTATGATAAAATTCACAAAGTATCATCTTGAATTAGACTTGAAAACAACATACCTCAAATGCACCACTGAAACTCCACTTCAATTGATTTGTTTTCAGCCGAGGGATGACAACAGATAAGACAGGCATTGTGGGCCTATACTTCGCAATCAATCTGTATTTAAAGGAAGAAATGCAGCTCTTCAAAAGATCAGGAAACAAGAAAGAGTTAAAAATCAATCAACACATTCAAAAAATAGTAAAATACCTTGCAGCTCTTCCAGATGAGGTAAAGCATATGATGACAGATGCCTTCACTTTAAGGGCTGCCCGGACCTAAAGATAAAATGCAGAAAAAACAACTTTAATATACAACATAACAAAAAATTTAAGCACAGGAACTGACAACAAAAGCTTCTCATCAGATTTTTTTTCTTTTTCTTCTCATATTTTTCTATCCTTCCATCTTTTATATTGCAACATACCGCGGATGACGCAATAGATTCCAAGTGGGACATTGGTTCTCCAACAAATTTAACAGTCCTCTTAAAGTATTGGTCTTGATTGAAGACCTTCTCAGCCTGTGAAAACAAAGGGGAAGTTGCTGTTAGATTTAAGCAATTGCAACTTCCAATTAGATTGTCATTTTTGGAAAGAAGCAAGCACGTGATCACATCTAATCTTTTTGTGTTAGTGTAACTTTATCTGTACAATAGTGTATGTTCATTGAGCATTCCAACTCGAGATTACAATCTGATAGATGGGCTGCACACAACAGGCAGATATAGGGGAGACATCTCTGGTAGAAAAACTGTTGTTACTAATGGAAATCAAACTAGAAGATAAAAAAATTCTAAATTGAAGTGAGATCTAATGCAGCAAGATTGCATTGTTGGAATACAAGATATCAGCTAATAAATATAGCTTAATATGCTTCTTTTAGGAATAGTGCTTCTATAAACAGTAGCACAAATACATTAAACAATGTCCAGTTTCTATAGACTTTGAAGGCATTTTATGATGTCCTAAACCAACTTGCACATTCCCCAACTACATGGATCACACACAAAAAATGAACAATATTCAGAACAACATACCGTGGAACTGAATTGAAGCTGTTCAAACTACAAACCTCCCACCCCAAACAAAGAGCTTAGGAAAAGAAACTCCAGATAAAGATCTAAGGGTATTGCAAAACTAATTAAACATATGTAGGTAGAAGATGACTACCTCAGCACAAATTTTGCCGACAGTAGAAATAGTTTCAACGGGATATAATCCACGTAAGGTCTCAGCACCAAGAAGAATTGCATCACATCCTGAAAAAAAATACATATATTATCAAATATTATGGGTAACAAGTGCTTTAAGAAAAGCAAACCAAGCAACATAACCTCCTTCCAAACAAGATTTTAGAAAGTAACTCACCATCCAAAACAGCATTAGCAACATCAGTTGCCTCAGCACGAGTGGGCCTCAGATTGTCAGTCATGCTATCAACAACACGAGTTACCACTGCAGGCTTTCCAGCCATGTTGCACTTGTAAACAGCAGACTTCTGAAACAAAAACACCTGCAGATACAAAACAAAGCTACTAGTAAGTATTCTAGAAAGACAGGTAATAAATCAACTTAAAACAATGAAAAGAGAGACAACATCAGCAAATTAGACACCACTTCATATGAGTTACAGGTGATGTTTTATGGAGTAAACAATTAGGTCTTCCAATATGGTGGTTATTGATGGTAGCCTGGATATGGATTTTATTGGTTGTATAACACTTTTCCTGTTTATTTTATGTAAAAAAATTCTCTCATAATTTTCAAGCCAAAAACATGTAATAGTTCATTTATGCATACATAAATTAAAGACTAGTCATAAGCAGGAATGATCAATATGATGCTCCAAAGAAGGCAATGTTCACAGCTGCTTTTGATACAGACAAACATATGTGACCAAAGACATCCCCCTGATTATTTATCAAAACCCTTTCCATATTGAAAAAAATAATAATAATAAAGGAACAAAACAGGCAATTCATATTGATAGATGACTGAATATTATATTTTATGTTCTGTGACAATGTATACACCTGAACTTCCAAATGGAACAATAATTTTAGAAACGTGAAATATCAAACAGAATTAACTATACATCACCAACAAACTAGATAAACAAGATATTTCTGTATGTATACATGGACAATGAATCTAATGAAAATAAGAACTTAAGAGAAAAATAAAAACTAGGGTTAATAACATTTTCTCATCCGAACTATACATGATTTTACACTTTTTTGTATACACTTTCAAATGTTGTACTTTGCCGTAGGAACTTTAAATTTGTTGCATATTACGGTATTGAACAAATCATAGTTGTACACGTGTCCTAAATCAACGACTAGGATTTGTCTAATACCGTAAAATGCATCAAATTTAAAGTTTATATGGCAAAATGCAACATTTAAAAGTTTATACCAAAAAGTGTAAAATCACGTATAGTTTGGATGGGAAAGTGTTTTTATCCCTATAAACTAAAAAAGCATGTATAGACACACTCAGCCTTTTCTCTTTAAAAACAACACAACAGCTAACCTTCTCAGGTGGAAGATCTATGCCAAGATTTCCACGCGAAAGAATGATGCCATCTGCCTCCTGTAGAATCTCGTCGAAATGGGTTAAGCCCTGCAAATGCCAGTGAGCCAGAGTAAGAAGTTTGAACTTCAGAATAGCTCGTACACCATAAGCTGTATCGTATAATGGCGAACCCACCCCCCACAATAAAAGAAAAAAAAAAAGAGAAAGAGAATTACAGCAGCCTTAAATCACCTCTACGTTTTCAATTTTAGCAAAGATTTGAGTCTGACTTAGATCACCAAGCTTTGATAGAAAATCACGGGCCTGCATTAAGCAAAATCATCAGTTCCAATGCATCTAGATAACCGAAAAGGGTATAATAACTGGAACACAGTATGTAAAGAAACTAAAAAAAACATGTTTCCCTTTGCCATTGTACCTCACGAACATCCTCTGCATGGCGTGTGTAAGATAATGAAAGGAAGTCGATTTTATTCTTAACACCCCATGAACTGATAACCTGAATCAAAGATGATGTATTTAAACATTAGAAACCAAATACCGCAAACAAAAAAGAAAACAAGCCCAGAAAATAATTGTTGTTTATACTTTAACGTAGTCATCTAAAACTCTAACATGATTGTTGAATTAGGCACCACATTTGTAGCATTCAACAACATCATATAAATCACAACATCATAGAAATCACATAAAAGATCATTTAACAACATCATAGAAGTCACATAAAGATATAAGAATCAAGCAGGGAAGATCTAACAGGAAACAGCTTAACCCTAACTCATGCAAAAAATCATGTAAGCTTTACGAATCTGATGACTTCTTACTTTCTTGCCAATAGAAAGTTTTTCGCTTTTACTCGGAATTTTAAACCTATGACCAGACTCTATGGAAGAATGCGAACTACATACTCAAAAATCACTAATAAAATATAAACATATCTCCCTACTACGCATGAGGCGAGTATACATATGACACATCATTTGCTGCACCTCACCTCCTTGTCCTTTTCAGTTAGAGTGGGAAGATCAATTCGAATTTGCGAAGCATGCAAGGTAAACAATGATCCTGCCAAGGTTGCAGAATTCTTGATCACACAAACCACATCGTCGCCTTTTACTTCAGCTACCTGCCAACCAAATCGCCAATTTCAAGTAATCAACAACACAACAACTAACTGTGTATATTCACACTAGGGAAAAACCCATAAATCTTGTACACATGCTCATGTTTTCCTCTATGAGAAGGGAACATTGATCAAAAAAGGATACATGAGATGAAAATATTGATGAACCATAGCATATTTGTCAAATTTGAAAACAGAGCATAGAGATAATAGCTAGCTTATTCACAAATTTCAATAAAGCATAATAAAGTTTCTTTAACGAGAATAAAATACTCACAAGCACTCAACTTGCCAATGGAACAAACAAAGTGAGAATGACTAATAGAAAACTGAAACGGGCAACATATCAGAAACATACAACAAATGAAACCCATTGATAAAAGGGAAATTTGCACAAAATGCCACTTTGAGATAGCATTTGTAACAAAAAAAGGTCACCAAAATTAATTTTATTCACAAGTGCCACCCATGATCGTGTGTATAGTCGTGTACAATTGTGGGTGTAGTTGCTCACGATCATGCTTGACTATGAATGGCATTTTTCAATAAAAGTAATGTTGGTGGCCTTTGTTGCTCAAATGTTATATCAAGGTGGCATTTTTGGGAATGCCCCTTTGATAAATGTCCACCTCATACCTCCAGCCAAACAGAAGTAGTTTCACTTCCTGTAAATAGGTATTGCCCCACAAAAATGGTGTCCCCGCTCTTCACAGCCTGCAAATAGAAATTTTGGTTAGGAAGTACAACAAGGAAAAGTTCGTGCAATCAAAATATGCTTAAAGAACATAGCAGTACAGGTACATGTCATGATCTGGAGTGACATGAATTAGAAACATAAAAATATCAGGTAAGCAAATACTCGAAGAGTTTCTGAAAATGTATAACAGCCTAAATAATTAGCAATATACATACATGCAAATCATGCACACACAAAATTTCTAATAAAGTAGAAAAGTAAATTAACTAGTGTTGAACGAACTACAACTTTTGAAAGAATGAATACCAAAATTACACCATTAATTTTGAACTTAAGAAAAAAGCTACAAGGCAATTGGACAGAGAACCTTGGCCAATCCAGCAAAATTGATTGGTAAAACTTCAGAGGTTGCTAGTTGACCTTGATCAGGTGTCAGAATAACGTTGTCATCTGCCTTAAGGGTTATAGATGTCTCGGCTTTATTAACAACTTGCATTTCAGCACCCACGGTATCTAGCATAACCTGAAAAATGATAAAAATAGCTGCAAGATTAATGGTTACTCATAAGAAAGGCCAGAACAAGTTCTGCTAAAATTTTCCTATTTCAAACTAGCTGCAGAAAACAGGGAACAATCATCTATAATCTCCCTAATCGTTAAAAAACAAAAACAATAAAAATTGAGTAAACTAACAAAGTGAAAAATCAAACTTAACAAATCTAGATACTTACAGCACAGAGTTTCTTAGTGCTCTTAATAGCAGCCTTCAAATTCTCCAGAGTCTCCTGGTGATTCTCAGCGTCCCCCCAAGAAAAATCAAATCTTGCCACTAACAATAACAACTCAACAACATCAAAACAAAAATCTCATAACAAAAAAAAAAAAAAAAAAAAAAGGAAGAAGAAAAATCAACAAGTTGATTCTATTACCGGACATTCCAGCTTTAAGGCAAGAAGAAATAACTTCGACGGATCGAGAGCGAGGGCCGAGCGTACCAACGATCTTTGCCATTGCAGGGAAGAAAGTCTGCACACGGATACACAAATCCCAATCACTCATTCAAACGCCAATATTATGGAAAACAGATCTGTCCAAAACCTAGAAAGTCCGCCGAAAAAACACAAAAATCGTTACCGCTTTTGATGGCTCCAGAATGGTGGCCATCCGAATAGGCTCTTCAAGCAGCAAGTGATTGGAATGCATATTTCCTTGTAGTTGATTCGCCTGTGAATAAACTCAAAAACAAGCAGAAACAAGAGCGTCTGGTATCAATCAATCTAGATTCTGCTTCAGTTCCAACCCCGTTGAAGAGAGAAAAATAGGGCAGAGAGGGAGAATGAAGACAAGTAGTTTTATTAAAGTAGAATATAGTAAACGTTGTGCTCTTTTCTTTTCGTGTTGCTCTTTATATATTTATTGTTTGTGGGTTTCTTTTTCCCAAAGAAACTTCCTTGTGTTCTGTTTCTAGAACACGCCCTACTTTTTCCATTTATCAAATCTTTTCTTCAAATCTTTATTTATATTATATTTTTTATTGTGATTTAGGTACTATTGAATAATATGTTACATTTAAAGAAGGTTTTTTTGCCATCCTATTAAAATTTATTCATTCAAGCAATATGTCTCGAATTTTGTTTTATGTTTTATATAATATTTTCCTTTATTGACATACAATATATGTCATATTCTCAATCAAAATGAACAAAAAAAGAAAAAAATGAACAAAACATCATTCTATATAAATATCTAAGGAGCATGGTCTTTCTCTCTATTAGAGAAATGCTGTAATTTGAGAAAAAAAATTGAAAATAATAATATTTTAGTGGCTCTTATTTTGAAGGCAAAATTGACAATATACCTTAGTTTCACTATTGTCTATTTACAACTCAAATTTATTCTAATAATTAATATTTATTTTATAAATTTTAAATTATGAACAGTAGATTGATATGTGTCGCAAATAAATCTTATAAAAATCTTATATCTTGAATTATTATTTAAATGGATTTAAAATTCATTTGAATTATAGATTCAAATTCTATTTAATTCAAGTAATCATAAAGGGAAGGATAAGAGCAATAATAAAATTAAAAGGCAGCAAAAGTCTGAATGATGACGAAATAAATATTTCCATACATAATAATATCAATGTTATATTTTTAAAGGAAAACTGTAATTAAGTAATAAATATTTTAAGTAAAAAAAATGATAATTACGCTTAATTGAAACGCAAATTAAAGAGAAGGAAAATGGGTGCACAACGGCAAGGACGTACGGCTTAGACGACCATCGTCGCGCGTGAGGCATGGCATCGCGTGAAGTTGACGCGTCTGAATTGAGCCACGTGTCTTCTTGGGCATTTTGTATTTCATTGGGCCCCGCAATAGATCGTCTCTCTCTCCTCTCCACAACAAATGTCGTTTCCCAAAACGCCCTCCTTTGCTCTCTCTCAATGGGTAACCAAATTTAGTCAGCAAATGCCATCACCATTATTTCGAATTTTTCATCCCATTCAAATATTTTGGTATCATTAGTTATTAAATAGATTTCTCAATTCTAAAAGATAGGGTCTTTGATATACTTTGTTATTTTTTTGACTTTGGACTTTTGATTGATGGTATCACCGGAAGTGCACAATAAAAATATTGTAGGTTTTGTATTATTTTAATATAATAACGATCACTCATTGTATTTGAAATGTTCTTATGTTTTTTTTGTTTTTTTTTTTTAAGAAAGAGCAAGCGAGAATGCATACTAGGGTTAGTTTCTTATTGGAGAAGGAATTAAATAAGTGAATTATTTTTTTCCAGTTCAACACTAATTTGGGGGTGGAATGCTAAGGTTTTGGTCAAAATAAAAAACATTAATTTTGTTTTGTTTTCTGGATGAAATTGTAATTCTGTTTATGATTTGTTTGTTTTGAAGGGTTTTGATCAAATTAAAAAAATTGGTTTTGATTATAAATATCTTATTATTTTTATAAGTGGAGTTTGATGAAAAGTCAAACATGACACTTTATTTTGCCCCAAATATTTATATGAAATTAATATATCCATGCAATTCAGATAGTATGTTTTCGGATCAATTTCCATGCGCTCACATGCTCAAGTATTTGTGTTCTAGGAAATATGTTCTAACTAAATTTTAATTATATAAATTATATCTTTATAAATATATTATAACAATTTTTAGTTATATTAGTTATTTTTACACTATATTACATAGACATGTAAAACTTTTATGTTTTATTAGACGAAATTTTATGTTATAATAATATAAACTTTATGTTGATATCAAGATATAAATTATATTATATAAATGCATGATTATATTGATATAAATGTATATGTAATATTACATAAAATATTAATAATACAACATAAAGATATGTTGATATAATTAGAATATACTGATATAATTAGGATATATTGATATAATATAAATATTATATTAATATAATATAAATATCAGTATATGAATTAAAAAAAATCAATACAATTTTCAATAAATCCAAATCGCATCCAAATTTAACCGTTTAATTGGTGCAAACAAGTATAATTCTCATTACACAAGCATATATATTTGATCTCCTATTGTGATTATTATTGTTGGACCATCAAGCATTTTACTGATACACCAAAAGGATATCCAGTGAGCATAGAGCGCAACTTCAATGTCTTATACTTATGTAATTTTGCGCTTATAAATTCGAACTTGACAGAACCGTACCTTACACCAATTTAAGCTCCAACCCAAAGTAGGATGTTGGGAAAATTCCCAACAATTATAATATAAAGTAAAATATTGGTTTTTGGAAATTTAGTGCTTATAATGGTCGGTGTTAAATCTTAAAGAAAAATAGCACGTATATTGTTGGAAGAGATTTTGTATGAAACTATATTTCATCAAGTGTGAGAGAATTGTTGGTTGGTTACAAATAAATTATATTCATCTATTTATATTATGACAGTTTGCTAATGAACGATGGAGATTATATATGCTTGCTAAGCAATCTCTTTACTCATGCTCAGATACAGTCTCTACTCCATATTTGCTAAAACATTCTCCCATTATCGCTCAAATTAAGATTAATTTAGGGTGTGTACTATTCGGTTAAAATCGATTGAATCGAAACGAAATGAAATTATCAAACCAGTTTGGTTTCGGTTGTTAATTTTTAAGAATTACGATTTTTCTGTTTGGTTTTGATTTTAGTAGCCAAAAAACTTAATACAGAATCGACTGAATTTCTAATACACTATATAAAGATGTCCATACTTCTCACTAATATTATATATCTCTACCACTGCCTCAATGAGTAGAGGCAAATTCTACAACCCTCACCTTTTTCGAATTAAATCATCTATTTCAATATGATGTTTCATCTTATATTCAATTATTTTTAATTTACATCATGTATTAATTAATAATATCATATTTACGTTTGACAATGTAGTGATTATTTTAAAATATCAAAGTGAAATAGAGAATTTTGCTTGTATTTTTTTTGTTTAGCCTTGAACTCCAAAAAAATAGATAGGATTACGAAGATTTTCCTTCACTTGCTACCCAACGGAACTAATTTTTCTGATCCAGCATATTCTTTTTTGGGACACCAAACAAAAAACAGTAGAAAATGACCAATAACTGTAGGATCGCCTTTTCTATAAATAAAATAAATAATAATGAATATAATACCAATAAAGGTTCACTTTCGTTAGTATAATAATATCAATAGAGCTATCAAGGGGCCTTTATAGCTTATATGGCCATTGGGAGCTCTAAAGTGGCAATTTAACATGATGGCTTCAAGAGATGCCTTTGGACCAGATTTAAAAAAATAATAATAATAATCTTTAGTCTGTATATTGAACCAAGAACTTCAATATATCAAAATTTTATTATAGCTATTTACTAAATTGAATATATATATATAGGAGGTCAATTGCCAATTCACCAACATGAGATCCACTAGCAAATATTATCTTTAAAGTTTTTTCACAATTGGTCCCATATATATAAATTTTAACAAACTTAGCATATGTGTTTCTGATTTTGTTCTATAGCTTTTAGTAGGGAAAAAATGGCAAGTACATAGAAATTGGTCAAAGATGGATGTGCATTATGAAAGAGATGAGTGGTCTAAAACTATAGATGATTTTACGAGGGAAGAGATTACTCTCTAGACTTTTAAAAATATTAATTTTATACACAATTTTGTTTTTTATTGTTCATTTAGATCTTTTATTCGTAAGAGTTGGATTCTTTATATAGTAAAGTTTTTCCATTTGTGTAGAAATAGTTCGATAGTGGCTCCTTCAATAAAATTTCTAAATTCGACATTACTGAGTTTATTAAAGCAGGTATGAGAATTGAGAAAAAAAAAACTCATACGAAATCAAACCAAAAAAAAGAAAAACCAACTACCTAAATTTATTCATTTGTATTGTATGTATTTCAAATTGTATTTTACTAATATATATTATAAGCTATATATCATTATCATTATGAATTCGGATAGTGTTTATACTTTTTTTAAGATAATGAAAAATACAAAAACATAATTTTTCGTATATGTAGTCAGCGATGTATTATAAACTAGTATATGTTATACATAACATATATTATAAATATTACTAGTTAATTATGTTTTATATAAATAATACACGTTATAAGCTTGAACTATATCGACATTGCTCAAACCAACCTTAGGTAAGATTGACAATCTTTTAATATATTGATAGTCGATAATAAGGTTGAATCAAATTTAAAATTTCTATGAAAAATATATATCAATTAACAAGTAAGATTTTAATAAATAAAATTTAATACCAGTCAAAATTTCAATTTCAAGACTATTTAATTATTACGGTATTTTAATAGAGAACTATCAGTGCACCTGTGCGATGCATGAGATTAAATATTAAAATTTTATTTCTTTATATAGTTTATATTTTTTAATTGTGTTCATTTATATTTTTAAGGATGAAAATATTAAATTTTTTTTTATGAAACACACTCTTTTTCTTACAAAGATGAATATGGTTTTTTGAGATTATTTTTCTTATAAAGATGAATGGTAAGCAATTTCTTTTTAAGTATAGATATATCGGATCAAAATTCTACTTAGATTAGAATTCTTGCTTGAAAATGTATATAGTCTTCCTAATTTCTTCAAAATCTATCCCACAAAACTCTAGCCACTTAAGTAGAGAGTCAATCCATGAATCATATGGAGACATGTTTGTTTCTCGTTGAGGAACCTAACTTTTTCATTTTATGAAGATAGAAAACTTTACATCTAACTAAGTTGGAAATTAAAGTTGACCAACTAATAATGACTTAAATAACTTTTAAAATTTTGTTGTTGATTTTTCTTGTTTTTGTGATTTGTTCATATATAATTGGTTTGGGTTCAAACAAAATTATTGATCGTGCAATCAAGGTATAGTGGATAATTGAAAATAAGTTACATTCATGATAGTAAATTCATCAATGATGTTTGAATAAATAATAAATTTGAAATTCATGATTTTTATTTTGAATTAATTTTAGAATTATTTTAGTGGATTTCAAATCTACTCTAATTTGAGTGAATATTTATTCATTTTAAATTTTAAATCATTCAACCAACATGAAGCCTAAGAAAATTTGATGATTGAAGTATTTTGAGAAGCAACTGAAAGTCGGGCAAAAAGAAGCAATAGAAGATGATAGGGGCACTAGAATGATTTGAAATAATTTTAGGGACCAAGTTGAAATTATTATGGTTCGTACGTGCCCCGTTATGATCCATTCGGGTCGGGTCCCGATTTTGCAATGTAAAAGTGGTGCACGTGACTGCTCAACACGTGCCCACCTAACGGACTCGTCAGAATGTAACGCCTCCGCCTCCCCCTTGCACCTGCAAAATTTTCCCAAACTCCATTATCTTAACGGCGCCATCACCAAACGTGTTCTTTCACGGCCGTCTGTTCCTCTCCGTTTCCGTCACCTTGACGCCGTCCATGGCCTCTTGTGACGACGATTTTTCCCTCCTCGACGACCACCAAAACCCTAACTCCGCCCAACCCTCCACCGCTACCACCAACCAGACTCCGCCGTATCAGATCAACCCTTACGACCAGGATTCCGACCCGTTTGACTCGGAGCACGACCCGAATTCCATATCGGGGAAGCGCCTGGCTGATCGAGATGACATCCACAGCGGCACATCGAAGAGGACTAGATTGCCGTCCGCCGGCGGAAGCGGAGATTACAGGAAGGATAGGGAAGAGTGGAGCGACACGGCTATTGCGTGTTTGCTGGTGGCGTACAGTGAGAAATTTGTGCAGTTGAATAGGGGGAATTTGAGGGGTAGGGATTGGGAGGAGGTGGCGGCGATTGTGAGTGACAGGTGCGAGAATCAGTCGAAGAGCGTGGAGCAGTGTAAGAACAAGGTGGACAATTTGAAGAAGCGGTATAAGTTGGAGAGACAACGGTTGAGCAACGGCGGCGTAGCTACGAGTCATTGGCCGTGGTTCAAGCAGATGGAGCAGATCGTCGGTAGTTCTCTTGCCGCCAAAGCTGCGGCGGAGGAGGAGAAGTCCTCTGGTGGCGGTGGAGCATCTTATTCGACTAGGCAGACCAAGAGGTATACATTTGGAAACTCTGATTATAGATTCTTGGCGGCAATTTTTGAGTAACAAAGGAGAATTTAGCTATTGACAGAATGAATTGTCTTTCATTTTGCTTGGAGATGATTCCTCTCTCTAGATTTTTGTTCGATCCTATGGTAGAATTTTCTTGTTAATTGAAGTAGAACAACAGAAAACAGTAAAATTTTCTGGGAATTCTATAAGGTATATGATGGGCTTCAGCTATGATCAGGTAGAAGTTTTAAGTGTAAACCTAGCATATGCTTGATGTGTAAAAAGAGCAAACTCTTTTGTTTTGTGCAAGTGATTACAAGTTTGTTGAAGTATATACTATACAACTACTTGTTGAATTACAGCTGTTTCTACATCAAATTGGTTATATTATGAGTTTAAACTTATGACGTGAGCTCGATTGCTTAAACCTTGACATTGTTTATATGAGTGCTTTGTGGCAGTGATGATTTTGTCCTTTTAATGAGTTATTTCTTCTGTTTTCTCATGGTTGACTTGTTTGTGGGCAGACTAGGAACAGTAGCCAATAGCCCTGGTGCTCAAATTAACAGTGTAAAGTTGAAACCATCAAATAATCTCAGGTGGCGAAGAGTTGTGTTCAAAATTAGTGGAGCTGCTCTAGGTGGAAGTGCTCCTAATAATATTGATCCAAAGGTTTATTTCTATCCTAATTTTTTATTCTTTTGGCAGCTGAATTTGTTTACTGTCATAGGACAAGTCAGTGCGGCTTCAGTTCCATAGTGAATCCAACAAGGAATGATTTGAACTTTGGTGAAGCCATCTCATCACGTCATGAATATAGAATAGTCTCTATGACATGAAATTGATGTTTAAGGATGCTAAATACCTGATTGAGAAATGAAGAAGTGCCCATACTTTAATGGAACCTTTTGCTAGCTAAAATTCTGAATTGATCTAATCCTCGTCCCTCAACATGCAAATGCTTGTATACAACTAATGAGAAATCTATAATTTCTTCTCCTTCAGTTGTGATTTTCTCCAAGTGGTTCTCTCACAATATGTGGTTTTGTCTTTAAGAGAATGACCCAATAAATTAGACTCATATCTCTATTTGCTCACTGTACCCTTTTCTTTTCAGATAATGAATTGGTAATCTTGATGATCAAATGTTATGCACTGTTTCCTATTATTGGTGCTAAACATTTAATCAATCATATATATTATTTCAGTAGAATCATCTTAATATTTGTTTCTAGGTGTAAAAATGGTCCTAAATTTTAATTTATTGAATTTTTGGACCCGACGAGGCTACAATAATTGATCAATTTAATTATTGGTTTTCACCAATCATTTATATACATTGAATGATCGATAGTACAATAAGATAAATAAGAAATATGAAAAGTATAAAAGTAAAACTATTCATAAGTATTAGTTGTAGATTAATTCGTCCCATGAAACTAATTCAAAAGATAAGATAATCTGGAATGATTGGATCAATGAGTTCTATGGTGTGGATTCTGATTACCAAAAATTTGAAGGGATAAATTGGTTTCGAATTGAAAACCATTATCAACAGACGCTGAGAAGATGTAAATTTCACAATATATATATATATATATATATATATATATATATATATTAGGCTCAGTTTAAAGTTTGATTAGCTTGATTTTCATCTATGTATGATAGGTGGCCATGCTGATTGCAAGAGAAGTTTCTATAGCGTGCCACATTGGCGTTGAGGTACTTATTAACAAGCTGTATATTTGTGACTTGGAATTTCTCTTTCTTATTTCTTTCCCAAGCAATCTTCATTTATTTTATTTGATCATAGGTCGCTATAGTTGTTGGTGGTCGCAATTTCTTTTGTGGAGACACATGGGTTACATCAACTGGTTTTGATAGGTGTACTGCTTATCAGATTGGGTAAGTTTCATTTAAGTTCCAGTTCATGATACTTTTGAAATGTGCTAATCTTGTAATCTTACTCTGTTTTCCTGAGATACTGATGATTTATCTACTCATTCTGATGTGCTGCTTTGATCTTGGATGCAACAGATATTGCCGGGACTCTATTGAATGCATGTCCTGTCCCATGTTCATTCAGTTTTGAAACTCTTGTGTTCATTTCTATTTTCTTCACTTATATTTATGCTTATTTACACTTCATTTTATGCTCCACTGAAGCTCTGAGATGATCTTGTCTTCTTTTGGATAAGCTAATATCATTTAGAAACTAATCTGTATTGATAGGAAAGATATCAACACTCGGTATATTAGGAATACTTGTTCATTAGCAGACTACCAAAATAATTAACTATCTGGAATTAAGAACTGAGTGACAAAGGAAGAGGAGTATGTAATAGGCCAAACTGCATAGTCCTAACCTTTTTAATTACAATCTGATTTACTAAAGTAGTCCCTTCTCCCTTTTGAGGACTTGAAGGATCAAAATAGGCAGTAGAGTATCTTGATTGCAGGTTCACCCGTATTTTACAATTACCAAGGAAGATCTGGTTGATGCATTTAGACATTTGAGTTTCAAACTTTCTCTTCATGAATTACTTAATGAATTAACCAGATGGATCCCTCCTCATATGTAATTTCTCACTCTTTTGATCAGTTCTCATGATGGATAAAGTTGTGCTCTACTATGTATATCCTTCACGTCACAAGTTAATTCACGTGTAATCAGCTGCCTTTTATTTCCTCACTCACTCCCTGATTCAGCTGTGGTAATTGTAACCAGAATGATGGCAACTGTGATGAACTCCATACTACTGCAGTCTGCTTTGGAGAAATTGGGCATACAGACACGTGTGCAGAGTGCATTTTCAATGCCAGAGGTTGCTGAGCCTTATAGCAGGCAACGAGCAATCCGGCATCTTGAAAAAGGAAGAGTTGTAATATTTGGTGGCATTGGTGCTGGCACAGGGAATCCTCTCTTTTCTACTGATACAGCTGCAGCACTTAGAGCATCAGAAAGTATGGCTTTGCTTTTCATGTCAATCCATTCCATTTCATGGTTTCTTCGATATTTCGCAAAACAGCATAACATCTTGTAGTTCTGCAGTTCATGCTGATGCAGTTCTGAAAGGTTCGAACGTGGAAGGTGTCTATGTTTGCGACTCTAGAAATAATAGCATAGCAGCAGAGCACCTTTCGTTCAGGGAGTTGGTTGCACGGGGTGCATCTCCAATGGACATGATGGCTGTGACTTTCTGTGAAGAAAACGGGATTCCAGGTCCTCAATTTAATGCGCTCGTTTTTCCTTCTCGTTTCATTGTAATGGGTTGTTTATAGTTCATTTAACTCAAATATAATATTTCTGCAGTCGGCATTTTCAATCTTCATGAGCCTGGAAATATATCGAGGGCATTATGTGGAGAACGGGTCGGAACCCTAATTGATCAAACGGGTCCAGTAAGTTGATATCCTATGGCATGTTTGTTGCATGTGGCTTCAAGATATACCTAATCGAATTTGTTATTGTATGCGATTCGTTGAGAGTTATCATCCTTGTAAGAAAAGAGGGCACTTTAAAGATGTAGTTGTTTGTGCTGTATGTAGAAGTTGGAAAAAAGCAATACAGATACGCATAATGATATCCCTTCTAATGAGTAATCTTTCAATCTTGTTACATAATAAAATATCTTAGATCTTGATGATAATTGCTTCTATTTTCACTTTTGCATATTCAATCTGTTTCTGGTTCTTGGATCTTTTTTCTGTAATGAAGAAGTCTCTAAATTATTGGTCATGCTTCTGAATCAAATCATCATCCATGTTATATATATTTAGGTAACTTTCACATTAATTATTGAAATGAAACTAAGTTCTTCACAAGTAGGCTAGGCTACCTCCTTGATCATCCCACTTGCAGTTCACAAAGCAATATTACAAAGGTGACATCTGCTTAAGGAAACAACTTAGAACAACAAAATACTTGCAAAAAGGCACCTGCAAATGGTCAAGACAACCTCATGCCAATGCATCTTCAGTGGTCGCGATCGACGAGAGTGAATTACGCGACTCATCGTAATCTTCGCCTAATGGTGACGGCTCGACTCCTATCTCCTCTATGATTCTCACAACTTCAACCATCGTAGGCCTCTTCTCTGGCTGTGCTACGACACAAGCCATTGCCACATGCAGCATCGACACCAACTCCTCCTCAATATTCTTATACCTTAGCAATTCTTTATCGAACACTTCAGCCGTCCACTCATCTCGCACTACCGACCGAACCCATTTCGGCAAATCCATGGCCGTTCCCTCCTCCTTGCCCTTATGACTAGCTGGAGAAGCGTACTGCAACGGAACCCTACCAGTGACCACTTCTAGCAACACCACTCCGAAGCTATAAACATCAGCCATTTGTGAGAGTCTCTTGATCTCGTCTTGCTCGGGTGCTTTGTACCCTCCCAGTCTAGCTATGGCGTGGGCTGGGTTCAAAAGCAACGGCAACCCAAAATCAGAAATGCAAGCATTTCCATTCTTATCGAGCAATATGTTCGATGATTTAACATTGCCGTGAGGGATTCTTGAACCTCCATATTCCTCATGAATTCTTGCAAGCCCTCTAGCAGCTCCTAGTATCAAGCTGATTCTTGTTGTCCAATCTAATGGTATTCTCCCTGCTCCTTTGCTCCCTGTTCCCATCAAAACAAGAATTCAATTATAAACGTACCAGAGCGAATGTCTATAAAAAAATATGAGACTTTTGTTTTTTAGGTGACTTGTGAAAGAAAAAGTAATTATCTAACCATGATTTGAATTACATTATTTTCTAGCTAGCAAGAGAATCTTATCTTTTGAAATGTTCATTTATTTTGTCCTAATTAACCCATCATAAGTCAAGCACATCATATCAACTCTTATCACCGAAACTTGATCATTTCATCTAACATTAGTACCATCAAAATCTAGTCAATTCCCCAACTCGAAAGGACATAACTGATAAAAATATGGCTAAAAACAATTAAATCTGGGGTTTTGATAAAGGAATCGAACTCTCTATTCCACTTTGATGTTTCATTGTGTGTTCCATTATCTTTAATTCACATCAGATGTTAATTAGTGATATTGGAACAAAGATGAAACAAAAGATGTTACTTGTCCAACGAAGAATGAACAAGTTTTATCTTGAAAATAAGAAAAATTGCATACCATGAAGAAGTGAATGCAAGCTCCCATTAGGAAGAAAATCATAGACAAGCAGCTTCTCTTGTGTTGCATAGTAATAAGCTCTGAATCTTACAACATTTGGATGTTTAAGCTTCCCTATTACATCCATATACTGCTCGAACTCTTTTCTCCCACATGGATTCGAATCTTTCAGCCTTTTCACTGCAACAACACCTCCATCTTCAAGAACTGCCTTATACACTGTCCCCAAGCTCCCTTTTCCCACCATCTCCGCCGATGCTCGCAGCAGATCCTCCACCTCAAACTGCTTTCTCCGATCGAAAAACACTAGCTTGCTCTTATCATCACCATCACTATCTCCACCACTACTTTTAACCGTTGCCATTGAATCTATGTTTGATTTCGAGCTCTTTGCACAGCAAAGCGTGACTGCAAAAGATGCGATCGTGATTAGTAGCAATGAGTTTACCACCACCAGAGCTATGATCGCGCCATTGCTGAGCTTTCTGTGGTGGTGATTGTTCGACGGCGATGAGGGGATGGAACAGTTAGGGTTTCCGCAGAGGCGTTGGTTGCCGGAAAAGCTGCCCCCGCCGTATCGGGAAAGTAAGGTATTGGGGATGGTTCCGTACAGTTCATTGTTTGATAGGTTTAACTGTTTGAGGTGTGGAAGTGAGAAGAGGGAGTCTGGGATGGTGCCGGTGAGTTCGTTGCTGTCGAGGTTGAGAGTCACAAGGCGTGAGAGGTTGGAGAGGTGCGTGGGGATGGGGCCGCGGAGGTTGTTGTCGGAGAGGTCGAGGCGGAGGAGGCGGTGGAGGGTGGATATTTCCGGGGGTATTTCGCCGGAGAAGTCGTTGGCTGCGAGGTGGAGGAGCTTGAGGTTGGGGCAGTGGGCGATGGGGGTGAGGGTGCCGTTGAGGCGGTTGCGGCGGAGGTCGAGGTAGCGGAGCTGGTCGAGGGCGGAGAGGGCGGCGATGGGGCCGCGGAGGTTGAGGCCGGGGAGGGACACGGCGGTGACGCGGTGGTTGGTGCATTGTATGCCCTGCCAATTGGCGGTGCAGGCGGTGGTGGAGGTTGTCCAGTTGAAGAAGAGGGCGCCGTGGAGGTCGGTTTGGGACCGGAAGAGAGTGAGGGCGGCGGTGTCATTGTCGGCGGCGGCGGTGGCGGCGGAGAGGAGTGAAGCAAGGAAGAGGAGAAAGGAGAAGGAGAAGTCCATTGCATGACATGGAAACAAGAGTTTGAGATTTATTATGAGATTTTTAAAAGTGTAGATATCAACAACTTGAGAACCTAATTTTATAATAGTCAAAATTGGGGATGATGCGTTTCTTTCCTCAAATTCCGTTTTATCTTTTATCAATTTTTCTGTTTTAAATCTTCTAAATATATAATCGCAGTTTTTATATAAAGTAATATTTTTTTATTTCATTTATTAATATAGTCATACTCAATATATATATGTATTAATATTTTTTTTCCTCTCAACATATTTATCATTTTAGAAAATAAAATCTGTTTCGATTTATATGGGTTTTTTTCCCTTTGGAAAAGAATGATTTTTTTTCCATCTTTTTATCTTTGTTTTTGTGTCAAGTATTTAATATTATACATTAATTATGTCTTTAAATGTTGTGCAATTTTGTTGTGTTATATACCTAGCTATATCTATTAAATACTTTCTTAAATATGTGCGATGGTAATTGAAACTACAAAGCAAATTTTCATGCATTCCCACAAAATTAGACCAATGGGTGCTGCAGTTTATGAATGATGTTCTAGGCTTCTATCTAATTTTTCTGAAATAATGGAATTGAATTGAATTAGCAGATACAAATAATAACAACTACATTTTCTACAATGTTCAATAATCAATCAAATATATCAAGATCATTTTTTATTTTGTAGACCTGTAATGATGTAGGAAAAGAAATTCGACAATGCAATGTAGGGCATATTTTTATATGGATAATTTATCTCTCTTATCGCTAATCGATCATATAAAAAAAAAAAAAAAAAAAATCACAAAGTGTAAAATAGAAGTACTTGGGAGAAGTAAAAGAGATTGAAATAATTAAAGGAGGCAAGAATAAGAAAGAACATGTAGAGAAGTTGGTTGTGTGAATGATGGCTGTTTTTCACATAGGAATTCAACCAAGAGTAAATAATTGGTTTTAAATTAATTACTCTAAAACGACATAGTTAGGACGATTATTATTCAATATTCAAATTTTGGTTATAATTTTCAAAATAAGGGACAAACTATCCGATTGACCTTACATTTTTTATTAATTTAAAACTATATAATGAAATGGGTAATCCACCTACTAGATAGATAAAATTATTATTTTCAGAAGAGAAATTAAATTATTATGTGGATTTTAATTTTGATTTTGAATTTTTTAAAATAAAGGAAGAAGAAGAAAAAGTGATTATTACATTAAAAAAGAAAAAAAAAAGGAAGTTAGACTGAGAAGTGGGGCACACTGTGGCAGACTTTTTCCTGTGCTTTTTGTGTGGGCCATATTGCTGATTGGTGAAACTTCTCATAAAAAGGTGGCACATTCTTCTATAAAATAATAAATCATTTATTCAATCATAATTTTTTTCATAGATTAAATTATATTATATTATGTTACCAGCGATAACTACTATCCGTTTTAAAATTTTGTTTTAAAGTATTTATCCTTTAAATTTTTTTAAATTTTATTCAAGATCATTTACATTGATTGATATTTTTAAAAAATCTACTTATTTTCAAGCTCTAATGTGTGAATTGTTAATTTGATTATCTTTCAAATTCTAAATTCTCGGTTTAGTTAAAAATATATTATTCACTATTTATATTTATTTATTCCTCATAAAAATCTAAAGTATCACATAAAAAAAAGATTGAAAGGATGGAGCTTGATGAATATAAACATAAAATAGAGAATCAAATTGTTTTATTTAGTCTTAGATGAAGATTACAGAGATTGATTAGATCTTATGTAAGATTATATCACATAAAATCTTATATTACACTTAATATATATGATTTATAAGTCAAAACGGCTAAACACAATCAACATGGTCAATATAGGTCTCATATAAGATTATATAAAGATCTGTCAACTTCCATGTAAGATCTTCTATAACCTAACCTTTTTAAGTTTTTACAGTAGATTTTTTTTTAACTCTTTTATATATATATATATATAAAAGTGAGTTTTGTATAATATCGTCTCATGAATTTCATTTCATGATATGAGGTGGATCAAGTCAAACATAAAAGATTATGTAATACTTTTGTATTTTGTATTATATTAGTACAAAAGTATAATATGATCTATAGAAAAATATTATCTAATATACACAAAAATTTTATATGTTGTGCAAGAAAGAAGAGCGTTTGGACAACCCTAGCATCCGCATGAGACCTAACCCAACCCAATTCGGGTCATGTATCTAATAATACAAAAATATTATTTGATATACAAAAAAATATTACATGATATATATAAAATATTACATATTTTCCTATAATTCAACTAAACTCAAAACATTTCATATAATACAAAGTATTACCTGATATACATAAAAATATTATCTAATGCATAAAAAAATATTATATAATTTTTTATATTCGACCCGATCCGACCCATCTAACAGAATAAGATCGATGAGATAATTATATATATATATATATATATATATATATATATATATATATTTAATTATTTGAGCTAGAAAAAGAAGGTCCGACTTTAAATGAGAAAGAAGCAAAGTTGTTTCCCAAATACAAAAAAAAAAATCAAATAATGTGCAAATTTAGATGCAGTCAACCGTACCAATCACCTTATTCATTTCCAGCATCGGCAAAGCACCCTTCCATTTTTTTAGGTTAATTTCATGTAAATAACAATAAACATTATACATGAACCTCCCATTAAAAAGTTCGAGAAAGTCCTGTCAAATTGTTTTACTAAATTTATTAATTACTCGAGACGAATCAATTTATAATCTATAATTCATATATGAAATTCTGAAAATTTATGTGGTTTAAGGTTATGAAAACCAACCTGATGAAATTATATCTATAAAATCATTTCATATGTAATTTTTATGATAAATATATATTAAATTAAATGAACTCTGGTTTAAAAAAATAATAAAATCAAAAGCTAACAGGAGGTGAAACGGTTTTGAGAAGGCCTGATTAGCTTAAATTAGTTTTTGGTTGAACAAAAACTCAGATTGTATTGCTAGAAAAATTAATAATAATTTAGTATTGAGTTATCGACATATATAATATTTGTAATGAGAATATTACAAATATTCTCACAACAAGTCCTAAACTCACGTTTCTGGCAAGTAGTCAATCACACTTAACTTTATAATATATATCATATATAGTTTATCTTGTATATTTAATAGATAAAATATCAAATTAACAATCAAAATTGTTACTATAAATTTATCTAAACATATTTGTGTGTGTAGCTTTAGGCTGGTTCAGCTTCTTTTTGATTTTTTCCATCGAAACCCAAATTGAATCCAAACTTTAAGTTTACTGACTTTTTGAACCATAACCAACCAATTTATGTATGAACCATAAAATTTTGATGTAGGGATATAGACTAATTAAGTCAAATAGGCTATGCTTCAAACTTAAATTATGTTTGCATTTTAGACCATGATTTACATTTCCTTATTTCATTTTTTTTATACTTATATTCTACTGATCGATGGATAAATTTTAAAAAATTGCGGTGATAAAGATCTTGAAATCTGTTGAAATAAATAAAGAGTTTGTTTGCTGAGTTTTTAGTCCAAACTATAGAGAGTTGATTATGGGGAGTTTTCCAGTATTATTGATATGGCAAAATGCCCTTATATACATGATTTACACTTGGTTAAGAATGGAAAGAGAACAATCTAGAAGATACATACAACAATAAAATCTCTCTAACAAACTATGTTGATTTGGCAATATCTCCTTTGATACGCCCCCGCAAAATCGACGTCCCATCGGCGACAGAGATTTTGGAACGGAGATCTTGGAACCGTGTTCGTGCGAGCGGTTTTGTCAACAAGTCAGCGAGCTGATCTTCGGTGGCGACAAATGAGACAGTGAAGATCCCTTTGGTGGACAGATCCCGAACAAAGTGTAAATCCAAAGCAATGTGTTTCATGCGGGAGTGCAGCACAGGATTAAGAGCTAGGCGTGTCGCACCAAGGTTATCACACAACAGGCGAGGAGGTGAAGCTAGGGAAATACCGAGCTCGCGAAATAGATGATAAAGCCAACACACCTCAGATGCAGTAGAAGCGAGGGCACGGTACTCGGCCTCAGTAGACGATCGAGCAACGCCGCGTTGCTTCCGAGACCTCCAAGATAAAGGCGTTGAGTCAAAAAATATGTAGTATGCAGATGTAGATTTGCCATCCGACGGATCACCACCAAAATCGGAGTCGGAATACGCAGTGATAGTGAGAGATCTGGGTTTACGAAGCAACAATCCGTGATGGAACGTGCCCTGAAGATAACGAAACACCCGTTTGACCGCCATCCAATCAGCCGCCGTTGGACAGGACATGGATTGTGCGAGTCTATTCACAGCGAACGCTATATCTGGTCGAGTCATGGTGAGGTACTGAAGTGCCCCAATAGCACTCCGATACTTGGTGGGATCAAAGTTCCCTGAAACAGACAGAGATTGCGACGTTGCCATAGGAGTAGTAACAGGGTTTGAGCCCGCCATGTCAAACCTGTGCAGTAAGTCATTAATATACTTGTGTTGAGAGAGTAGAAGGCCTTCTCGACAACGGGACACCTCAATCCCAAGAAAGTATGTAAGAGCCCCCAAGTCTTTAACAGCAAACTGTCTCTGTAAATGAGAAATTAAGGATCGAACAATATGAGTACTAGAGCCAGTAATAATTATGTCGTCGACATAGACGAGAACAAATAAAGAGACAGATTGGTGGCGAAGATAGAAGAGACTGTGGTCGGCTTGAGATTGCTTGAAGCCAAATTGTACCAAGGCATTGCCCAATGTTTGATACCATGCACGGGGGGCTTGTCGCAAGCCATACAGAGATTTCTGAAGACGGCAGACATGAGAGGGGCAAGACTTATCAACAAAGCCAGGAGGCTGTAGCATATAAACCGGTTGAGCAAGGTGACCATGCAGAAAGGCATTGCTAATATCAAGCTGGCGTAGTTCCCAACCATGGTAGAGAGCAAGAGAAAGAATCGTGCGAACTGTGACTGGTTTAACCACCGGGCTAAAAGTGTCAAGATAATCAAGACCAGGCCGCTGGTGAAAGCCCTTGGCCACGAGACGGGCTTTGTAGCGGTCAATAGTGCCATCCGGACGCCGTTTAATAGTAAAAACCCATTTACATCCTATTACGTTGCCATTAGGAGGAGGAGGAACCAAATCCCATGTACCATGTCGGGACAACGCGGTCACTTCATCAGCCATGGCAGCCCGCCAATGAGCAGATTTGAGTGCCTGAGAGGCAGTTGTTGGAATATGTTCAGTTGCAGGAGATGGGACAGCAACGGTATGCGCCGAAGGGGGATAAGCAAGTGATGGTGGTAGAGAGGAGTCAAAACCCTCAAGTCTAGTGGAAACTTGGCGGTGGCGAGTGCTGCGACGGGCAGGCTCCTGTGGTATTGGGGCCGAAGCCTGTGGGGTAACAACCTCAGATGGTTGAGGTAGGGCCAGAGAAGGGGCCAACACGGCAGTGGTCCGAGGAGGAGGACCTAATATAGATAGCGGCACAGTGGAGGAAGCAGGTGATGCAGGCGGCGGATTAGGGAGCCCAAAATCAGCAACTTGATCTTCGGCGAAGCGGACATGCCGTGAGACATACAACCGGCCAGAAGTAGTGTCAAAGCACTTGTAGGCACTCTGCGTAGGGGAATAACCAACAAATATACAAGGTCGTGAAGCCGGCTGCAATTTGCTCGAAGAGTATGGCTGGAGCCAGGGGTAGCATATACAACCAAAGACCCGCAACTTACTGTAATTCGGTCGCCGGAAGAAGAGAGCTTCGAAAGGACTTTTAAATTGTAACACAGAAGAAGGCATGCGATTGATCAAATAAACAGCCGTCTGAAATGCATATGACCAAAACGACATTGGTAATTTTGCATGATATAATAACGTTTTACCAGTCTCAACAATATGACGATGGCGACGTTCCACAAGACCGTTCTGCTCCGGGGTATGAGGGGCGGTGGTCAGCCACTGGATCCCATGGGACGCAAGATAAGGACGAAGTGCAAGAAATTCACCCCCGTTGTCACTATAAAAATTTCGCAAAGTATACCCAAATTGTTTTTCAAGTAAAGGATGCAACTTCATAATTACATCGCGAACCTGCGATTTCTGAGATAATGGAAAAAACCAGCAATACTTGGTAAAAGCATCAACCACCAACAGATAAAACCGATAACCATCAATAGAATAAGTTGTCGGACCCCAAACGTCCGCATATAAATAATGTAATGGATGCTGAGCAATTAAAGAGTTCGCCACAAACGGCAATTTGTGAGTCTTGCAACATAGACAAGACGTGCAACTAACATCCGCCATGCCGGATTTATTTAAAGGTAAATTAAACTGCGAAATTACAAATGAGCTAGTCTTGTGGGAAGGATGTCCGAGCCTGGAATGCCATATGGAAAAGCTGGTGCGAAGGCCAACAACACCAAAGTTTGCAGAGACAGGTGGCGGACATAGGTGGTATAGGCCATCCTTACACGGACCGCGAACCAGAGGCGCCCCCGTGCGCCGGTCCTTAATAACAAACCAGAGAGGAAAGAATTCCACCGATACATCATTATTTGCAGTGAATTGATGAATAGATAATAAATTTTGCTTAGAGCTAGGCACATGCAGCACATTTTTGACCATAAAATTGCGAGAAGGAAACCGAAAAATAGAAGTACCAGTATTTGTGATAGGAAGAGAGGAGCCATCAGTCAAATGAACCTCCTCCGTCCCGTCGTACTCAGAATGCAGCGAGAGACCCCCAAGGTCACGAGTAATGCTGTGAGAAGCCCCGGAATCCAGAAGCCATGCATTGGGGTGAGGCTGGGGTGTTGGTGAACGTGCAAGGTTGACATGTGGGGAGTTGGCAGTGACTGTGAACTTCCAACAATACCGTGCGCTATGGCCAGTACGGGTGCACAATTGACAAGCAATGTTGGAACCACCAGGCTGGACAGAAGGAGCACTCGTCTGATCTTGGCGTCCACGGCCACGGCCGGAGTTACCACCACGAGTGCGATTGGATGTGCTGCCTCGTCCAGAATATTTGTGGGGTCGTTGTTGCATAAAATTGGCAGAGATAGTGAGATCACCCTGTGGGCCATCCAATGCATCTAGGTACTTTTCCTGTGCAACAAGAAGATCAAGGAGTTGAGCAAAAGATAATGAGATAGTTTGTGCACGGATGGAAGCGGCAAGATCACGAAATTTTGGGTGTAAACCACCCAACACATAGATCGTAAAATCATCGTCCGAAACAGGAGATTCAATCAGGGACAGCTCATCGGCCTTTGATTTCAGAGAGTGAACAAACTCAGAAACAGATTTTGTGCCTTGCTTCGTATTCTGGAGATCGCTCTTCAATTGCATGACTCTGGCACGCGATTTACTCGCGAAGATAGAATGGAGGGCAGTCCATGCCGTAGCAGACGAAGAAGAAGAGGTGATGTAGGGGGAGACTTCGTCCGTCAGAGATCCCTGTAAGAACGCATATACCAACTGATCTTGACGGAACCAAGCTTTGTAGGTGGTGGCGGAAAGTCCAGGCGACGGAATTTCGCCGTTGACATAGCCGAGGAGATCATGGCCGTTGAGGATCGCCATGACCAAGGACCGCCATTGCGGAAAATTCACACGGGAGAGTTTGTGCGAAGCGGGGAAGGGCGTGGTAATGACCATCACTGAGTAGGGGGAATCAGCAGAAGCAACAGTTTGCGTGATGGAGGACTCAGAGTCAGTAACCATGGCCAAAAGAAGCAGAGATAGGGTTGGAGGTGAAAGAGGGCGTGAGATAGAAAGTTAGAATTGCAGAAGCGTGAAAAGTGGATCGTGAATTACTGATACCATATAGAGAGTTGATTATGGGGAGTTTTCCAGTATTATTGATATGGCAAAATGCCCTTATATACATGATTTACACTTGGTTAAGAATGGAAAGAGAACAATCTAGAAGATACATACAACAATAAAATCTCTCTAACAAACTATGTTGATTTGGCAATATCTCCTTTGATACAAACCCAATTTAATTGGAGTGTGTTTTTGTGCGAGATCGTCTCATAAATCTTATTTCGTGAGATGAGGTGGATCTAATCGGATATAATAAATTATGTAATATTTTTATATGTATTAGTTAATACTTTTTCATGTATAAGGTATACTTTTATATTATGTACATATATCACATAATATAATATAAAAATATTACCTTACATATAGAAAAATATTACTTAATACACACAAAAATATTACATGTTGCACGAGAAAGAACAACACTTGGATAGCTTAGGATCCACACATTTCTTGAGTGATCCGACCTGATCCAATACAGATCATATATCTTATAATACAAAAATATTACATGATAAATAGAAAAGTATTATTTGATACACATAAAAATATTGCATATTTTCTTATTATCCAACTCAACTCAAAAAATATTTTATAATATAAAGTATATAAAAGTATTATACAATTTCTTATATTCGATTCGATCAATTTAACAGAATGAGATTCGTGAAATTATCAGCCGGCACTTTTCCTTTAATTGATTTCAATTACCATAGTGTATACGTAATCATATTGAATGACTGATTAAGTTATGATTTGAATACGAGCAACTCAATCTAAAATTTAAAAAAAAAAAAAATTGCGTGGTTAGGTAATAATAGCATGTTTGGTTGGCAAAAAGTGAAGAAATGGATTACAGCTTTGTATTGGTTTGCAAAGTCAAATTGATGGCGGGATTGACGTTCAAAAGGTCTATAATCTCAATATTTGAAGATCTATAATTATTATACTAAAAATGCCCCCAACCCTGTCTCATAATGTTGCTTAGGATGAGAGATATATCTATCATTACACAACGTATATGGATACGTCCCCAATTCTATCATGAGTCTATGCATGTTCAGTAGTGTACTAAATTATTAAGATTTTGAATTTATTTCATTCCAATAATGCTTCAAAAGTTAACACTAAACTATCTCAATCATTAATCTTGCGTTGGATCAAATGTAAGTCCAGTTTTACATTAATTTTTTTCCTTTTATTTTTATAAAATGTTCTTTTTCAGTGTAACGAATAATACACATTGTTGGATGCCAGTTTTTACATGAAAATAATATAAAAACTGTGTATTTATTTATACACTACTGGAGATGCCCATCAACTTGCCATTTGAAGGAAACAGAAGAGTAGGAATACTCCATTATTATTGGGAAGCAAAAAGCAGTGAAGGGATTATTACAATAACCCACTAATTGGTAGTTATGAAAAGACTTGGATTAATTAACTTGCTCACTAGGCCCACAATCATTCAAATTTGTATTGTGAAAAGATTAAACTTTTTCATTCCTTAAAAAAAAAAAAAAAAAAAAGTTTCCAAGTCGGCTCAGCTCTTGATCAGACTTCTGAGCAGCTTGTTTTCGGATTGCAAAAAAAATAAACAATGAAATTTAATCAAAAATATGATATACATGTTGGTCACAAAGTATTAGTGGAGTGTGAAAATGAATTTAATATCAGCTAACATATTAGGGGAAATATCAAAAAAAAAAAAAAAATAGAACAGTTTGGTCTTCTTATAAAAAAATCTGCAGAAATTTATTTGGGGAATTTCAAATAATCAATAAAATATAAAAAAAAAAATTAATTAAAAAACCAAATAACTCTTGAAGGTATAGAATTCTGCTTACATAAAACCTGGCTAACTAAGCCCAACTATCGCTTATCTTTTTATACCAAGAAAAGAGGCCCAAAATAGCCTTTTGAAACTATGTTATCTACTAAATTTTGTCCTTATATTTATGGACTTGTTTTGCAATTCCATATTGCATAATAATAATTGTCTAGCTAAATGCAAGTTTGGAAGCTAATTTGCTTCTAAGTAAATTAACTTGACATTTCATCTCAAAATACACTGTGATTTGTAATTAATAAAATGGGTAATTTTAATTTTGGTTTTATATGTACATTTTTCACTTTTTTACAATAAAGTATCAGTTTTTCAATTGTTTCTAATTTCAATTCAATTATAATTAATTTTTTTAAAATTATTGTAATGGCTTCTGGAGTTTGTATACCACATCAACGATTTTGAAAATTTTAACTAAAATTGAATTGAAATTGAAAAAATTAAAACACAGCTCCATGTATATTAATTGAGAAGAGGACCATTCAATATGATCAAAAGACTTAACCAATCCACAGATATTAGACACTGGATATCAACAAATTCAGATTGTTCAAGATACCTAAATACACATATATATCAAAGGGCTATGACGTCATCCAATAATCCAATGTTTTCATTTTTGATTTGTTTTGTTTTGCAAACTCACATTTGAATCATTCATCGATCGGAGATAAATATCCAGTTCAACCAGTCCAAAAACATCATTGTTGTTTCGTATCATGTCCTATTTTATCGAAGTTGTTTTCACGACACAATCTTTCAATCAACCTCCAAAGTAGAGCCCTTTAATTTCCACTTTGCCCCCAAAAGAAGGACCACTTTGCAAAACACAAGATGAAGAACAAGGACAAGTAATTAGGTGGGCACATAAGAAGACCATTTGAAGTTATTGCATCCAATGATCTCACAAATGTTAGAAAGTCAGATTTCAACAAAAGATGACAGTGAAAAGGATACATATCATACTTAATTTATTCAACTTCGTATTCATATGATAAGAAATTCAATATCCTGTCAACTTAAGACCATCCCCACATACCAAATCCAAACGATACGTATCATTAACTATTATTCGAATTCAGATTTCATAAGACTACTCTCAAAATAAATAATTCTTAAGCAATCTATTCATTTCAGTAATAAGTGAATCCATACAACACGCCAAATCCCAATTGTCTGAAAACTCAGCACCACACATTCATTCACTATCAAAATTATATATTCAGACAATGGGGTAGTTTAATTTTGGTTCGATATATAAGATGTGGTATTGGATTAACTAAGAAAAATTCGAGGGTCAAGGAACCGGAGTCTTCAGGCCAGGAATCGAAATTAAATCTGGTGAACCGGAGCCCTAAAGTCAGTTGCGAGAACCGGCTGGTAGTTAAGTTTGTTAGGGCAACATATTTGGGAATTAGGGCAGCGCGGCTTATTCGGTTAAATTGACCAGAAATTCGGGGGCATTTCCAGAAATTGGTTTGGGGGTTTTTTGTTCCTATATATTGGATGTATCTTAGTCGTTTTCAATCGTAACAATTTCCAGTTATAGAGTGAGAATAGCTTAGTTAGGGTTCTTGAATGAAAGGAGAAAACCCTAATCTGCGTCATTTCTTGTAAGCTCAAATTTGCCTTCGTTTCTGAGGGGTTTTTAGTGATTCTTGTTCCATAGTGGACGTAGGTCAATCCTAGACCGAACCACTTTAATTCCTGGTGTCAATTTTTCGTTTCTCTTTGTTTTCTTGATAATTTCGTGAGCATTCGTTCTTGCTGTGCATGGTTTTGTTTTCTGCTGAACATTTGATCGAATCCATCATATACATTACATTTGGCGCCGTCTGTGGGAACAGAAGCCACATCAAGATGAGCTCCATGAAATTGGACGTCGAGAAGTTCGCTGGGGATGGAGATTCACACTATGGAAGGCGAAAATGGAGGCTATGTTGATACAAAATGGTTGGAAGGATGCACTCCTACCTGCTGCGGATGTATCGGGGTCTTCTTCAGACGTTGAGAAAGCGAGTGCTGATCGAACAAAAATCGACAAAAAGGCCAGGAGTGCTATCATCCTATGCCTGGCTGGAAAGACACTCAGAGAGGTTTATCAAGAAACCACTGCAATCACCATGTGGAAGAAGCTTGAATCGATCTACCAAACAAAATCGGTGGCAAACAGATTGTTTCTTCAGCAGAAACTGATATCTTTCAAAATCCTGGATGAGAAAAAGATAATGGAGAAGCTGGACGAGTTCAACAAACTTCTTGATGATCTTGAAAGTGTTGGTGAGAAGCAACATGAAGAAGACAAAGCTTTACTCTTGTTGAATGCGCTGCCAAGATCTCTTCTATCTTTTAAAGATGCTCTCGTATATGGAAGAGTGAATCCCCTGACATTGGAAGAGGTCCAGATGGCTATTAAATCAAGATTTCTATCATGTGTTAGTGAGCCAAAGAGCCAACAATCAGGAGAAAGTCTGCACGTCAAATTCAAGAAGAAACCGAATTAGCCGAAAAATGCAACTGGAAAGGGTGGTCAAAATAACCCAAGAGGACCTGCAGATATAGCTGAAACTAGAAAGTGTTTCCACTGCCACAAGCCTGGGCATTTGAAGAAGAATTGCCCTGAAAGAAAGCCAAGGACAAATCCACAAACGCAGCAAGCGGCAGTAGCTCAAGATGATTATACCTCAGCTGATATGTTGTGTGTATCCAACTCAGTGATGGAGGAATCTTGGATCATGGATTCAGGGTGTTCATTTCATATGTGCCCCACCAAAGAATGGTTCCTTAATCTCAAATTAGAAGAAGGAGGCAATGTTCTATTGGGAGATGATTATACTTGTAAGGTAATGGGAAGAGGAGATATCAAGTTAAAAACCCATGATGGTAGCATTAGAATTCTCCAACAAGTCAGGTATATTCCAAGACTGAAACGAAATCTAATCTCATTGGGTTGGTTAAATGCAAAGGGCTATGAATTTTGTACAAAACAAGAGCAAATCCTAGTTACAAAAGAAGGAGAGCTTGTTCTAAAGGGGATGAAATCTAATGGCTTGTATATTTTAGAGGGATCTACTGTGATTGGGGAAAGCTCAGCAGTAACTAAGACTCTTCAAGCAAATTTGTGGCATAAAAGGCTTGGCCATATCAGTGAAAGAGCATTAACTGAACTGGTGAAGCAACAAGCAATTCCAGAAACTGACCATGTGAAGCAGCAGAAGTGTGAGTATTGCATCCTTGGAAAATCAACGAAGCAAGGTTTCCCTACTGGTAAACACACTTCATCTCATCCTCTAGAGTATGTACATTCGGATGTTTGGGGCCCGGCTAGAACTGAAACACATGGGGGTGGAAAGTACTTTGTTACATTCATAGATGATTTTTCTAGGAAGGTTTGGGTATACATAATGAAGCATAAATCTGAGACCTTTTCTAAGTTTCAAGAGTGGCTAAATCTCCAAGAAAATCAGACTGGAAGGACACTTAAAGTGCTAAGAACCGATAATGGTTTGGAATATTTATCTGAGGAATTTCAGCAATTCTGCAAGTCCAAATGAATTCTAAGGCACAGAACAGTTGTAGCCACTCCACAACAAAATGGAGTGGCTGAGAGAATGAATAGGACTCTGTTAGAACGAGTGAGGTGCTTGTTATTAGATGCGGGTCTACCTCAAGCATTTTTTGGGGAGAAGCATTGTCAACAGCAGCATTCTTGATTAACAGGAGCCCTTCCACTGCTATTGATTTTAAGGCACCAAATGAGTGCTGGTTTGGTAAGCCAATTAAGTACAACTTCCTTAGAGTGTTTGGTTGCTTGGCCTATGCACATGTAAATCAAGATAAACTGGATACAAGAGCCATAAAGTGCATTTTCATAGGTTATCCCCATGAAATTAAAGGTTATAAGATGTGGAGTTTGGAAGAAGGTCATCAAAGGTGTTTCATCAGTAGAAATGTGGTCTTCAAGGAGGAAGTTATGGGATACAAACTGAAATATGAACATACTTCAAATGATTAGGAACATACCACAAATTCAGTCTCTGCTGATACACAGATTCAGGTGGAGTTTCAGACCCCTCAAGATGATCTCTAGGAACTAGAACATCAGGAAAATCAGACTCCTCAAGAAGAACTTCAAGCTCAAGTTCAGGGTGAAAACTTGGAACATTATGAAAGCTCTGAAACTGATGAAGAACCTGGAAATCAACAACAAGTTGATCTGGGACAATACAACTTGGCAAGAGACAGAAGAAGAAGGAATATAAAACCTCCTTCCAGGTATGGTCATGCTGACATTGCTTATTATACTCTTAGTGTTGCACATGAACTGGAAAGTAAAGATCCAAGCTCTTACAAGGAAGCCATAAAGTCTCCAGATAAGTCAAGGTGGATTGAAGCCATGAATGAGGAACTTAAATCTTTGGAAAAGAATCAGACATGGGAACTTGTTGATAGGCCACCTAATCAGAAACTAATTGGTAGTAAGTGGATTTTTAAACGAAAAATAGAGGTGATTGGCTCAGAGAAGATCAGATACAAGGCAAGGCTTGTAGCTAGAGGATTTACTCAACGAGAGGGCATTGACTACAATGAGGTATTTTCTCCAGTAGTGAAGCATGTTTCTATACGCATTTTGTTGGCATTAGTGGTACAAGATGACATGGAACTTCACCAACTTGATGTCAAGACTGCATTCTTACATGGAAGGTTAGAGGAAACTATATACATGAAGCAGCCTGAAGGTTTCATCCAACCTGGTAATGAGGACAAGGTATGTTTGCTAAGGAAATCCCTATATGGACTTAAGCAAAGTCCTAGACAGTGGTACAAAAGTTTTGACAGCTTCATGCTTAGAATTGGGCGGGAAATGTGTAGCTATGATAATTGTGTTTACATTGAAAGGGAAGGAAATCAGGTGTATACTTTGCTACTTCTTTATGTAGATGATATGTTAGTAGCAAGCAAGAGTCTATTCAGAGTTAATGACTTGAAGAGAAAGCTGTCAATACAATTTGAAATGAAGGATTTGGGTTGTGCTAAACGGACGCTAGGCATGGATATTCATAGGGAGAGGTGCATCAACAGGTTGTTCTTATCCCAATCTGACTACATGTCTAAAGTCCTCAAGCGGTTCTTTATGCACGAATCAAAGCCTGTTACAACTCCTTTAGGTTCTCAGTTTCAGTTAAGTGAAAGACAGCAACCTTCAACCAAGCAAGACATGGAATACATGACAGGGGTGTCTTATGCTAATGCCATCGGCAGCATTATGTATCTTATGGTCTGTAGTAGACCAGATATAGCGTTTTCAGTTAGTAAAGTTAGTCGTTTTATGGCTAATCCAGGGAGGTTTCACTGGGCAGCAGTAAAATGGTTGCTAAGGTACATCCAAGGTACTTCATCCGTAGGTTTGGAATTCAGCAAACAATCACAAGAAGAAAAGGAAGTACTACTAGGATATGTTGATAGTGACTTTGCAGGGAATTTGGATTCCAGGAAATCGACTTCAGGTTATGTCTTTACACTCTTCGGTTCTGCAATAAGTTGGAAAGCATTACAGCAAAGTGTTGTGGCATTGTCAACTACAGAAGCTGAATTCTTAGCCTTAGCAGAGGCGATTAAAGAAGCGGTGTGGCTCAAAGGAATACTTAAGGAACTGAATGTTAAGCAAGGAAGGATTCCAATCTACTGTGATAACCAAAGCGCAGTGCATCTCTCAAAGCATCAGACCTTTCATAATCGGTGCAAGCACATTGATGTGAAATTCCATTTTGTTAGAGATCTTATAGATAAATGAGAAGTGGAGGTAAGGAAGATAAGCACTGAGGAGAATCCTTCGGACATGTTTACTAAGGTTTTGCCGGGGCCTAAGTTCAACCATTGTAAGAGGCTGGTCAATCAGATCAGCTGGAAGAAGAGTAGTTAAGCTTGAAGTGTAGCTGGAACGAGAGTTACTATTTTTCTCAGTGAATGTGGAGATTTGTGGTATTGGATTAACTAAGAAAAATTCGAGGGTCAATGAACCGGAGTCTTCAGGCCAGGAATCGGAATTAAATCGGGTGAACCGGAGCCCTAAAGTCAGTTGTGAGAACCGGCTGGTAGTTAAGTTTGTTAGGGCAACAGATTTGGGAATTAGGGCAGCGTGGCTTATTCGGTTAAATTGACCAGAAATTCGGGGGCATTTCCAGAAATTGGTTTGGGGGTTTTTTGTTCCTATATATTGAATGTATCTTAGTCGTTTTCAATCGTAACAATTTCCAGTTATAGAGTGAGAATAGCTTAGTTAGGGTTCTTGAATGAAAGGAGAAAACCCTAATCTGCGCCATTTCTTGTAAGCTCAAATTTGCCTTCGTTTCTGAGAGGTTTTTAGTGATTCTTGTTCCATAGTGGACGTAGGTCAATCCTAGACCGAACCACTTTAATTCCTGGTGTCAATTTTTCGTTTCTCTTTGTTTTCTTGATAATTTCGTGAGCATTCGTTCTTGCTGTGCATGGTTTTGTTTTCTGCTGAACATTTGATCGAATCCATCATATACATTACATAAGATATTTTTCATTTTTTAATAATCAAATACCCGTTTTTTAATTTTTATATTATAAATATAGAGATAAATTATTACATAAACTTTGTTTGTTATGATAACATGAGAAATTTAAAATATTTGAATGCATTATTACTATTACCAAATTGAATTCCTATGACTTTCAAATAAATAAGATGACGTGCAACTATAATGTAGCTAATTATTTCAAGATAATTTTTTGATTTAATACATGTTATAATTATAATTTTTTTTTGTTTAAAATATTCTATTACAAAAAAAAAACAAAATTTTTCTTTTTTTGTTTAATCGGAACCGTATTTTTCGAATTTAGATATTTCCCCGATATATCTTTGATGTTTTAATATTTTGAATTGAAATCGAAATGATATTTTATCAAAATATTATCGATATATCAACAATATTTTGACGAAAAGTTTAACAATCCGTTTTTGTTTCGATTGTATGATTTAAGTGATATTTCGACAAAATACACATTTTTCATCCTTGAGTACCAACTCAGAAATTTATATTGAAGAAAATCACTACAATACAACATTGCAGTGTCAGTACCGATTCATAAGTCGTAAATAGCAAATCACTCTCACAAAGAACATAAAAAAAAAATGCAGAAATTTTATATTGGTGAGAAAATTTCAATGATTAAGCACTCGTGCATCACCAGATTTTGCTTTCACTTTTTGTGAAATTAAAGACAAGCAAGAAAAATCCAGACTCAGACCAAATTAAATAAATGTCTAAATCATTGAACACAAGATTTGGTCTTACAATTACAGTGGATTTTCATACACGTATTGTTTGGACAAAGACGTGTTTGGATTTGGGATTTTGAGAAATGAATATGTTGTAATGTTATTGTCACACTCCAAATTATATTTAATTAAAAAATGATGGTTATGTACTTTTTTTAATGCTTAAAGTTGAGATTTCATTATTACATATTGTTGTGTAGTATAAATTTGGCATGGTTGGGGTGGGTGTAGAATTTTGTAAATTATATGCTAAATAATATATTCGATTTGATCGATTCCAAATTGTAACTTGTCAATCCAAACATACTCTAATAGGAGGAACTACCAAATAAAATCCTATACATATATGCCATTTAAGTAAATATATGCATCCATGCATATAGGAATTCATATTATTAAGCCTTCAATTCCCAAGTTTTGGTTTACTCAACCTTTATACTATTATTTGAGTTTTCAAATTTTGATTCCCTTTGTCTTCTAAATTTATTTGTTTTACTAAGCTTGAATGTATTCAAATTTTATTTTACTAAGCTCATAAATTTTCAAATTTTATTTTACAAAAATCTTCTATGCGACTACAATAGTAGAATCTCTCTATAAAATAAAATTTGAAAGTTTAAAGTGTGAGTAAAATAAAATAAATATAGAAGGATTCAATAAAATAAATTTTGAAAATTCAAAAGCTTAAAAGGTATTTGCCCATCAACATAAATGAGGGAGTGAACAAATTAATGATATATATTATGTTGAAGTTGGAATTTGTTTGTGATTAAATTGCCAATCAAATACTCAAATTAAGAAAATCCAATTTTAAAGAATAGAATCGGATCAAAAAATTAAGTAGAAATGTGTAGAGAACATTGTGCCCAGAGTCTATTCGGGCGAATTTGGTCTGCTAATTCTGGTCGGTTTTATATGGCCGGCCAAAATCGTATAATATATTGTAGAGAAATGAGCTCTCTAGTGCTTGGATATAAAAAATGTTCGAACCAAAACACCCCCTTGGCTAAAAAAGTACTAGTGGGGATCACCTCCACCTCTCCACGATCTCTTCTTTAACCACCTCTTATCTTCAACGAAGTGTGGAGTTGGCTTGCTCCCACTACATCATATTTTGTAGGATGGTTGTTAGAATGGTCTTCTCGAAATCTTACCTATCAATTTTCCTGGTCTTCCTCATCAAGTCCTGGCCGAGTCGGTAATTGTCATTTTGGGATCAACACTAAGTCGATCCTGATCGGCTCTTCCCGATTACCTACTAGGTTTTATATCATAGCCGAGTTTGAATTGGGGGTTCAATGAGTTCTTTTTAGATGAGATTGATTTTGTGCTCTCTGGTCATTTGAGTTTCTCATGGTTTTAGCTCTTCCTTAGATGACTTATGGACTGTCGATTCTATGATCAGAAGTATTTTCAGGCCTTCTAATTTTTTGTATCTTTGGTCGAGCCCATTATTTCTGATCAACTCGGTCATCTCTAGTTGGCCGAGTTCCAAATTGGTCATTCGAAAATTCATTTCTGATCGGCTCAACTACTTCTGGTCGGCCTCCTTAGCTGGGCTATGACTCCGGTCGAGTCAAGCTCTTCTGATAAGCTCGACTACTTCTGGTCGGCCTCCTTAACTAGCTAAGAGTCTGATCGAGTCGAGCTCTTCTGACCGACTTCTTACTCAAATTTATGGCCGATTTGATTTCTGGTCGACCACTTCTAATCCTCCATGTGTTCGATTTTGTTCGCCTCGAATTAGGTTACAACATATTACATTCAATATAATTCACAATAAAGAAAAAGAATAACAAAAGGAACAACTGCTTAGTTCATTTTCATAAGGGAAAATTGACCCAAAAAAAAAAAAAAACCAAAACAAAAACAAAAGTTGAAATTTGATATATATATATATATATATATATATATATATATATATATATTTTTTTTTTTTTTTGAGATAAAACAATCAATTAAATTTAGTATTATCATGAATTTAGAAATAAAAACATACTTTAAGGTTAATAGATAAGAAAATGGTATATCAATAGTGGGTTTATTATTTCAAACAAAATCGATGATGAGAGTATATAATATAGTTTAAACTCTTTGTTTTTTCTATGGATCCTCACTAACGAGGAACTTTCTTGAAGAACAGTTATATGTCAAATCTGGCTTAATTAAATTTATTTACAATAAGATTGAGTGGGTAAACAAGACAAGATTAATAATAAAATAAATCATCATCTCAATAAATTGAGATATTTCGTTATTATTTTGTACATAAGAGTATCCTATAAAAACCTAAGTATAATTCATTACTCCCAATTAAATATATTTATCAATAAGAAGCTGATGGCAACAATTAAATTTGAAATCAAATCAAGTAGTGTGCAGACCATAATAATAATACTCTACATACTGATACTACGATACCAATTACGTAAATGATTTCAACTTGAAACCTCAATCTTAAATATTCAATTCTTATGTTATCAAGGTTATATGAATAATCTTTTAATTTATTTTTATTAAGCGTATATTAAAGATTTTTTAATTGAAATAGTCTCCAATAAGCTAAAATTCCGACACATTTTGACTACGAGGACTTTATTAATGGTAAATAATTTTTCTTTTGAATCTTGAATATGTACGTACAAATAGAATCCTCTATTTAAGTTGGTATTTCATCTTATATTTTATTACTTTTAATTCATGTCATGTGTATATCAAGTGTAAAAATAACATCACTAATTTACATATAAATATTTTATTACTTTTAATTCATGCCATGTGTACGCCAAGTGTAAAAATGACATAACTAATTTACACATGACATGAATTAAAAGTAATGGAATAGAAAATGAAACACCAACTTGAAATAGAGGATCATGTTCGATCGTTAAACTTAACATTAGATATAGTTTAAAAACTCAACAAATAATTTCTCTAAAAAAAACTCTATGATCGATTAGTCCAAATAAAATTAAACAATAATATTATTAGATCAGGTTCCAAAATGTTTTTATGTCTAATTCTTTGACAAATTAAAACCTACGTTCAACTCTGTAATATCACTTTCCCCAAGTGTTGCTTACTAAGAATAATGTTAATTGTTGTAGTTTTTTTTTTTAATCAATTAGATTACAGCTATAATTGTATATTCATTATATTATATATAAATATACTATGCCTCTGTTTTTTATAGTGACGATGTAGAGAGGGCCTCGATCTACTAGACGACCCACCAATAATTATAGGCATATTTGTCTAATTAGATCAATATTATTCATTAATTAATTTATTTATTTATTATAAGAGATAAAGGCTTTGACATGAAACTTTGGACCACAACAGTATCCGATGTTATTGATAAAAATTAAAATTATAAATTAAGGATATAAACTATTGCGCTCTGCATAATCATTTATCTATTTTTATTTTTTCAAAATCTTTTATGACATAGTCTCATAAATATATTTCGTTAGATGAAATTTCATTATCCATTGATTAAATCAATTTTCACAAATTCATATGAATTATCTTGATTTACTCGTCTTACTAATTCAAAATAAAATATATGAGACGATCTAATAAGAGATCTACTCTTTTAACTTTCATATTATTTTCATTGAGAATTTAATTTTTCAACACATTTGAGAATTACTTTCTCTTTTCATTTTCTCTGAATGCGATTCTTGTATTCTATTGCTAAAATTTTGGGTTCTAGACGTGTTATATTCACACTAAGACAAAAAATTATATAATGTCGTAGTAGGAGATTTAATTACTCTATTATTTACGAGTTTGAATTGTGCTAATGATTTGATTCAGTAAAACGCTTAACACACAAATTATTACTCATAAAATAAATATTAATTAAATTGAGCAATGACATAAATCATAACCCAAAAAATAAAAATAAAGGTGTGAAAATGAGTTTTTAAGTTTGTGAAGTTCAGCCTAATGCATTTGTGTTTAGAAAACGATTTCACATAAATTACTTAAAAAATAATTTTATCCTCAAATATTTTATTGAAATCCAAAAGTACCCTAACTCACGAGGTAAAAAAAAAAAACCAGTCGATACACCCTTTGTTTCTTTGAAAGCAAAAGGACTCGATTTATGAGCCTTATACTATCAAGTGAAGAATCTAAGTTGTTTGGAATATTTGGATCATCTATTATATTTGACGTTTCATCTTATATTTTATTATTTCAATGCACATTATATGTTCATCAATTATATATATTTGATTGGTGGTGATTATTTTAAAGTATCAAATGCATCATATAAAGAAATTGAAAATCAATCTTTTTTGCACATTCAACTCGGAATGTGCAATTTTAAATTTCGAATTAATTTATGATAAAATTATAAATTTATCTAACATTTTAGTATGTATATCAATTTAGAAATTGCAATTTACGTTTATTAACTTAGGTTTTTTTTCCATTTTTTTATGTACCACAAATTTTACGTATTTCAATTGTTGTCCTCTAATTATCATTTTTTTTTTAATTTTAATTTGATTTGTTTTTTTGAAATTTTGATTTGCCTACGTGGATGTCAGGATTGATGATATGAAATTTTGAATTCTGATGTCCACCTTTGACAAAAAATTAATATTTCAAACAAAATCAGATCCAAATTTAAAAATAGTGATAATTTTGGAATTTATACTTGCCATACTTATAGAGTGTATGTGATTGCTTAAAATTACATTTTATTGGCTTTGCTTCTTTTCTTTCGAGATTTATTGGCTTTTGACTTGAAATTTGAAGAAAAGGATGTTTGTTGTAAACTTAGTGTAGATTAGTTTAATAAAAATAAAAAGATAAAAGAAAAGGATATGCTATATTGATAAAGTTCGTACCTAGTTGGTAACGGAATTTCTTGTCCATTTCTTGTGATTGTTATACATGTAAAATAAAATTTCTGTATTATATCTTAAAACGACGAAACAAAGTTAGAATAATTTCTCTCATAAATTAAAAAAAAAAATGTTTCCTATCCATTATCACTAATTGATGCGTTGTACCAAAAACAACCTAAAAGAACTACCATTTGGTAAAGAAATCCTAAATAAATTTCAGGTAGGGTGAATTTTTGTTTAAATCTCTAGTGTAGTGGCTGCTTCCTCACCCAAAGCAAGACAATGTCTAAGTAGCCAACGCATGTCTAGTCAACGATATAGCGCTAATTTAATAAACGTATCTTTGCAAGACTCCGGCAAGACAGAACATTACCACTACGTACCACATAATCTCTATCTTTATTTCTATCCTACCATATGTACCCAGAGCAAGATTAGTTGCGCCATGGACATATCTTAAATATATTTCCTTTAAATATTGTGATTTGAAATTAATGATTGTGTTAGATTTTTGATACATCATCGATAAGTGTGTTCACTAGTGGATAGGGCAAAAAATCTGATAAATTGGATGGTAGACTATTGTGGAACCAATAATTCTCACATAAATAAATAAGTTTTTATGTATATGTTGATGGGATCAATTAGAAAGAAACCAAAAAGAGTTGTGTAGGATGATGTAACTTGTGTATTATAATGGATCACGATTTTTTGTCATGACAAACAAATGGACAATAAATAAATAAATGCAAAGGGATTTGTCCTAAATCTAGCAGTGATCATCCCAGGTATATATATATACTCCCATTGGTGGAGAGAGGGATATTGTAGGTAAAAAGTGAAGAAAAATATAGCTTCAGAATCCAAGATTCTTTCTTATAATCATAGGTGAGTTTCTTTATCTTCCTTTTCCATTTATAAGATCTGCTCACACAATTATATAACACACCTCTATCTTAAATAGTTTTTTTATTTATAAAATTATTATCAACATCATTAGTTAATTATGAGAGCTCATTTTAATTTTGTCCATGTATGTAAGGCATTTTTCATTTTTAAACTACCAAGTATCAGTTTTTCAATTTTGGTCATTCATGTTCTAATATTTTTCAATTTAAGCTCAATTTTAGTTGAAATTTTCAAAAGGTTGACATAGTTGTTGGAATTTGACAGCCACATCATAATTTTCGGTTGCCAAGTCAGCAATTTTGAAAATCTAATTAAAGTTAGATTAAAATTGAAGAAAAAAAATTAAAACTTAGAGGATTATAATTGAAAAATGTATAGTTGATTCTCAAAAAATGAAAAATATCTTACATGTAGGACTAGAATTGAAATTGAGGCTAATTATTAATACTATCACATAATTCATGCAATTGACGAATATGGAAATATAGAGAAGAAAACTTTGTTCTTTGATTTTTATATATTGTACATATTATTGTGTATGCATTCGACAATTAACTTGAAATGTTACAGTTGAACTAATTGGAAAATGTTTAAATGTCCATCGTGGATAAGATTAATATATTCATTAATGTGAAATTAATAGATATTTTAGATTTTTGACACATAGGTGAGGATTATTGTAGATTAATTATATTGTGAACTAGGTGAGGATGGCTGTCGACTAACTATATTGTGAACTAACTATATTAATATATTGATCAATTTCAAGAAAAATATTGCAATTAGATTAACCAAATTAAAAATACATGCATGGTCACAGTTAATCAAAATGGAGTACGAGGTCGTGGGAATTCTTCTATCCTTACTAGTGTGGGCAGCATGGGTGGTGGCGATGGATCGGCGCCACCGCCGACTGGAAGAGCTAGGGCGGCTTCCGCCAGGGCCACGGCCATGGCCGGTGGTCGGAAACATCCTCCAGCTGGCCGGAAGCGCAGCCGTGCCCCATAAATCATTCACCAAATTAGCCGAAAAGTACGGGCCCATCATGACCCTCCACCTAGGCTTCATGACGACGGTGGTGATCTCCTCCGATGAGGCGGCGCGTGTCATGTACAAGAACCACGACGTCGTTTTAGCCGGAAGGAAGATATACGAGTCCATGAAAGGCGACAGAAGCAGCGACGGCTCACTCATCACTGCCCAATACGGCCCCCACTGGCGAACTCTCCGGCGGCTGTGCACATCGGAGTTCTTCGCCGCCGGACCCCTAGACAGAATGCGAGGCGTCCGGTCTAAGTGCGTTGACCAAATGGTGCAATACATAAGTGGGGCCAGCGGCGGTGCTGGTATCGATGTTGGGAGGTTCTTCTTTCTGATGGCGTTTAATCTAATGGGGAATTTGATATTTTCCAAGGATTTATTGGATCCGAAATCGGAGAGAGGGGCGAGGTTTTTTTACCACGCCGGAAAAGCAATGGAGTTCGCCGGAAAACCGAATGTGGCGGATTATTTTCCGATAGTGAGATGGGCAGACCCGCAGAGGATAAGGAGGAGGACGCAGTTCCACGTGGATCGAGCATTTGATGTGGCCGGAGAGTTCTTGAGAGAGAGGATGAGAGAGAAAGGGTCAGAAGTTGAGAGAGAGAAGATGAAGAGAGATTACTTGGATGTGTTGTTGGAATACAGGGGTGATGACGTGCAAGAGCCTTCTGTGTTCTCTTCAACAATCATCAATGTCATCGTTTTTGTAAGCATCTCATTCCCCTCAATATTTTCATCTTCTTCTATTTCATTTCATTTCATTTTATTCATTAAATATCACATATCATTCTTACAACATCATTAATTTTACCAATTTAATTTCGAGAATATACGTACTATCCTTAATTAACCATGCTCACTTTAGACTTCGATTTACTATTAAATTTCAAATGTTCTTCCCAAATTCATGAGCTGCTTAGACCACAACACGTGAATTTTGAGACCAATCTTATTATTAAACAATTAAAATAGCAAAATTGATGTCGAATATCATGAGATTTGGGAATCAATGATCTCGCAACCAATGATATATAACAAGATTGGTTCTAAAGCTAATCATGAGCTACAAAATCATTGGTTCTGAACCTCTTAATTAAGCTTTGATTTTAATCTTGCAGTTAATATATAACATGACTGATATTGTTAAGCTCATGAGTGGAAACAAATCTTGTTTCTGAAATAAGTATATAATTCTTCTTATCTCTATTTACTATCTAAAAGTGGTAAAATCATTTTTTTTAAAAGCAAAAACTCAGGTCTTACTTGAAATTTGAGAGCGATATTGATATGTTAAATGGATTGATCGATTTTTATTGATCTCCATGAACTTCATTTTACATAAGATCTCACGTGAAACCGTCTATTTTCTTTAAATGAGTGATAAAGACCATAGATCAAAGGTATATCATATGAATATATATATATATTTTTTACTCTCAAGCTCCGCCCCCCCCCCCTACTCTTACTCGCCTCATATAATTCTACAATGAAGAAATCATATTTACTGCTCGTGACAACTCATTTACATGAATTGGTTAGCAAGCTTTTAAAATCAACCAATTATTTCTAAATTAACATTTATATAAATATACATTATCAATATACTCTCAAAGTCAAGACGAAACATCATGTACCACAAAAAAATATGAAATCATCCAAATTTCAAAATTAATTTCTCATCATGCAATACTTTTGAGTTATTCAGGAGATGTTCGCGGCGGGGACAGACACCACCACGAGCACACTAGAGTGGGCCATGACGGAGCTCCTCCGCAACCCTTCAAAGCTCCGAAAACTCCAGGCCGAGCTGAGAACCGTAATCGGGCTGGGTCAAAAACCCGAAGAAGCCCACCTGGATCACCTCCCATACCTCAAAGCAGTCATCAAAGAAACACTGAGACTACACCCACCCCTCCCATTCTTAGTCCCCCACAAAGCCATGGATTCATGCACAATGTTTGGCTTTCACATTCCGAAAGAAACACAAATTCTCGTAAACGTTTGGGCCATCGGGAGAGACCCGAAAACCTGGAAAGATTCCCTGGATTTCAAACCCGAAAGGTTTTTTGAGCCCAACATGGCTGATTACAAAGGCCACCATTTTGAGTTTATACCGTTCGGGTCTGGTAGAAGGATGTGCCCAGCAGTGCCACTAGTGGCGCGTGTAATGCCACTAGCTTTGGGCTCCGTTGTCCACTCCTTTGACTGGGTTTTGGCCGACGGGGTTAAACCGGAAGAGATGGACATGAGGGAGAGAATGGGAATTTCACTCAGAAAATATGTTCCGTTAAAGGCTATACCAATTCCATACATTTATAATCAGCATCAATGTTGATTAATGTAGATTGCATGTATTGTTTGTGTGTAAAATTGATAATATGGGGAACTAAACTATGCATATATTCTTCTAAACTAGCATTACACCCGCGAGATGCGCGGTTTGTGATATAAAATCTATATTTTTCAATATTGATGACATAATGTAATGATATATCATTTAAATGTAATATATATATATATATATTACTTTTAATATCTATATTAATTAAAAATGTTAATATTTTAACTTTAAAATTATCTTATTTTAAATAATTGTATTTGATATAATTAGAAATTTTGCAAATAATTTTGAAACTCAACATTTTAAATTTGATATAATTATATATACTATGTAAATAGTAGATTATGAATTTTAAAATAGATATGAATTTGATATAACATGTATTAAATATGAAATCTAAATCAAATTACGAATATAATTAATTCATAAATATAACACAATACAATATAAAATAATAAAATTTGAATAATAAAATAATAAATTGAACATCAATACTACAAAATAATAAAATAATAAAGATAAAAATCAATATTCAACAATTTCATCTGAAAATAAAATTGAACACAATATAAAATAATAATAATAATAATTTTGCGTTTATGAGTTTTTCTTTATGAATAATTAAGAAATCATTTACTAAACTTGCTAATATGTTTGTTCATATTTTTGTTCTTTTATATTTTAGAATTATTTTTAGAATGTGTAGATAATTTTCTACATTGTTTTTAGATGGATTTGTTAAAAAAAAAAATTTTAATTTATTCCAAAATTTAGTTTATTTTACAAAATTTAGCTTCCAAATTATTTTTATATTTTAAAATAATATTTTTTAGATTTTTAAATCATGTTTAGATTTATTTTAGAATAAATTCTAGTTTTTTTAAAACAACTTTTAGATTAATTATATCTATTTGAAATAGTTTCGAATAAATTACCAAATATTTTTATTATTTTATTAAAAAAAATATTTCAATCTATATCTTTCATAATTAATATTACACATATATTTTTGATTTTAAATTGTTAAACCTTGTTATTATAATTAATTTTAAAATTTATTATTATTATTTTGATTTTATAATAGTTTTCAAACTTTTAAACATTTTATAATACCTAGTAAAATTAATTTATATTTTAAAACTATTTTCCACTTTTATATATTAAAATTTTAAACTAACTTTCCAAATTTTTAATTTTCAACATAATGTTAAAATTTGATTATGTTTAAATTTTAGTCACATCATTAAGATATAATCATATCATTTAAATATGAGATTACCAAAATCATTTGTCGAGTCGAGCTAAGGAATGTAATTTTATAAATGAACATAAATCTACGGTGATATTATATATGTTAGTTAAACCTAAATGCTCAATTAATAGGATTTTCGTTTTTTAAGAGATCTATGTTGGTGTATGGTGCTAAGCTTCTCCACAATTTATAGATGTGGACAAATCTTGTTTAGTATTCTTCTTACTCCTTTTTATTTTCTAAAAAATATATTGAGTAAATTCAAAATTAGGATGCAAGGAAGTGAATTCTATTGGAAATATTAGGGTTCATAATTGAATTTTTAAATATTATAATGATAACATTTTCTTATAAATGACAAAAAAAAAATCACATGATTACATATAAAATATTATTTTTTTAGTCTATAAAAAGAAATCAAAAATAAAATATTTATACAATTAGCGATTTAATGTGACATTTTTAGAAGGGAAAATGACAAATCAATAAAATTTATCAATTTCTCTCATTTTATATATAGTATAGATTTGTCATGTTTTTAAAAGCGAGTCAATTCCAAGATCAACAAATATTGGTTGGGATCTTTGTTTTAGATTTGGTTTCATTATAACTAGGACGGATTTAATGGGTCGCGATCTCCATTTCGACTTTCAAAATTGTTCCTTTTATATATAATTTTCTTTTTGATATTTCTTATTTTTATCATTAATTTTATAAGAGTTCGTTTCCATATATTATAAAAATTTATCCACTATATAAATATTAACCTCAATCTGCTTTATATTTTGATCTCAAAAAATTTTACTCCTTAAAACAAAATCTTAGTTCCATCCTTAATATAACATAACACGATGTATGTAAATAGTGATGTTAAGATTGTACCTACATGTTTCTCATTAATCAAATGAAACGTAAAATTTAAAATAATTATTTATCACATTTCCTCCAACTAATTATCATGTTTCTCATTAATCAAATGAAACGTAAAATTTAAAATAATTATTTATCACATTTCCTCCAACTAATTATTATTTACTTAGAGTAAAGATGTTACAATTTAATCATCTCACACATTAATAAATTTGTATCATATAAGATCCTATATCAGAAAATAAATTAGTCAAAATGAGTCAACGTGAGATGAGGGTAAATTTAGTCTACGTGGGTCCACAGGATCATGAGTTTGCATACAAGTATTAATAATTTACTCATATGAAGTTATTAGAGCATCTCCAGTCGTTCATACTGCACTACAACAAAATTCACATTACATTAAATTTATCTTCAATCGTCAATGCTATATTCTGTATTACATTTACTATTCTTAGTTTTTATTAATTCAAAATTTATACAAATTTAAACTTAATAATTGCATAATATTTTTATTTTTGTTTTCTATTGATTATTGAATATAATTATTTGTATTAGTTATTTTTTTTAAAAAGTGAATATAAAAAGGCAAAAATTTTAGAACAACATTAAATTAAATTTCGTGATACAATGCTACAATCATACATATTAAAAAATATAAAATTAACACAAGAAAAAACAACACACACAATACAAGAAATTTCAATAAAACAATAACGATAATCTAGATCTCAGAATTGGAATGCTCCTCCCACATATGATCAAGCAATGCATTACGAAGTGCGATGTGAGTGTTTTTGCCTCTAATTTGTCTAAATCGACCAACAAATGCTTGAAATGAAGAAGTTTCATTGCTCACTGTTTCTACATCGGGAGCTAGTACCTCCGTTGTAGCTTCAATTGGCTTATCAAGATCGCGTTCATCTTCAATTATCATATTGTGCATGATTATGCAAGCAGTCACTATATCTCGCAAATCATATTTGCTCCAAAAACGAGTTGGATTTGTCACAATTGCAAATCGACTTTGGAGAACTCCAAATGCACTCTCCACATCTTTTCTACATGATTCTTGTTTCACTGCAAAATGCTTATTTTTTAAAGAGCATGGGTCGCGAATAGGTTGCACAAGAGTTGACCATTTTGGGTAAATATTATCAGCTAAATAATACCTCATGTTGTATTCATTTCCTTGAATGACATAATGGCAATGAGGAGCAATACCTCTAGTTAGGTCCCAAAATAGAGTAGATCTATCAAGCACATTAATATCATTATTGGTTCCAGGCATACCAAAATATGCTTGCCATATCCAAAAATCATAATCAGCTACAACCTCAAAAATAATAGTTGGTGATCTACTACGACCTGCATATTGTCCAGCCCAAGCTGTTGGACAACTTTTCCATTTCTAGTGCATACAATTTAGACTACCTAACATACCTGAAAACCCACGTTGTTTTCCAATAAAAAGCAGTCTAGCAATGTCATTAACAGTGGGCGATCTTAGATACTGCTCTCCGAATATCTCCAAAATAGTACGACAAAATCTCTTCACACATTCAATAGCAGTAGACTCTTCAATATTGATGTACTCATCAACAGCATCTGCTAGCAAATCATATGCTAACACAGGAAGAGCAGCTGCGTAGACAAATCGAGTCTGTGTGTTGCGTCTTTTCGTTGTACAAAGTAATTATCATAATCTTTAACAATATTAACTATGCAAAGAAATAAAGACCGAGCCATTCAAAAATGCATACGGAACATTGTTGCATTAAATGTTGGATTTTCAGTAAAGTAGTCGTTAAACAGACGTTGCGCACACGATCGATCGTTCTACGACAAAAAATAGAGCCTCCATGAGTGTGATTGACATCTTGATTTCTAAGAATTTCTGATATGACACGGTTATTTCTAGAAATTTATTGAACGATCAAAGTTTCTTGAAGAGAATACTCATCAGAGTCTGAAGATGAGTTTGTATGAGAAGTATTTATTTTTTGATTAAGTGTAGAAATAAAAATTGGATGAGTTTGTTGTATTCATTTGGTGAATTCACATGATAATATATAATGTAGTAGTCTATAAAGTTGCAGTAGCCCTTCATATGTCTAAAGAAATTTTATATGGGATGCAGAAATCTATAAAGTTGCACATGGGTTGTAGAAGTCTATAAAGTTGCAGTAGCCATTCACATGCCTACAGAAATTTCACATAGGATGCAAAAGTTTATAAAGTTGCACATGGGTTGCAGAAGTCTATAAAGTTGCAGTAGCCCTTCACATGCCTACAATAATTTCACATGGGATTTCACATGCGTTGCAATAGGTCTTCACATGCTCATCTCACCTACCATTCTCACTCATTTCTCCATATATACATGTTATATAATTCAACTTAAAACACAGTTTCACAAGAAATATTTTACAGCTCAAATGACCAGAAATTCAAATTACTCATTTGCTGAAGATGTACTTCTTTGTGATTGCTACAAAGAAGTCTGTCAAGATTCAATCATAGGGAGATTCCAAACTTCTAATCAACTCTGGAAATGGGTCAAAGAAGAAATGAATGAATCGTCAACCAATTCGAGTGGCACTGTCCGCCCACTAAGATCACTTGAATCTCGAATTGCCTTGATAAAAAAAGCCGTTTTGAAATTGATAGCATGTGTAGAGCAAGTTGAACGCGAAAATCCAAGTGGTGCTTTTGAAAATGACATTGTAAGTAGTTGTTAAATTTTGTTCCTAGTCTAATTTGTAAAGTAGTACTAACATGGTAATGCATTATGCAATTATGAAAGATAAAATTTTTGTATGTGAATGATCCGTCCACCAAGGAAAAATCATTCAAGCTTGACCATGTATGGAACACTAATACTACACGAAAGTCCCGATATCAGTTTAATGAGGTGGACGAAAGTCTAAGATCTCCTAGACCTGGACTAAATTCATTTTTAATCAATTTAAGTGATGAAAATATTAGTGGTACTGGTGGGTCTTCATCTTCACGACGACCTGACGGGGTGAAAAAATCCAAAATGAAGAAAAAAAAAGCTGAAGATATTAGTGTTTTCACAAACATTATGCACGAAGATAATGAAGCCCTTCTAAGTTTTATAAAGGAGACGGCTAGAAAAAAAGACTATGACCGTGAGAAATGAAGAGAAGAATGAGAGGAAAGAATTATGATGATTGATTTGGATAGCATTGAAGATCCACACCGACGTGAATATTTTTGAAAAAAAAGAAAAAATTATACGAAAAAATGAAGAACTTTCCCAACAACCACCAACAAATAATATTTTTAATATGTATAACAGATATTTTCCAAATCTCGGAGGATCGAGAAGTAATCTCGGATATTATTAATTAGGGAGTTTAAATTCTCGTATCGTACTCTTTTTAGCCTAATCGTTCTTTAGATGTCTTATGTTTATTTTATTTTATGCATGTTAGTTTAATTGCCTTGATGTATTTTGTAATTTATGTATTTTAATTTAATGTACTTTGTGATTTAATGTATTATGTTTATTTTATTTAGCCTAAAAAAAATACTTTTATATCATACACATGTAGTAAATAATAATTTTTCCATAAACAATAATATTGCTTCATGAAATGATGAAATGCAAATTCTATTAAAAATAAATTGTGAAATGAAAATTATATTAAAAAATTAAAAAATAAAAATAAAAATGTAGTGTGGTGCAATAGTGTCCACTACATGTGGTTGTGCACTATTCATATCTACAGTGTAGAAGGAAATGTAGTGCATGGTTGGAGTTATATTTCACACCGCGTCCCGATTCAGGAATTTTAACTTCATTCCCTTTCGAAGCATGCATTGAACGCGCTGTTTGTCAGGATTCCCCCAACCCTTAGAATCGACTAACACATATGCAAGTGTCGTTCACATGGAACATTTCCCCTCTTCAGCCTTCGAAGTTCTCATTTGAATATTTGCTACTACCACCAAGATCCGCACCGACAGCCGCTCAGCCCCGGCTCGCGCTAGGGGTTTCGTGGCGATCGCCGCGCCCTCCTACTCATTGGGGCCTGACCCTTGCCCCGATGGCCGGGTATAGGTCGCGCGCTTCAGCACCATCCATTTTTGTAGATTTGAATAGTGCACTACTACATGTAATGGACACTATTGCACTACACTACATTTTTTTATTTTTTTATTTTTTTAATACAATTTTAATTTCACAATTTATTTTTAATAGAATTTTCATTTCATCATTTCATGAAGCAATATTATTCTTTATAAAAAAAAGTATTATTTACTACATATGTATAATATAAAAGTATTTTTGTAGGCTAAATAAAGTAAATATAATACATTAAATTACAAAGTACATTAAATTAAAATGTATAAATCACAAAATACATCAAGATAATTAGTCTAACATGCATAAATTAAAATAAACATAAAACATCTAAAGAACAATTAGGCTAAAAAAAGTACGATACGAGAATTTAAACGTCCTAATTAATAATCTTCGAGATTACTTCCCGATCCTTCGAGATCTGGAAAATATCCGTTATACATATCAAAAGTATTATTTGTTGGTGGTTGTTGGGAAAGCTCTTCATTTTTTCATATAATTTGTTCTTATTTTTTTCGAAAATATTCACATCAGCGTGGATCTCCAATGTTATCCAAATCAATCATCATAATTCTTTCCTCTCGTTCTTCTCTTCGCTCCTCACGGTCAGGTTTTTTTTCCAGCCGCCTCCTTTAAAAAATTTAGAAGGGCTTCATTATCTTCGTGCACAGTGTTTGCAAAAACACTAATATCTTCAGCTCTTTTTTTCTTTACTTTGGATTTTTTCACCCCGTCAGGTCATCGTGATGTTGAAGACCCACCACTACCACTAATATTTTCATCACTTAAATTGATTGAAAATGAATTTAGTCCAGGTTCAGGAGATCCTGGACTTTCGTCCACCTCATTAAACTGATCTCGGGACTTTCATGCAATATTATCCCATTGCGGAAACTCTTTTATGGTGTTCCATACATGACCAAACTTGAATGATTTTTCCTTGGTGGACGAATCATTCACATATAAAAATTTTGCCCTTCGTAACTGCATAATGCATTACCATGTTAGTACTACTTTACAAATTGGACTAGGAACAAAATTTAACAACTACTTACAACATCATTTTCGAAAGCACCACTTGGATTTTTGTGTTCAACTTGCTCTACACATGCTATCAATTTCCAAACGACTTTTTTTATCAAGGCAATTCGAGATTCAAGTGATCTTAGTGGGCGGACAGTGCCACTCGAATTGGTTGACGATTCATTCATTTCTTCTTTGACCCATTTCCAGAGTTGATTAGAAGTTTGGAATCTCCCTATGATTGAATCTTGACAGACTTCTTTGTAGCAATCACAAAGAAGTACATCTTCAGCAAATGAGTAATTTGGATTTCTGGTCATTTGAGCTGTAAAATATTTCTTGTGAAACTGTGTTTTAAGTTGAATTATATAACATGTATATATGGAGAAATGAGTGAGAATGGTAGGTGAGATGAGCATGTGAAGACCTATTGCAACGCATGTGAAATCCCATGTGAAATTACTGTAGGCATGTGAAGGGCTACTGCAACTTTATAGACTTCTGCAACCCATGTGCAACTTTATAAACTTTTGCATCCTATGTGAAATTTCTGTAGGCATGTGAAGGGCTACTGCAACTTTATAGACTTCTACAACCCATGTGCAACTTTATAGATTTCTGCATTCCATATAAAATTTCTGTAGACATGTGAAGGGCTACTGCAACTTTATAGACTACTACATTATATATTATCATGTGAATTCACCAAATGAATACAACAAACTCATCCAATTTTTATTTCTACACTTAATCAAAAAATAAATACTTCTCATACAAACTCATCTTCAGACTCTGATGAGTATTCTCTTCAAGAAACTTTGATCGTTCAATAAATTTCTAGAAATAACCGTGTCATATCAGAAATTCTTAGAAATCAAGATGTCAATCACACTCATGGAGGCTCTATTTTTTGTCGTAGAACGATCGATCGTGTGCGCAACGTCTGTTTAACGACTACTTTACTGAAAATCCAACATTTAATGCAACAATGTTCCGTATGCATTTTTGAATGGCTCGATCTTTATTTCTTCGCATAGCTAATGTTGTTAAAGATTATGATAATTACTTTGTACAATGAAGAGACACAACTCATAGATTCGGTTTGTCTACGCAGCTACTCTTCGTATGTTAGCATATGTTTTGCCAGCAGATGCTGCTGACGAGTACATCAATATTTAAGAGTCTACTGCTATTGAATGTGTGAAGTGATTTTGTCGTGCTATTGTGGAGATATTCGGAGAATAGTATCTAAGATCACCTACTGTTAATAACATTGCTAGACTGTTTTTTATTGGAAAACAACGTGGGTTTCCAGGTATGTTAAGTAGTCTAGATTGTATGCACTAGAAATGGAAAAGTTGTCCAACAACTTGAGCTGGACAATATGTAGGTCGTATTGGATCACCAACTATTATTTTTGAGGTTGTAGTTGATTATATTCTTTGGATATGGCAAGCATATTTTGGTATGCCTGGAGCCAATAATGATATTAATGTGCTTGATAGATCTCCTCTATTTTCGGACCTAACTAGAGGTATACAACATGGGATATTATTTAGCTGATAATATTTACCCAAAATGGTCAACTCTTGTGCAACCTATTCGCGACCCATGCTCTTTAAAAAATAAGCATTTTGCAGTGAAACAAGAATCATGTAGAAAAGATGTGGAGAGTGCATTTGGAGTTCTCCAAAGTCGATTTGCGATTGTGACAAATCCAACTCGTTTTTGGAGCAAATATGATTTGCGAGATATAATGACTGCTTGCATAATCATGCACAATATGATAATTGAAGATGAACGCGATCTTGATAAGCCAATTGAAGCTACAACGGAGGTACTAGCTCCCGATGTAGAAACAGTGAGCAATCAAACTTCTTCATTTCAAGCATTTCTTCATTTCAAGCATTTGTTGGTCGATTTAGACAAATTAGAGGCAAAAATGCTCACATCGCACTTCGTAATGCATTGATTGATCATATGTGGGAGGAGCATTCCAATTCTGAGATCTAGATTATCGTTATTGTTTTATTGATATTTCTTGTATTGTGTGTGTTGTTTTTTCTTGTGTTAATTTTATGTTTTTTAATATGTATGATTGTAGCATTGTATCACGAAATTTAATTTAATGTTGTTCTAAAATTTTTGCCTTTTTATATTCACTTTTTTTTAAAAATAACTAATAAAAATAATTATATTCAATAATCAATATAAAATAAAAATAAAAATATTATGCAATTATTAAGTTTAAATTTGTATAAATTTTAAATCAATAAAAACTAAAAATAGTAAATGTAGTGCAGAATATAGCGTTGACAATTAGAGATGAATTTAATGTAATGTGAATTTTGCTGTAGTGTAATATCAACGACTGGAGATGCTCTTAGACATGATTTTACATAAAACATGCTCCCAGCTCTATTTATTTTCCCAAGTTATTTGGGGCTTTTTTTATGCTATAGACTAGTGTTTGTAGAATTGGACGGGACAATGAATTGATTTGATCATCGATTTCAGGTTTAACCATTGATCGGATCGGGACCGACCTATCAAAAAAAACCTGTATTTTATTGGAAAAAAAAAAAACTCTCTTCTTATTGGCATATTTACCAAATCAAACTAACAACTCATCCATTTTATTGACATATTTACCAAAAGCCCGTGTATTAAACTGTAAAAGTTAAGACCTTTTTCCTTCTCTTTTTTTTAATTACTAAGAGCGTTTTTCTCAGTTTAGGACATAGCAAGTAGCAACTATTACATTAGCACCAAAATAATGATGATGATTAATTTCCCTGGTATGTTGCCCCAGTAAATTCGATAATAGGCAACAAACGTGCACAAACTATAGTGTGTTTAAATCTATCGGAACTTATATGAAATTCTCAATTTTATTATTATATATTTTATCGGATCTTTCAAAATAACCATAATATGTCACGAGTTAATAAACATCTGAATGAAATATGAAATGAACCAATAAAATCTTGATTGATCTAAACTGAATGAAATATGAAATGAACCAATAAAATCTTGATTGATCTAAACTTAAGTTGACAATCGCCAGTTAATTGTAAATATAAGAGCAACCACATCAATTAATTTTTAGCACATTCCACACTAATTAAAAATATCTACTTTTTTAAAACACACATCTACATCAATTTAACACAAATTTCAATTAATTTAATACAAATACAATCATTACATGTGGGTCTCATGATCCACTAGTTTTTATTCTTTATTTTTATTTATATCAATTTAAAGTAATTATTTATTGCTTGTATGTTGGATTAATTAATTATGATATTAATAATTTTCAATTCACTTTAAAATATAATTAATAATATTTAAATATTATTTTTAAAGATTAATTATATAAAAAAAGATATAGATATAGCTAGCAATTAATTGAAAATAAGTAATTGACATTACAATACATTTGACATACAATTAATATAAATGAACAATTAAATTTTATAAGTTCCCAAATCGTGTCCAAATGTGTTCAACTAAATTCGCTCGAAATTTGAACTACCATTTCAATTTCTACCAAATTCAAAGGAAGGGTGGTTGCTATCCACCATTTTTATGGTGGTTACAATTTCACTTGAGAAAGTGAAGTAATAAATTTGACCAAAAGTAAATCTATATAAAGTATAGAAAAAATTATTTTGATCCAATTGATGGAGGTAATTAGATTTAAAATAATGATGCTTGAAAATATTCATTTCATTATATTTATCAAAAACATACATTTTAGTGGTCTAAGTTGATAACATTTAACTAAAACACTTGCACAAATTATTGATTAAAAAGTTACATATAATTAATTAGTTTAAATAAAAGAACCATATTGGTAGTAAAATTCAAAGGAATGGTGGTTATTTTTATAAATTGAAAATTAGGTGTATCTACAATTGCAAATTAGGTGTATCTACAATTTCACTTGAGAAAGTGAAGCAATAAATTTGACCAATTGAATTACTTTTTGTAGTTTGAACTACCATTTCAATTTCTACCAAATTCAAAGGAAGGGTAGTTACTATCTACCATTCTTATTCTATTATTTATATCAATTTAAATTAATTCTTTATTTGTTGTATTAATTTTAGTGCAAATTGTATAGAGAATTTTTTAATTATTACATTAAAAAATTTCAATTCACATTAAAATGTATAGATAATACAAAAATGATAAATTGTTTGTATAGGAAAAAAAAGAAAATAATTTGTTTGTATAGAAAAAATAAAGAAAATAAATATATTGAGATGAGATGAGAAAAAAAAAAACAAAATGCATTCTTCAAACTTAACACACACTAATTACATAAAAACACATACTTAAAAACACACATATATTAATTAATACACTTTTTATTTTAATTAAAAACACACCAAAATGAATTGATGTGAACTGTATCCAGTGAAATGTGTGCATTGTGGGTCCACAATTAAAATCTCTTGTCAGATAATATTTCATCTTTATCTATTCCAATTTTTGTAGAGTGAAAAGTCTGCAATTTCTATCGTACAATGATCATGAATGCGACATTCAGCTGCGCGAATTAAATACGAAAGCAGAAGGACTCAAATCATTGCAACCTTTTATGAAGCAAGCAAGCGTATGAGACTAAAATTATATGATTGAGAACTCAAATGGTGTGGCTTCATACACTAACCTGGTTCACTATCTCTTTCATTGCAGCTCTTATATCATGGTTTCGATTCAGAAACCGGTCCTCCAAACTCCGGCCACCAGGGCCACCTGGCTGGCCTCTCATCGGAAACATATTGGAGGTTGGGATGGAGCCTCACCTGAATTTCTACAAACTTCAATCCATTTATGGACCTGTTCTATGGCTGAAACTAGGTGCCCTTAACACCCTAGTTATACAGTCAGCCTCAGCTGCTGCCGAGCTTTTCAAGAATCACGATCTTGCTTTCTCCGACCGCACAGTTCCCGATTCACTGACAGCTTGTCGTTACGACAAGGGATCAGTGGCGGAAGCTCCCTATGGCGAATATTGGCGTACTATGCGTCGCCTGTCTTCGTCTGAGCTCATGGTCCAGAAGAGAATCAATGATTCTTGGCCACTCAGGCAAAAATGCATCGAGAAAATGATCCAGTGGATCAAGGAGGATATATCAGGATCAGGTGAGATCCAGCTTGACAAGTACCTGGTGATCATGAGTTTTAACCTAGTTAGCAATTTCATACTCTCTAGAGACATAGTGGACTTCAAATCCGAGATGGGAAACGAGTTCTATGAGGAAATGGATAAGTTCCTCAATTGGAGTGGGAAACCCAATATGGTAGACTCGTTTGGATTCTTGAAATGGCTTGATCCTCAGGGGATCAGGCGAAATACAGGGAGGCACCTGAGAGAACTGTTGAAATTAGCTTCAGGGTTTGTTAAGGAAAGAATTCAGGAGAAGGGACTGGGGAGAGTAACTGAAACGAGGGATTTTCTAGATGCATTGTTGGAGTACGAAGGTGATGGAGAAGGAGTAACTGATCAAAAGATCACAGAGAAGAATGTGTCAATCATCATCCTGGTAATTACAAAAAACAATTATATGTGAAGAAGAATGAATCATAATTCACAGATCTGACATACCTTATTACTTGATGCAGGAAATGTTCTTTGGTGGAACCGAGACAACAAGCACAACCAGTCAGTGGGCGATGGCTGAGCTATTGCGCCATCCTGATTCGATGAGGAAGCTAAAAGCAGAGCTTGATCAGGTGGTTGGTCGTAAAAGGATAGTCAAGGAGGACGACTTGAATGAATTACCATATTTACAGGCAGTGGTTAAAGAAACCATGAGATTGCACCCAGCTCTTCATTTTCTGCTTCCAAGAAAGGCTAGACAAGATACACAATTCATGGGCTACGAAATTCCCAAGGACACAATGGTAATTGTGAATGCATGGGCTATCCACAGGGACCCTGATTCATGGGAAGATCCCTTATCTTTTAAGCCAGAGAGGTTTGTGAACTCAAAAATCAACCACAAGGGACAACACTATCAGCTGATTCCATTTGGTTCGGGCAGAAGATCCTGTGTTGGCATGCTGATGGGAGATAAAATAGTTAGTCTCACCTTGGCCAGGCTGATGCAGTCTTTTGATTGGGAGCTCCCTGTAAATGTTTCCCCCGAAACTCTGGATATGAGGGAGAAGACAGGGATGACACTTCGAATGCTCATACCCTTGAAAGCAGTTCCACGTGAACGGAAACCATAATGTTTCTCTATAACTTCTTTTTCACTGTTTTTATTTTTCTTGAACTATAATAATGATATACATGTAGAGCATTGATGTTTTGCATGTAATGTAATAGGATAGCCCTTTGCATATTCTGTAATGTTGAGCATGATGAATGACATGGTGAATTGGTGATAGAGAGATGGCAAATATGTTAAACAGAAATAATAAGAAACCTGAATCAAGAATCATTTCCAAACATTGTATTAACCAAAACGATCATGAATTATTCAAGTAACTTGAACTATACGTGTATTATATTATTTCTTACTAATAATGTAAAGGAACTTCAGATCCAATGGCAAAAATAAATATGTTCAAACTTTGTTTTCAAGCTTATGAAAAGAGCTCTGAAGGGGTTTTTACTAATTAATCTTGGATTGTTCATTAAAAAAATAAGGGTTGATAACATTTTTTTATCCGAACTATACGTGATTTTACACTTTTTTGTATAAACTTTGAAATGTTACACTTTGCCGTATGAACTTTAAGTTTGTTGCATTTTACGGTATTGAACAAATCATAACCGTACACGTGTCCTAAATCAACAACTAAGATTTGTCTAATACCGTAAAATGCATCAAATTTAAAATTCATACGGCAAAATGCAACATTTAAAAGTTTCACCAAAAAATGTAAAATCACGTATAGTTTGGATGGAAAAATGTTTTTAACCCAAAAATTAATTATTGGATTGACAATCTGGTAGGTTTGTATTTCACCCCAACTTTTAGAAATATATTCATAATAACATAGCAGAAAACAAATCAAAATCAGCAAATCCACATTTTTCAATTAATTTTCTAAAATTTCCATGACAATTGAATATGATAAATTTCAAGAAAATGCAACAAAAAATTGAATAATTTTACTGTTCTTTCCGCAACATTTTTTTCAATAACTTGGATAAAATAACATTGGCAGGTTGATTATCTAAATCAAATAGAATCTTTTACAGATCATCTTACACTTTTACCACATGGCAGACCAAATCTATTTAAGAAAGAACAAAGCTGATCAATTCTGCTCTTTCACAAAGAAACAACTTCAGATATTTATAAAAACCAGCTAAAGTACAAATACCTTGATTTCTGGAAGGATGATTTTGAAGAATAAGTTGTCTTCTCAGTGTGTGCAAGAACACAATGTCTGACCAAGGAACAAGAAAACTCTTCCTTTTTTTTGTGCCTTCAGCTATAGACATCGGTTACGATGTGTTGTCAATAATCTTGTAGTACATATTATCACTGGGAAAAACATAACCATCATATGCTCCACTGCATGAAGTCTCTTGGAATGGTTTCTGATTGACTCTACTTCCAAATCTAGAGAGGTAGTTTAGGCCCATCAGAAGTTCTACAATTGCTGCCTCAGTCTCTGTTTGGTTTGCAAAGTAGAGGGTCTGGACAAGTTGCACATTCGACCCATAAACCAATCTCTGCCTTTCGAAGTTTCTCTCAGATTGCCATCTTATCATGTTGTGAGCAAGTGGGGACAGCCAGTCCAATATCGTTGTGATTGCTAAGCTCCACTGTGCTGCAAAAGCAGCATCGTAGAAACATGAAGCTGAAGTTCTGGAAAATGTCTTCAGCTTTGCCCTCAGACAGCTTTTTATAGTTGCAGGCAACAAGTTATAAAGATCATCTCTTGCATCAACACTAATCAAGTGAGGCGATGAAGCTAACTTTTCAATCAATATGATGATATTTGCATAGTGGAGAGCCAATGCAGCATAACCAAGAGTAGATGGAGAAGCATCCAACAGACGGCGTTTAGAATCAAAGAAAGATACGTTGGTGGTACTCGTGCTAGTATATGAAACTGAAACAGCTCTATCTTCAACTTCAATTGCATTTCTTAGAGAAACATTTGACCTGAATGAGCCACCGAATGATGGTGTGTAGCTCTCTACTACAGGGGGTTCGCCTCCCCGAGTCATGCAACCTGTGAAGCCACCAGGTGCAAATATTCTAGCTTTCACAGCTTGTTGTTTCCCGCTAAAGATAGATGATTGAGACCGACAATGGGTTTTCATGTTCTTAGATTTCATCTTGTCACCTCCTAGGCCCAAATTTGAGAATGACCTCCCTAATGGATTTGTAAATCTTGAAGGATTGGTTTCTGATGGATAAACTGATGTTTGCCTGAGACCTGAAATGGAATTATTACGAATAAGGTACTCACTGTTCATGCGCCCGCAATCATTGCCTTCCTCAACATCTTCACTATGTTTAGTCCCATAAACATTCTTGATCCTCTCAATAATTGTGAAAATAGATCTGAGCAGAAGTCGAACAATGTAGTCATATGTTCTAACCCAAGGTGACATCTCCCGAAGATTCTTCACTTCCTGCCGTTGCCACACTACCTTCTGCTGAAACTCAAGCAATTTCACCCCACCCGAATCTGCACCACCTCGCATCCGCCTTAGGCTCTGCTCAAGCTCTGCTAAGACTTCGATCTCTTGATATAGCTGTTCCGTTGACGCCACAAACCTCTCCATTTTCTTAACTTTCTTCTCCATCTTCTTGAGCTTATATTGCCAACCATACCATTTGGGATCAATCTCAACAAAATCATCAAAAAGTCTTTCAAGATTGTGGTACATTGGATTTGTGCACTTCTTTCCCAGCATAACCACTGATTTGGCTGCAGTTCTCAAATTCTCAACTATCTCAGCAAGAGCAAGATCCATAAGATAATCGACATCTTCGGAAACAAGCTTCTGTATCCCAATTGAGCTAGAAATTTCTTCTCTTAACCTCACAATCTGTCCATCAGTGAGACACTGCCACAAACTAACCACCTTTGACATCAATCTTGATATTTCAAATGCCAAAATCCCTAGCACTGGTCTCTCAGGCTCCCATGATATACTTTTTCGCGAACTCTTCCATATACTGCCAAACCATGTATCAGCCACAGTTTCTCTCACCATCCCTCAAATGAATGTATATCAACCAACCAAAGCAAAAACCTCAATCAACTGCATAACCCTAACGTATCAAATCCAACCATGTAATAAAAATCAGACAATTTACTAAAATCAGCCAACAAAAACAATATCAGAGAAATCTATATCTACTCCATGACTTTAAATCAGGCCAAACCAACAAATCTTCTTCGATCATTATATTAGGATGAAAATATAATAATAACTACTGTACAACAACAACATTTCCCCAGTAACCAAAAGAGAGCCAATATCTTCGAAAGAGAAAAAAAAAAAAGCTTCGGTTATAGTCAAACAACAATAATACAGTAAAGAGAACAATACTTTCTGAAAAATTGCGAAACCTCAAAACTCACCGTTCGATCGAACGACAATGGGAATCATCGGAATTCCGAAGCAAAAACTAATGATGAAGATCCGGCTAATTGCAGAGACTAGAGGAAGGATGGCAGAATTTGGAAAAAAGTACTGCAGATAGCAGCTTGTGGATAAAACCGAAAAATGATGAGAAGAAGAAGAAGAAGATGATGAAATTATTTTGGGAAAGAAAGGGGGGGGGGGGGGGGGAGTGCACACTTTGCTAAATGGCGCACCGCCGGCGTCAAATAGTAATGACTGATTTGACCATATTCATCACGACAAGATTAAAGTGCGCCGGGTCTTTACGACGTCGTAGTGCCGTGTAGGGTATCTGTCTTTTTTTTTTTTTTTTTGGTTTTCTGTGTTTTATATTCTACTGTGTTTCTGTCCCAAAAGAAATTATTTTTCAAAGAAAAATATTATCCAAAAAAATTTGATATTTCATAATATTTTAATATAAAATTAGTTAATACCCTAATAATTAACTTATAATTTGTTACAATAAACTTAATGAATAAAGAGTCGATTTTAACTGCATTAAAAATTATTATGCATTTTGAAAATTGAAAAATTACACCATGAGAAGAAAATAAATATTTATTTGGATGGAATGAGTATATTTTTGGGTAACCTTGTTTATTTGGGGCATATCCTTGATATATTACTTACAGTTGTTTTTTCTTGGACAATATAAACAGAAAAATTTTAATTTATGGCATGTCCTAAGCAAACCTTGTAACACAAGCATGATTATTATCTATGTTAGTACTTCTACTAAGCTTGCACTTGTATCTTTTAGATGCCATTCTTAATCATGAAACTATATTGAGACTTGTCTTAAAATATGGTATAGAAATATCACATATATAGTTTCATTAAATTATTTGAAATGTTGTCTCGTGCATTGTTTGAAAGTGATCACAACATCCAATATCATATATATTGTGTAATAAGATACATAATTGAGATTGCACTTCAGATTGAATTAATATTTAGAATAAATTATTTAAAAACACTATGATTCAAGCTCAACAAGTCAATAACCGCAGAGTGTCAACAAAATTGATAATATTATCAAATGTCATAATCAGACTTAGACTCCGTATTTAATTAAGATTGTTTTTAGAAACTATATTAAATTAAGATTAGAACAACATTATTTGGGCATGTCTCGTACATCTGTCTCAATTCTATCATCTCACTGACTAAAAGTCCAAAAGAATGTATATGCTTCATTATTGGCTATATTATGTTTTACTATACTGAACCATCCACTAACCAATAATTGCATATCATCATATCATATAATAATAGAGAGCAAATTTCAAAATGACACGTGGCTCTAAGTGTTTGAGACTTTATTCGATTAATATATGCATCTATTATTAAATCAGGTCTCCAAATTTTTAAGTAGTTCATTTTAAATGGATATCAAATGTTTTATAGATGTGGAATTAAGGGATCCAACTATAGGTTGTTATGATATAAAATTGAAACATAAGAATTTATATGAATTGCCCGACAGATATTTATGAGATGATGTTTTATTATCTACGATCAAAATTCGTTCTCACGAGTTATGATTGTGGACTGACTTATAAAGTCAAATCAATGTGAAGTACTTACAAAAAATTTGTTCAAATTAGAGCATCTCCAGCAGTGCATTGAATTCTCAAGATTTTTTACTTTAATAGTTTACGCTAAACTATCTCAACCATCAACCTTGCATTAGATTCAACGTAAATCATATTTTTTGTTAAAACTTTTTTCTATTGTTTTTATGAAATGTTTCCTTTTAATATGAAGAATTAGTATACTGTTCAAGACGAATGTCAATTTTTATATAAAATACTGTAAAAATTGCTGTATTTTTTTGTGTACTACTGGACATATCTTCTAAATTATAGTTATATAATATATGATTAGAGAGATAAGGATAAGAGCAGAGGTTTGATGATATGTGTTGTGACCACAGTAGTTGGCTGTTGTTTTCATGTTGTTTGTATTATAGTAGCTGGCATGGAGATGAAGATGATGGTCCTACTTGGACCAAGCTTTAATGGGCTGGTATTGGGCTTGGGCCTTTTTCTTTTTTCCTTTTTCTTTTTATTTTTTGAATATTGTGATCTGCACAAGGGCCCAACAAAACTTGACTGCAAGTCAATCATGAATTATTGTTTAATATTTTTTTATACTTTTGCTAGTTATGCTTTTTTATAAGATTCCTATAAATTGTATTATGTGAGGGAAGTTAATTTATATATCATAACCCAATAAATAAAGACTGACAAACAAAAATGAGTTTTACATAATTATATCCAAAAACGATTTCATATAGGATTTTCATGTGAAGTTTTATATATTGCTTAATATAAATTTAGCTTGTTTCAATTAGTAATAAGTACTCGTTGTTTTTATTTTATTTTTATTATTTTCTAATTATCAAGTTATTCAATGCAACTCACTTACCTGAAAATGATGATTTTGATTTTTTTGTTTTGCACTTTTGAATATAATTTTATTTTCGTTTGAAAGTAACAGTCAATTCTTAATGTTAAATGTAACATGTGCAGTCGATTTTACATACACCTAAAATATATATCTACACACATATACTAAATAATAAATATAAGATCCTCATAAACACCTATTATGTTTCATCCGGCTATAATAAGTACATTCATAAATTACTTCCATGGATTAGTATATGGGCCTATTCAATTGGGCTTATCTATTTACATAGATTGGTTTGAATTAACACCGACTGAGGCCCATCATTATGAGATAGAGATGGAAGCCCATCATAGTCTGCGGGCCTTTGATCTCAGTCATTCAATAAAGTCAGTCAATTGTGTGAGAGAATAATAATGAAGGTCAAATAAAAAAAATAAAAAATTGTGTCCCTTTTTCAATTTAAACATATCTTTAAAAAAAAGCTTGTAATTTGATGTGCAATTATTTTAACGTTTGCTATTTGATTCATGAGATAATGTTGTAATGTGGATTTTAATTCATTGTAGTAGCAGATAATTATATTGGCTCTAACATGAGCCATGTCATCAAAAAAAGATGGGATTAAACTGTACAAGTTAATGAAAACTAATATCCATAAAAATAATAAAATAAAACACTGATAATTGTGTCAAAGAAATTTAAATATTAGTTAATAAATTAATTGAATAAAATGTAATAGCATATGTAAAATAAAGTGAGGAGTCTTGGGCGTGAGAATTAAAGAATCAAATCACATGGGATAGGATATGGTTAGGGAAAAAGGTTTTTATCATTCTAGATTTTATCACTTTAATTATAACATTGCAGCTTTATTTGGGCTGATTCAAATTCTATTGTATTTTATCAAATGAAAAATTAGATAAAAGTAATGTACGCCTCAATTAAGTGGTCCTCATTTATGTAATGTGATTTAATATTTAGTTCGTTGTTTCATTTTATTAATTATTTCATACGTCTCATTGGAAATGTCACTTTTGCCCCTGGACAATTGTAGGGTTAGGTTTTCTTCATTTTAAAGATAGTTGTTTTATTTATTTATTTATTTGTTTGTTTGTTGGGACTGTTGAACAATTATATTTGTTTATATGGTTCAACCTTTATCAAGGCAAGTGTGTTGGAAGTCTCAATTAGCTGTAATTATTTAAGCTAAATTTGGCGTTGAAACTATCAAACAAATATATAATTGAAGAAAATAAGAGAGAATTATTTCTAGAGATTAATAAGACTCACATGCTAATCACTTCGAGAGGATCTTTTTAAAAATATTATTGTTATTTATTTCTATATATTTATAAAATAATATATAACATAATAAAGAAGCAACAAAAAAAGGTATCTAATATCTAATAATAAATGATGTATTTCTTAAATGACCAACAAAAAGTATAAATACGCACAGATGTCAGATATCATATTTCTGTAAATTAAATCTTTATTATTATAATATATAAAAAAATCATTTTAAATATATTGTAACTTAAATAGCATTTATTTTCCACAAATTATAAGGAAATGCTACTTAATATCATGAATATACATGTCCTTAGATATGCACATACTGCATATAATTATTTTGATTTGTTTGTTAGTTTCAACCAATTACTATCTGTCAAGGATGAAAATATCAACCCCATCTTTCTTATTTTTTAAAATTAAATATAAGGAAAATTCAATACAATGAAAAAACAATAAATATATCTCATGCAAATCTTCAATTATTTCCTCAACTGAACTCCAATTTAACTTTTTGATAGTGCTCATCATATTATATAATTTTAATATCATATTGGACACATAACATAATTGGAGGTTTTTTTTTTTTTTTAACATTTAATTTGATGAAATAAATATGCAATTATAAGGGCTTTTTTATTCACAAATTTCTTAAACTAAACTTCTTCATTCATTATTAGTTAATTTTAGATTTACCATGAGTTAATTGTCAAGTTTTTTTCTTTCTTTTTTTTCCTCAAATTCAAATCTTTGTATCCAACCATAATTTTGTACGTACTTAATTATATAGACTTGTATGAATATATGATAGACGGAGTTAAGAAAAATAACGAACGAACTTAATAAATAAAAAATTTAAAACATTATATATATTGGGAAAAATGAATTTTATAGTTTTGATATATCTTACTTTCATCGAATTAGCAACTAAATACAATATAATTTGATTAGTAAACTTTAACTTTTTTTAGGAGATCATTATAATTTCAATAACTATAGTACTACTAATACCTTATAATTAGTTGACCTTAATTTTTGTGTTCTCCCTTTTGATCTTTTTATGTGTGAAATTTAATTTTAAAATTAAAATAAACTCAAAATATATAATTAGTTTGAAGAATTATTGTGGTTAGGGCACATGTCTTTAGCAGACATATTAACATACGTATGCATACAAGATTTAAGAATTTTCATTTCTTCAATAATTAGCCCACCATTTTTCATAAGTACTACCTACCTTATTTATTAATTAATTTTCTTTGCAAATTCATAAATCATAATAATAAAAGTAAAGGTTGATTTCAATTTTGGTCATGTAAGATCATTTTTATTTTTGACAACCAAACATATATTTTTCAATTTTCATTTTATATATTTTAAGTTTTTTTCAATTTTAGTTCATTTTTTTAATTTTCATCATGTTTTAATTTTTTCCAACTTCAATCCAATTTTGATCAAAATTTCCAAAATCATCGACAACATGGGAGATTTCCCGATGACCATCCAATCAAAATTGGATTGAAATTGGAAAAAATTGAAACATATAAGATCAAATTTAGAAAAAAAAATGTAGATTTAATTGTCCAAAAATAAAAAAAGTTTTATGATAGGATTAAAATTGAAATTAACCATAAAATAAATAATACAATTAAATTTGAGAAAATATAACATTAATTTGAACAGAATAAAATATTCGAGAGGGAATAATATTTCAATATGCACTAACAACACTCGTCATCAAAAAGGTCATCTAGCTCAGATATTTCTTTACCTTTAATTTAATTATTTTATCTCATATTGTCTGTATGAGTTTATTAATATATTTTATCAATACAATAATTTATATAGAAAAATAAAAGGATTGAAAGTGTTTGTTTTTAATTACGTGAAATGATTAAACATCAACTACGGAACAAAAGGAAGTTGTCGTGTTTGTTTTAACTTTTGTTTCTAATATTTGTCTCGATGAAATGATTGCTTCCCCTTTCCTTGTTCAACTTTATTTATAATTAAAACATTAATTTTCTTTTGAAAGAATGTATTGCTTATTTTTATGATAAATTATTATGTGGGAAGCTTTTAATTACGGGTCTTATTTTATAAAATAAATCTCACAGTTGCGAAGATCACATTGATTTAAATTATATGTTAAAATATTACTTTATATACATTAATAGTTTATTTGTTTTATGTGTAAGTATGCATTAATATTATATTAATGTATTACTTCATTTAATTTAAAGAATAACTTCGATTATATTAAATTATCACGTAATATGACTACAATATTATTTGTTATATGTTACTTTTTCACTTAATATTCACTAAAATATTGTGTATTTATGTTCAAATATTATTTATTGTATGCTAAAGTATAACTTAGTACGTTAAATTTGAGAAATGATGAGATTTTAATTTTCTCTAAGTTCAGAAAAAGAGATACGTATATATATAATATGCATATATATTTTAATATACAATTATTGGGAATTATAAAAGTAGATTAATTATGATCATTAAATTCTATTTTATTTGAAATGTTTATGGTGATTAAGGATGTGATTATTTTCAACTACTCACCTTATCTTGTGCTATTGTCATTTGTAAAGAAATTTGATTGATCATGCAAGAAGAACATTGTTTCAAAGTAACGGAACAACATAAGATATATGATTTAAGGTAAAATAAAAAGAAGAATAGGATGAAGAAGCCATAAGAATGATCACTAATCTCAAGCAACATAATCAAAAGAAGAGCTTCGATTAAACATGCAACAAGAAAAAGAAAGGGTGGATAGCGGCAAATTTACAAAAGGTTATGTTTGGATGAAGGTATTTGAAGATATATTTAGAATTCACCATCTACATTTTGAACTAACTTTTAATAAAATTCATTGTAGTTTAAGTAAATTTGACATTCGTTGATTTCAAATTTCAAATTTCAAATCTCATTATGTTTAAAATCAAAGACAACCTAAGACGCCTAATTTGACGTGCAAGAAGAAAAAGAATAATAATAAAAGCAAATATGAAGAAAAAAAGTGCCTATAGAATATAGATTGGAGGTGCTTGAGCTTTACTTAAATGACTTAATTTCAGACTAAGGTGAATTTGATTAATTTGAGGATACTTTTGCTTTATCTATCTTAATTAGTTAGATGAGAATTTAAACTATTTTAAAGGAGTTGATTAGTCTCACGAAATAGAACATGTAAGATGGAATTACATGATTTTACTCAACTTTAATATAATAATTTTTAGTGGTCTATAATATATAAAAGGTAGATAAAATGGCCTCATATGCCATGTTTCTCTAAATTTTCGCTCCATACGCTATAAAATTTAAAATTGAGTTCTCATTTACCACTTTACCTATATTTTAGTTTTTATATACCTCAAAGTTATATTAGGTCAATGGTTGTCACATCATTTTCATCACCCACCCTCTAAAAAGTGCACAAAAATTGAATAAAGGGACATTGAAAATAATGCAGTCTTATTCCTTCTCTTTATTTTTTTCGTGTAAGGTTTGACCTCATATAGCAATTTCAATTTCATTTTTATACCTTAAATTCTTACACGATTTTTTTTTTAAAGTGCGCTGAATCTGCAGCAGTTGTTCTTATAAGTTTGGAGGACTTCTTACACGAAAAACCTGAAGTATTTTCTGCCGCTTGATGGAAGGAAAACAAGTAAGTGTAGATATATTTCAATTTCAATTTGTGCCCTTTTCAATTTCTGTCTTACACAAATTTACCGATTGAATATGAGAGTATTTTCATGTGTTATCTTACACGAATTACTGCCGATTTAGGGGTTTTTTTCAATTTCTTCTTACACGGATTTGAGCCGATTGAATAAGTTACGGTTTTACACGAATTTATTTATGGTGGGGTTTTTTTTTTGACACGAATTTCGGTATGGTAGGGTATTTTATGTTAATTTCATTAGTTATATGCTTACACGATTTTAGGGATGGCTTAGGAAGTGTAGCGTTTTTGTTCTGTGTGTATGTTTACACGAATTAGGGCACAAAATTTTTGTTCTGTACATATGCTTACACGAATTAGGGCACAAATTGTGACCTTTGTGTATTAATTCTGCTCTTACATGAAATTGTGATTAGTGGTGTTCTGTTATATTAAAGGCCTATTAAATTAGTTCTCACACGAATTAAGGCTATTTTCTTAGGATTTCTGTTAGTTTGGAGCATCGAAGAAGCTTACACGAGATTTGCCTAATTAACCTTACACGAAAATGTTGCCCAAGTTAAGCTTACACGAATTTTTGCATGAAATGTAACCTTACACGAAAATGTACCAAAAAATTTAAACCTTACATGAAATTCAATCAAATTCACCACACATGAAATTCTGCATAAAAAATGTAACCTTATACGAATTTCTACCCCCTAATAACCTTACACGAAATTCTACCCAATTCATCCCTATACGAAATTCTGCCCAAGAACTTTACACGAAATAGAAAACAATATAAACCTTACATAAAATTTGAGACCAATTGTACACTTACACGAAAATCTACCCCAAGTTAACCTTACATGAATTTCACCATAAATTGTAACTTTGCATGCAATTGTAGCCCTAAATTTAGCGTACACGAAATTGTGCCTAAAATGTAATCTTACACAAATTAGTACCCCAAAATGTAACCTTACACGAAATTCGAAATTAGTTAATTCGTACACAAAATTTCGCCCTAAGTTAACCTTACACGAAATTTGTCCTCTGTGGGCTTACACAAAAATATCATTCCTTGCAAAGTGTCCATGACTCAATCCTATGCATAAATATTATAGATCCAACATACATTTATGATTAAGTTTTAACGAAAAATATTTCTTGCTAAAACACATACATTAGAGACTTGTTGCGAGACGTTTGTAAAATAAAAATAACAGTAAATCATATGTCGGGTAATTTTTTTTACATTAATTACAAAAACATTAATGTAAATAACATTATTGAGTAATAATATAATTTCGTTGTTATTGTTGGATCGTGCATGGGTCCATGCCGCTTGTCAAGGTTGACTTGCTTATATAAATGGATACATGTGTTTGAGTACACTTGATGATATACGGACGGAGCTGCGAGTTATAGAGAGGGACTGCGTCACCCATTTCAAACAGACGTGTTTTGCTTAGTTTTTGCTATGCGCGACCGACATAGAGACGTGTAAGGGTTTTTTGCACGTATTGATATCCCATGAGGTGGCACGGACATAAAATGATGACCAATATGATCATTGGTTTCGTATCGAATGAGGCCATTTGTGCAGATTCTCGAGGAGAGAGTTCGCTCTCGTGATTAGGCTGTGATTCGGTGACTCAAATTTTGATCCTTTTAATCGACACCATCCACCTGTTGGTGGAATATATACATGAGTCATTGCCGAGTGGCCACGAGCAATGGTTGCAAATCTTCGCATACGATTTGTTGAGGGGGATTTTCATCAAAACTCAGATGATGCTATAAAAATTGCGAAGATCCTCATTTTATATTACATATTATTTGGCATGGATATCGGGAAGACTAAAGTCGAGAAGTGGGTATGGGTTTTGGTAGAGTTAGAGGAGACATGAGAGAGCTTCCCATGGGGGAAGTTCTCTTACCTTACTCTATTACAACATATGGATAGGCTTCCTTTGGACATTCCAGCGGTGTAGGGGAATCAAGCCTACACATACCACTTCTACGAGTTTTTCGTTGCTTTACTCGTGAGTAATTTTGATAATTTTGAATAATTCGATATATTGGTCTAATATTTATATATTACTAATATCAGTCATTATATTTACGTTTAGATATGGACTTACGAGGTCATTTCTATGATTGGTACTTTTGTCGGTTGTCGATTGGAAGTCCCCCACCGAGTACCGAGATGTTTGAAGTGATCCACTATGAGATCCACCATCGAGATTCTACATGTGCTAGATGGTGAAATATTTTATTACATCAGCATAAGCTAATTAATAAATGTATGGCTCGTACCAACATGAAATATTTGACGATTTTGATTTTTTTTAGCAGGTTGATTGTTTCCAGACACTTATTCCTTCTTTTAAGGAGGAGTGTCAGTTGTTTTGTAGGCATATAGATGTTGACCTCGGCGCAGGAGTCCAACCTCATCGACATGGTGAAGGGCTACTGTAGAGTCAGGACCATCTAGACATAGAGCTGAGCAGACGGTGAGTCGTGGTCTATCCATCCGAGCTAGTCGAGCGACCCGAGCAATGAGATGATCCAGCTGTTCTACACGACATCTGGTCGATAAACCTAAGTCCATTTTTCACTGATTTGATCAGCCTGTCATGCACCGACTTTGTGAGAAATTTTTTCCTTTTCTCTGCGGCAGTCCTCTCATAAAACCACTACTCCATTATTCGTTTGGTACACTTCAAAAAAGAACACACAGATAGCTTTCGGGCCCAAAGAAGACGATTATTCCACACCTCAGTTGCATTGAAGGTCGTGAAGTTAAATCTTCTTATAGGACATCTGATACGAGACTACCTTTTTGCTTTCACATTCCTTAAGGTATCGAGCGCACCTTGTTTATTAGTTTCTGATAGGGTTATCATGTACCTGTCAATGTAAAAATTGCCAAAGGTGTGTATTAGCAACTAAATTAGATAATAGATAAATACATGACACATAGATAGAGAGTACAAAGTTTAACCTTTTGATATTAGTAGCGTTATAACAATAAGCTGCTTTTTGAAAAAGTCCAACGAAATCTGATCCATGCTTGGCTAAATTTTGTTGTAAATGAAAACAACATAGGTCATGAGTTGCATTAGGATAGACTTCAATAATGGCATTGTTTATTCTCACGTGTTGATCGGACATGATTAGTAATTGATCTGGCAGCTAAATGCATCGAACATGCTTCAAAAACCAAGTTCAGGATTCATCATTTTCCACATTTTCTATCCCAATAACTAGTGGAAAAATTTGATCATTTCCATCTTTCGGTACAGCGACAAATCCAATACCTTTGTATTGGTCTTTCAAATGGCAACCATCTACCACTATAACTGGTCGTGCATAATTTTGAAATCCATGAATGGATGCGGCCAAAGCATAGAACACGTATTTGAATTTGTCATTATTTAGTGTCTCCAAACCTGTATACGAGCCCGAATTAGCATTCTTTAAGACTTTCAAATACAATGACAACATTGAAAAAGATTTTTTTGAATCTCCATATGCAAGTTTCATTGCATGTCGTTTTGCCCGGGATGCAACCTTATAACTGAGATTTACCCCATGTTTTTGGTTCATTTCGCGCATTATGCTTTTAGCGACGAGTTGAGAATCTTCTTTGTGGAGAACATCAATATAGTACTCATCGATCAAGGTAAATGTAAGTCAACGAGGAATATTTAGTTGGTTCAGATCATTCGAACATTCATGGGGAATAACAACTTTCGAGATTTTCCGAATCCCATACATCTCAGATGCATTGAGTATGAAAGGACAATTTTTTGTTTGCATTTAACAAACCATTTATGTTTGTCTGAATGATCCACACGGTATTCAACCTGGTTCTCCAAATGGTAAAATCCAGCATTTTTCAATTCTATTTTTGTTGTAAAAGTCAATCTTTTTTGTAAATTATTAGTTGGACTCGGCTCGTTCTTGATAAAATCGGAACTAGACTGTTGCTCCATACATGGCATCTCCGAGATAAACCATTCGCATCTGTTAATATATGTTAAAAATTCCTCGTAGGCAAGTCGTTGCTCCTCATCCAATATATTTTCATCATCTTTATCTAACTCGAAGTCATCGTTCATATCATTTTCTGAATCCTATTCATCTTCTTCATGTTGTGAAACTAAAGCAATATAAACAAATATATTAAAAAGGTGCAGGTTCAAGATGACGTAAATATATTATACAGCACTAGAAAATTGAAAATACCGTCACAAGTTGTATATCCCTTTTCTTGGCCTCCATTGTCCTGTGTCAGATCTACAATGTCATCAATTTGTACAATCTTCTCATCTCCATATGCAGGCGGGGACCTATTCAAGTCAGTATAGTCAACACCCAAATCTGATCCAAAGTTAACACGACCGCTTAATGATGGCCACCGTGCCCACTGATTGTTTGAGAATGTACCAACCTACAACGATTTCTCCTCATAAGGGACACCTCATTTTGTATAAAATATTTCGTCATTTTGTAATTCAAAAGGAGCATTATTACAACTCCAATTTTGGTTGCATATATCGTCTCACTTTGTCATGTCTTCTTCATATGTCGAATGATGAAACGTATAGGTTTTCCCTTCGTGGAAGGATCCAACTTTAACATTAAAACCTCCAACGCTGCTATTCTGACCTTTCATTGACAACACAGTATTAGATACTTCAACATCCAGTAATTTGAGCGTAACAAAAACAACAAGAACATCATCAATTATGGACAATAATCTTTCCAAATTAAAATCATTCTTTATTTTTTTTCTTTTTAACTTCTCTCTTTCTCTCAACTATTGAATGAATCACATATCTCCAATAATTCATGTCGACACACATAAGTCCGTGGATACACTTGAATAAATTACAAAAAGTGAATCTTTTAAGTTGAACCTCCTCTTTACAACTGTTTTTTTACTTCAAACCACTACAAACATAAAATTCATATTCTGTACGCTGTAAAAAAATAAAAAAGATAACAAACTCAACTAGTCATCTCTTCATCTATTTACAATTGCATAATCTATGCATTCATTTATACAATATATTGTTATGTAGAGCTATAGGCTTATAGTGGAAAATAAGCTCGTACACCAATTCACATTCATATATTAGGTAACATCAGATAATTAAAATAAAAAATGTTACATCATCCTGACTTGCACGAAATCATTACAATTTTCTCTTACATTTCAAACATAGACCTCAATCAATTTTTTGAAAATTTCGTAGCTAAATTAACATTTTTTGAAAATTTCGTGTAAGCCCTAATTTTACAGTATTTCGTGTAATACCTAATTTTAAATAATTTCATGTAAGTCCTAATTTTAAAGAATTTCGTGTAAGTCTAATTTTTAGTGTTTTCGTGTAAACCCTACTTTTAAAAAAATTCGTGTAAGCCTCATTTTTAGTGTTTTTCGTGTAAGCCTCATTTTAAAAACAATTTTCACCTTTATTAATAAAATATCATATGTATGACCTACCATATTTTTTTTTATGAGTAAGACATAACATAGACAAAGTTTTTCGTGTAAATACAATACAACAGAAACCAATAAAATATACAATTATATTATATATTATATTCATGAGAAAATATTGATTGAATCAAAAAAGAAATCTTTATTGGTTCTACCTCTTCTTTTTTTACGAAAATTCACAATAAACTGTGGAATTTTTGGCTAGTAACATACATTTGAAACAAAAAATCTTCAATATTTCTCCAATATTTATTGGCTACTAACTCCTGGTCATACTTTAGGACTCGTAATATTACGGAGAGAATTTTGTCATAAAATCATTTACTGAATCTTATTTTTTACAATTTATTGGCATATGCTTATTATATAGAGGATTTGCTTACATAGACTGTGTACATGTGACTCCCAAATGTATTGTTAAATTCATTTTTTTACCTTCGTCTTGTCTTGTCAGCCACTTTACTCCATGTGGTTGGGCCACAATTATTCATTTTCCTTACACGAAATTGAACCGAAATAATTATTTATACTGTATTATTTAATTCACTCAAATTAAATAATAGGCGATTACATCCACAAAATAAATATCATGGTAAAAAAATTATTTCGTGTACGATTCTTCACAAAATATTATTTTAATTATCATACACGAAATTAAAATTAATTTCGTATAAGGAATTTTTTTTCAAGATTAAAAAATTTTCATGTACGAATAAACAATTCAAAAACCAAAAAAATCCTTGATGTGCATTTTCGTGTAGGTAATTTCGTGTAAATAATTTCATGAATTTTCATGGATAATGATAAAATTAATTAATTTCATGTAAATAAAAAATTAACTTACATTTTTTCTCCTTACACGAAATGTTTGGACACTATATTAAAATAACAATTAAAATTACAAGTATACATTTTCTTGTCACAATAAATTTGGTGTATGATAATTTATTTTAAAATCATATATTCCCACCAAAAAATTCGTGTAACAATTGGAGTGTCCATTTTTTGGTGTAAGAATTGAGTGTATTGATGATTATTATTTTATTATTTAATTCAATCAGTCATGTCCTCACACGAAATTATGGACACTATAATTAAAATAAAAATTAAAATACCACGTGCATTTTTTTGTTCTTTCGTGTAGGACTAACATTAAAGAATTGTGTATTTTGGTATGACAATTAATTTTGTGTATGAAATTTATTTTTATAATCATATTTCTCTCAAAAAAAATTCGTGTAAAAATTTAGGGCAGAAATTTAGAGTATGAAAATGAAATTGAAATTGATATATGAGATCAAACCTTACACGAAAAAATGAAGAGAAGGAATAAGACTGCATGATTTTCAATGTCCCTTTATTCAATTTCTGTGCACTTTTCAGAGGGTGAGCGATAGAAATGATGTGACAGCCATTGACCTAACACAACTTTGTGATATATGGGGACTAAAATATAGCAAAAGTGGTAAATTGGGACTCAATCTTAAATTTTGTGGCATATGGGGCGGAAATTTAGGGAAAGATGGCATATGGGGCCATTTTCTCTAAAAAGTAAATGGTCCAATCTACCATCAAAGTTATAATATTAGAGTTAAAACATTTATTCATCAGAATTATATGTAATTTTATATTTTTTTATATAAACTTTGAAATATTGCACTTTACGGTATTGAACAAATTATAATTGTACACGAGTCTTAAATCAACAATTAGGATTTGTCTAATACCGTAAAATGTGTCAAATTTAAGTCCATATGATGAAGTTCAATATTTAAAAATTTATTACAAAAAATGTAAAATCACGTATAGTTTGGATGAGAATTTTTTTAACCCTACCCTTAATATCATTTAATAAAAATTTGTTTCCTTTTTACCACAAAATATAAAGATTGATCTCAAAATACTATAAAATTTGACCAGTCCACATGGAATAATGTGAATGACGAGACGTGAGACCGATATACTAATATTGCGATTTACTTACTAAACTTTCTCATATCACATAGGCACAGTGTATATAAATCCTTCTATATAATAAGCATAAGTGGGGTGCCTATATATAATATAATCTGTTGGTCTCAAGTGGTCTCGGAGGTTTAGAGAGGGGTGAATGAACCTTCGTCGATTTTGAAAAGCGTTTTGAACTTGCTACACTGTAAGTTACTAGAACTTACAGCATATGATGATACAACTTACAGCACTAGGATGCAGTGGAAAATTATACTTTGACTGAAGGCTTATTTTCTCAAATATGCTTTTTTATGAAGATTCTTTTATGATTAAGATAAGATAAACACAAGATGTAGCACTGAAAATATAAAGCGAATAAAAGCACTTATGATTTATAGTGGTTTGAAGGTGGTGTAATCCTTCTACGTTCATTTTATTGCCTCCTCGAGCAGAATTTTGTTAAACAAGATTGGTTTACAGGATATCACCTAACAATCTATCAACCTAACAAGTTAACATCTACTAAAACTCAGCTTACACACAGCTTGTTGCAAGTTCTAAAAGTAAGTCCATTTAGGATTTCTATCACCCACACAGGAAAGTTGTCTTTCTCCTAGACAACCAAATACAATCAGTAAGGATAAATCCTATCAACTGACGACACCTAAAACAACCTAGCACATAACAAATAGGTTAAAGTATATGTTTGTTATTTCTTCAACTGGTACAGTGAAGTGATCTTCTGAATCCTCTTCGAATCTTTGAAGTTGAGTTTGTTCACTTCACTAGGTCGAGCGACTAAAACTTGTAAGAATACTTGAGAGTATTAGCTTCTTGATGTTTGGTCTTTAGAGCGCAAATGTTTCAGTAACCAGCTTCAATATAGCTCGACCTCTATTTATACTTGTAGAAAGATATTTATTGAAGAAGATACCTCTCATTTGAATTTAGGATTTTGATCAAAGACATAGCTCGTATTTAATGCTTCTTGACTTATCTTCTCAGTGCATTTAATGCGGTGGTTGCGGCTCGCAACTTTCTGCAGCCTATCAGGCCTCGTGTCATCTCTGTATTGGCTCTGTAACTGCAACTTTGATCTTGTCTTAACCGACCATTTTCTGAGTTGTTTTGATCATTGTTCCTCACACTGTATTTATACTTCCTCATATTGCAGGGCGTCATTTCTGCTGTTGTGTCTGACGTTTGTTGGAGTATGCAACAAGTCTTGAATTCTGCTCTGCATCCTGGAACTTCTTGCAGTAACTCAAACTTACTGTACTGTTGTAACTTATTCTTACAGCGTTGCTGTAACTTCTACTTGTAATGTAGCTTTTTTTCCTTCTTGTTGCTGCATTGCTGTAACTTCTGCTTGCAATTTTTTCATTCCTTCTTTTCTTGATACAACATGATTTTTTTGAGATTCTCCATCTTTCAAAAACATAGCTTACAGACTCAATCATAATCTATATGTTTTTCACTTAAACACTGTAAAAAATGGGATACTCTAACATCCTATTACATGGTTGGTTTGTCTCATCAAAATCTAAATATTGAAATCCCAACATAATCAAGTCTCATTTACACAAAAATTTGGTTCCCCCTAAATTTTCTTTTAAAAAAAATTCAATTGAAGAATTGGTAAAATACTTGAAATTGTGTATGACAGTGAGTACACCGTCAATTTTGATTGGACGTGAGTTAGATGACCTCATAAATGTCTCATCAAATGGAATAAAGTAGACTATTTTGACTTTTACTATAATTTATGGTATTTTAGACTTTTTTTTATATTGAATGATAAAAAATAATCACTTTATCTTTATTATGATAAATTGGATGCTAGACTCATATATAAAATTGTCTCACGAATATAATTACATGAGATGAAGTCCCACGATCCACATCTCAAATTCACACCATTTGTGGATTGTAAATTCACACATTTCACAAATTAAAGTCGTGATACAACTTAGAAAGTAAATATTTAATTGAAGTCGGGTTGGTTTAATTTGTATTATTAGTTTATTACCAATTGAAATAACGACCATAATACAAATTGATTCAATTATAAATTTTACAATTTCATTAAGATCCACAATAAACTAAAGAATTAATTTTCAGACAAGGAAAACATATAGAGTCAAATAAAAAGATTAGTACAACTCACTAATTACTATTATTGTTACATGAATGTTAAATCCTATATTCCTTAATAGTAAGAAATAATTATTACTTAATTATAGAGATCTTCATTTATTTGTTACTTTGTATATAGTTTCTGTACATCTTTATTTTACTTGATCAATACTCATGTAATCTATATATATATATATATATATATTGTTATGGTTTTACTCAAATGTCTACCGTGGGTAACTCTTAATATGCCATCGATGACATGTAATCATCTCATCCCTCATTATATGAAAAGTAAAATTAATAGATTCTTTGAATTTTTGACACATCAACCGTGGGCACATATTAATGTACCCACGGTGGGTAGGTAAGATACACAGAATACTCAAAGTAAGTAAAATAATATCTCTATATGATATTAGCTTTCTAACACTAAAATCCCTAAACCCACGATCATTTTCCATGGTAGCATCATCTTCTTCTGAAATTCTTCCTTACTCCACCTTAATTCATATGTTAATCATAAAACTCACGTGGTCCAATTACCTCTACATTCCTCTTTATTTTTCATATAACATACTAATTGTTAGGATTTCAATGTTTCGATTTTGATGAGACAAATCACATATGTAGTAGGAAGTTTTGAGTACCCCATTTTTCACGATGTTTAAGTGAATACATAGACTAGGATTAAGTCTAGTGTTAAGTGCTGAAAATGAAGGTTGAATAAGGATAAAGCTGCATCTATGCCCTTAAGAAGAGATATCGCTGCAAGAAGGCAGGATACAGTATTACTGCATGAAGGCAGAATACAGCACAACTGCAAGAAGAAAGATATAGCAACGCCGTAACAAGACAGAGCATCTCTACAGCAAAGAAGGAAAGAGCGGCGTGCAGCATCGCTGCAAGAAAATGATACAGGAGTACTGCTGCAAGAAAAGGATACAGCAGGACTACCGGAAGATACTGCAACCAAGTTTAAGTTACAGCAGCACTACAAGAAAGTATCAGCTGCACGAAGACCTAGGATACATCGCTAAGCTTACAGTTCAGTCAAGTCAATAAGCTCAACTTACAACAAGGAGTATCTTACAATCCTAGAAAGGATAAATGCAGTATGAGGAATTAATGCCTAATAATAAAATTTTTGTGTTAAAGAATTCGTGTAAGAAAAAAATTTCAAGGAAGAAAAAAATTCGTGTAAGGAAAATATTTCAAGGAAGAAAAAATTCATGTAAGGTAACAAAATTGTAATTTATCCTTACATGAAATTAATTAATTAGTTCCTTACACGAAATTAATTAAGTAAAAAATACTTTCAATTTTTTTTCCTTATACGAAATTTAATAGGAAAAAATATTAAAAAAGATTTACAATACAAACAACAATAACTTCGTCTCCATTCATGTAAAAAAAATGAATATTTTTTGCCTCACCCACATGGAGTAAAAAGTGGCAGACAAACAAGACTAAGACAACAAAGTGACTTGAACAGTGCACTTGGGCAATCACATGTACACAGTGTTGTCTTTGACAAATCTTTAATATAATAAGCGTAAGCCAATACGTTGTAAAAATGAAGATTCAGTATATTATGTTCTTGTTCTTTTCATAACATTACACATCCAAAATTTCGAAAAAGAGTTAGTAGCAAAGAAATATTGAAGAAATATTGAAGATTTTATTGTTTAAGAGGTATGTTAGTAGCCAACAATTTGTGACATATATTGTGAATTTTTGTATATTTTTTTGCTCATATGATTTTGTGTTTTATTATTATTATTATGAAATCTTTTCTCATCAATTGTTACATCAATATAATAACATTATTATACCAATTAATGTTCAGCCTACACACAAAAAAACAATGTTAAAAAATACATGAAAATTTATTGTTGAAAGAAAAAATTGTTATTAAAATGAGGCTTACATGAAAATTTGAAAATGAGGCTTTCACGAAATCATGATAAATGAGGCTTACACGAAAATGTAAAAAATGAGGCTTACACAAAATTTGTCTGAGATTATGTTTACACGAATTTCGGTCATTTGAGGCTTACACAAATTTCGATCAATTGAGGCTTACACAAATTTTGGCATTTTAGGCTTACACAAAATTTCAAAATCATAATAAAATTTTTGGTAGAGGCTTACACGAAATTTTGTCACAGTTTATGGCTGTAAAATGATTTAGATTTCTAATTAAAATTAAAATGTAAGAGAAGATTATAATGTTTTTGAGTAAGAGTAGTTGATGTAACATTTGTTATTTTAATTATCTGAATTTACCTAATATATGTATAGTTCATTATGATGATGTAAGAGCTTATTTATGACTGTAAGCTACAGAGATTTACACAACAATATCCGAGCATAAATAATTATACAGATTATGCAATTGTAATTAGATATTTAGATGATTAGCTGAGCTTATTATATTTATTGTTTGATAGTGAACAAAAATATGAATTATATGTATGTAATGATCTGGTATGGAGGCTATTGGGAAGGTTTGGAATATAAAAACGGTTGTAAAGAGGTGGTTCAACTTGCAAGAATCACTTACTATAATTTATTCATGTATATTCATGGACTTGTATGTGTCGACCTGAATTGTTGGGGAATATGATTCACTCAATAGTGGAGCGAAATGGAAAAGTTAAAAAGAAAAAAATAAAGAATGATTTTCAGCTGAAACGAATCTTGTGCACGATTGAGGATGTTCTTGTTGTTTTTGTTTTGCTAAAATTACTGGATGTTGAAGCATCTAACAATGTTGTCAACGCAAGGTCAGAATAACAGTCTTGGAGGTTTTAATGTTAATGTTAGATCCTTTTATGAAGGAGAATGAGAAGATGTAACGTTTAACCCTTCCATATGTGACGGAGACGTGCAAAAGTCAGATGACATATGCAGCCAAAATTGGAGTTATAATAATGTTCCTTTTGGATTACAAAACGATGATACATTTTATACAACGTGAGGTGTCCCTCATGAGTTGGAATCGTCGCAGGTTGGTACATCCTCAAACGATCAGTGGGCACGTTGGCCATCATCAAGTGGTCATGTTGAATTTGGATCAGATTGGGGTGTTGATTATATTGATTTGTATAGGTCACCGACTGCATATGGAGATGAGAAGGTCGTGCAAATTGATGAAATACTAGATCCGACACATCACGTGGAGGTCAAGAAGAAGGATATATGACTCAATCTAGTATTTTCATATGTCATATTTTCTCTACAAAATATGTGTCATCATGTTGACGATGCACCTTTTTAATATGTCTGTTTACATTGTTTTAGTTTCATCACACGACGGAGGTGAGTCGGACTCAAAAAATGACATGAACGATGATTTCGAGTTAGATGAAGATGATGAAAATGCATTGGATGAGAAGCAACGACTTACCTACGAGGAGTTTTTGACATATATTAACAGATTCGAATGGTTTATCCCAGAGATGCCACCTATGGAGCAATCGGAGTTGAGATATTTTAATGAGATCGAGCCGAGTATGAATAGTTTGCAAAGAGGATCGACTTTTGCATCAAAATTAGAATTGAAAAATGCTGTTGGTTTTTACCATTTGGAGAACCACATAAAATACCCTATATATCATTCAGACAAACATAGATGGTTTGTTTAACGCAAACAAAAAACCTGCCCTTTCAAACTCCATGCATCCGAGAAGTATGAGATTTGGAAAATTTTGAAAGTTGTCATTCCCCATAAATGTTCTTATGATCTGAATGAACCCAATGTTCATCGTTGACTTACATCAGCCCTGATCGATGAGTACTATGCTGATGTTCTTCGAAGAGAAGATTCTCAACTAAGCAACAAAAGCATAATGCACGAAATAAATCAAAGACATGGGGTAAATCTCACTTATAAGGTTGCATTCTGGGCAAAACTACATGCAATGAAACTTGCATATGGAGCTCAAAAAAAATCTTTTTCAATGATGGCATCGTATTTGGAAGTCTTAAAGATTGTTAATCTGGGCTCGTATACAACTCTAGAGACAAAACAATGGTAAATTCAAATACGTTTTCTATATTTTAGGCACATCCATTCATGGATTCAAGCATTATTCAGGGCCAATTATAGTGGTGGATGACTACCATCTGAAAGGCCAATATAAATGTATCGGATTTGTCGCTGTTACGAAGGATGGAAATGATCAAATTTTTCCTCTAGCTATTGGGATAAGAAATGTGGAGAATGATGAATCCTGGACCTGGTTTTTAAACCATGTTCGAAATGCGTATGACTGCCCAGATCAACTACTAATCGTGTCTGATCAACACATGAGCATCAACAATGCCATCAACTACTAATCGTGTCTGATGTAACTCATGGTCTATGTTGTTTTCATTTGCAACAAAATTTAGCCAAACATGGATCACATTTCGTTGGAGTTTTCCAAAAAAATGCATACTGTTACAAGGCTACTGAGTTCGAAAGGTTATTGTCTTCCCTATCTGGAATATGTGCGGTGAATTTATCTATGTCTCTGTTTAAATTGTTAATGACTACATTTTCCAATTTTTTCATGGCTAGGTACATGACGTCCCTATCAGAAACAAATAAATAAGGTGCGCTCGAGACCTTACTGAATGTGAAGGAAGAAAGGTGGTCTCGCGTTAGATGCCCTATTCAAAGATTTATCTTCATGACCTCAAATGCTACTGAGGTGTGGAATAATCGTCTTATCTAGGCTCGAAAGCTACCTGTCTGTTCTTTTCTGGAGTGTGCCAGACAAGTAATGGAAAAGTGGTTTTATGAGAGGAATGCTGCAGAGGAAAGGGAAAATTTTCTCACAAAGTTGGCGCATGACAGGTTAATAGAATCTGTAAAAAATGGACGACAAATGACCGTAGAAAAACTAACATGATTTAAATTCAAGGTTCACGATGGGAGTAAATTATACATTGCTAACTTGTCGATGAGCACCTGAGAGTGTATATTTTTCCAAAGTGAATTGATACCATGTTCTCATGCATGTACAGCGATAAGGTACCAATAATAAAACTTTATGACTTCTTCCTAGGTCGAACACTAATTTCTAACCTTATCTTTATTATTATATGTTGGTGCTCGCATAAGCAACTTTTTACGAGATTTAGTGACTTCATATGTTCACCTATATTACACCACAGACTGGATGAAAGGAATGTGTGTGGCCTTGAGGTTAATCCTGTACCGAATCCCGAAGAGTAGGTTATTTCTGAAGACATAAGAAATACAGTCTGTGTTGCCCCCGACAAAACCAGACAAGGCGGCCGACCAAAATCTCGAAAGATTCCTCGTATAGGTACCAGAACTATACAGTCTCGACATTCCGAGTCATGTAGTCATTGTGGGCATCCGGGGTACAATAAGGCCCATTGTACCAAACAACAAGGAGTGTGAGGTGGAAACGAGGACACATAATGCTCCAATGCTGATAGCACTCCCGTGCAGGTTGAACCAAACCGAAAAATTAGGAAAAAGTGCTCTGTTTGCAAGTCTGAAAGTCATACGAGAAGAAAGTGTCTGATATTTCTAGCATCCAATATAGCTGATGATTGAATGTACGATCTCTGTAAACAATTATCTATATCTATCGGTAATATTAAACTTGCACAAAGTTTTTTTACTGAATATTGAAAAATATACTAATGAACTGAATCCATGATGTTCTCCGTTAATGCAATCAAGTCTCACATTTTGTAATGAAATTCTCAACATGACCAACGAAAATAAAAAAATCTATAACGACAAACTGTTCTAAATTGTTCTCAATAAAAAAAACATAAAAGTGTCATCCCGTCAAATCATCCTCCACGACGGTATCTACATCCGCTGACCACTTATATAGACTAAATGTTATACGTCGACATATCTCAAATACCCCGTTAATGATATCGGGTCTAGGAAATATGCAACTCAAATAGCTCTCAATCGCCTTTAATGCGTAAATGCCACATCCGGTTGGATCATCTTGTTGGTAACACAATCTCGACTCTGCCAACACTAGAGTTAACATCGTAGGACAATAGAAATGCCGATCTAATATGGAATAGTAGTCGGCATGCTGTAAGAGTCTAGGTCAAATATGCCTGATAGGAAGCATCTAATAATATCGAAGCCTCTCAATATCCTTCATCCAAGTATGCCAAAGACTATTGAACAGTGTCAGCGTGTATTTGTGCATATTAACTCGGCTACTACCCAATGTCCGTCTAAATTCAGAATCAGATAAATCTGTCGATGCACCAACATAAACAGAATAGGGTAAAGGTTAATCGATGTTGAAAATTGTACTCCAATAATATGTTTCTTAAACAGTTGTTTTTTACCCTCGATGTAGATTCCACCATGGCCTCGTATACTTCCATCTTGGCCTCTCACCACAAACATATGGTACTAAACGATCAAGTTCTTCAGGTGAGAATGACTCTATAATATCCTCTCGATAGTGCATCCCTGATGGGTCATTCGCATGCTTAGTACGCCATATGTCCTTGCACGTTTCCTTCAAATAAATAACAACGAATTTCAACAAACTCCCAAATAAGAGCCAAGAAAGAAATCAGAAAGTGCAGAAGGGCTTATATTGAAGCTGCAATCAATGATCTACGTGAGTCCCTTGAGGTCGTGATCGATCGACACATCTACAACTTTGGGATGACTTTGTAGTATCGCAAGATACGCATCAAGAACCTATAATAAACAACAAACACATTTGATATGGGTGGGTTAGCACAACATAGTGATAATGAAGAATAAATACCGATTTTTATAATTTATGTAACAAAATTTATTACTCACCTCTCAATCGGGCTCACCATGGGAATCTATAATCGATGTGAAGAAAGAGGGACCCACGGGTAGCCAATACCGATGTTACGCCTGAGACAGGTACCAAAAACTCATTTATTCATGTTTAGTGGTTGAAAATATTGGCATAAGTAAAATAAAAAAAGACAAGATTAATTACTTACAGATCTGCAGCCTTCCCAAGCTCAGTCCACAATATGAAGTCCTCCATCGAATGGTCCGAACGTCGTCGAAATATCTTTTGGAATGGAGTCCTCAAAAAATAAGACCTTGTTTGCTGACGAACATGTCGGATCCCTGCACTACTCTTAGGAATGTCAGGCACAACAATCTCTGATCCTAAACTGTAAATATAATCGTCATAGGGAATAGAAGACTGGTTCATCGGTGTGGAAGTGTTGGGGCTAAAATGATGGCTCATGTCCATGCACCGGCTGAGCACCATAGCTGAGTAGGGGTCCACTGTAGGGTTGAAGGTATTAGAAACCTGCTCGGAAACGACAGATGGCCAAGAAGCCCACTGACTAGACATCTGAGGAGATTGACGTGACTGCGGTGGTGGACAGGCCTCGTACGCAGACGGCCAATCATCCTATACCGGCTGAGGAGAAGAGTAATGGTAGGCAGATGGACGATGATACTGATCACTTGTCTGGGCATCATATTGAGTAGCATACCCATCTCCACCCTGAGTCCTGAAAAAACTCTGTAGCTGATCACGAACGATTTTTGGGATTTGACGCTTTAAATATAAAGTTATCTATGCAATCAAACCTCTAATCAAAGTAGGAATGCAACCCATTAAAATGAGTGTCCAAATCTGTTGTGAACTGTTAGAAAAAGTCGTCATACATCGTATACTGACTAGAAGGCTGGGCAGCTGGAGGGGAAGTAGAGTGCTCTGAGGATGAATGTATCCGAGTACGTCTGCGTGCACCAGAGTGTCGTGATACTGGACTGGCTCGAGAAGGAGTATCGTCCTCATTGTGAATACTACGTGTTGGCGAGTATTTTGGGGCCATTTTTTGATGGGCCGACACATGAATGGACGAGTCATGCTCGGAGAGTGTAACATCGATCGGGTCCATATCAGGCACGCCTATTCGATTGTCAGGATCGGCGTACAAGACATCAAGTTCAAAGTCTGACACGTCTGAACGAGGTCCCTCATATATATTATCCCGTCCCCTTGATCGGGGTGCTCATCCTCAGTCTCGGCTCCAGTGTCAGGTTCATCCACCAGATGTTGTGTAGATCGGGCACCCCATCTAGTCGCTCGGGTGGCTCGAGTGGCTCTACTGGTCGGATTTGGATCCACCGTCTGCTCAGATCTCCATCTGGATAGGCCTGACTCTACAGCCGCCCTTCGACCACGTCTACAACGCTAGACTCCTATGTTCAGATCCAGATCTACATACCTCCAATACAACTGACACTCCTTCTCAAAAGAAGAAACAAATGTCTGGAAACAAGCAACCTATAAAAAGGTTCAAAATCATCAAACAGTTAAACAAACATATTGTAGGAAATACATTTTACATTAAACAGTTGAAATTGTAATAAAATACCTCATCATCTAGCATATTTGTAATCTCACAAGTAGACCTCATAGTGAACCACTTCAAACATCTCGGTAGGCGGTGGGGGACTTCCAATTGACAACCGATAAAAGTGGCAGTTACAAGAATCATCTCGTAAGCCCATATCTACACGTAAATAATATATATTAGTAATATATATATATATAATAGGCTAGATCTGTCGTATTAATGGAAATGATAAAAAATACTCACCAGTAAAGCAACAGAAAACTCATAAAAGTGGTATGTGTAGGCTCGGTTCCTCTGCATCGCTGGAATCTCCAAAGGGACTCTGTCCATATGTTGTAATAGAGTAAGATAGGAGAACTTTCCCCATATGAAGCTCTCCCATGTCTCCTCCAACTCTACCAAACCCAATACTTACTTTTCAACCTTAGTCTTCCCAATATCAACGCCAAATAGGATGCAATATAAAATGAGGATCTTCGCAATTTTTATAGCATCCTCTGGGTTTTGACGGAATTCCCCACCAACAAAGCGTGTGCGAATCTCTACAAGTATCGCTCGTGGCCACTGACCAATGACTCGTTCGTATATACCACCAATAGGAGGATAGTGTCGGTCAGTAGGATCAAAATCTAATTCACCAAATCGCAGCCCTGTCACGAAAGCAAACTTTTCGAGAAAATCAACAAAGTTGGTTTCATTCGATGTGAAGCCATCGATCATACTGATCATCGTCTGGCATCCGTATTATCTCACTGGACATCAATACGTATTAAAAACCCTTATAGGTCTCTTTATCGGTCGCCCATAATAGAAAATGACCGAAGCACGTCTCTCTAAAACATGTAAGGTTGTCCCTACCTAAAGCTCACAGCTTAGTTCGTACATCATCAAGAATACTCAAACGCGTATATCCATTTATGTAAGCTACCCGATCTTGACAAACGGGACAAACCCATGCACAATCCAACTATAATATATTAAAAAATTAATCATTAATTATTAATGTAACGAGTTTTGTGAACTAAATTAAGGACTCAAAAAATTTAAACTGGCATGATTAATTACTATTATGACCATTTACAATAGGATCGCAATGTGTCTCCAAATATGAATTCAGTTTTAAAAAAAAGTTATCAAGAACCTATAATATTCATGCATAACATTGTTTGATTCATACACTTTTTGCTTCATAATTTGTAAAAAAACATTATGTTTCAGCCAATATATAGAGATCGAAGGAAAGAAATGATATTTTCGTGCAATTTCATAATGGATTTTTTCGTGTACGTTTTATATATACACAATTTCAAGTAAGGTTAATTTCATGAAGAATTTTTTACGAATTTTGCGCAAGGTCTGAATGTTCAAAATTTTCTTGTAAGGTTAGCTACGGCCAAATTTCATGTTGGGTTAAGTTGGGCAGAATTTCATGTAAGGTTGACTTGGGCAGAATTTAGTGTACGGTCAACTTTATGTAAATACGTGTAAAGGTAAAATTTTTAAAATTCGTGTAGGAGTGACTTTGGAAAAAAATTCGTGTAAGGTTGACTTGAGCAGAAATTCGTGTAAGATTGACTTGGGTAGAATTTCGTGCATGGTTGACTTTCTCAATTTTCGTGTAAGGATCATTAAAAAAATTCGTGTAAGAGAAACATGGGCAGAATTTCGTGTAGGGTTGACTTGAGCAGATATTCGTGTAAGGTTGATTTGGGTAGAATTTCGTGCAAGGTTAACTTTCTCAATTTTCGTGTAAGGTTCACTAAAAAAATTCATGTATGAAAAACATGGGCAAAATTTCATGTAAGATAGACTTGAACATAATTTCGTGTAAGAGAATTGACTTTCTCAATTTTTGTGTAAGGTCCATTAAAAAAATTCGCGTAAGAGTAAATTTGGCAGAATTTTGTGTAAGGTTGAATTGGCCAAAATTTTCGTGTAAGGTTGACTGTGGCCGAAAATTCATGTAAGGTTGACTACGACATAAATTCGTATAAGGTCAACTTTATGCAAATTCGTGTAAAGAAACCACTGGAAAAGTTTCGTGTAAAGTGATTTTCGCCAAAATTCGTGTAAAGTGTCATGTAAAGAATTTCGTTTGAGGTTTATTTTCGCCTAAAATTCGTGTAAGGATCTAACCTACTATTCTGGCATTAAATTCGTGTAAGGATCTCCATTACGTTATCCTAAACACTAGCTCTAATTTCGTGTAAGAGAACAAGTAATACACCCAAAAATTCCAAAATTGTGCCCTAATTCGTGTAAGCATATACGCAAGCACAATTGGGCAACATTCATCGACAGAATTCAAAAGAAAATAAGACAAAAACATATTCAAGTGCCAAATTCTTCGACAAAATGAGCAAGCAAATAAGGCAGAAACATATTCAACTTGAACAAAAACATATCAAAACCATTATGCCTCAAAATCGTGGAAGCATAATCAATTAAATTCTAACACAAAATATATTAAATCGGCCAGAAATTGAAATAGATACTTACTTGACTTGCAGCCATTTTTGTTCGTGTAGCACTTACGCCAAACGTACACGAACTTTCGTTTCGATATCCAAGTCGCTCGCCCAATTTGACAGATTCGCTTGAGGTCTGAATCGCCCTTTTCAAATATATGCCTGCACGAAAATATGTAATCTTGTTTGGGTTACAAATTGAGAGAGAAATTGTATTTGAATTTGGATTCAAACCCCTTACACGAATTTTTTGGCAGAAGTCAATATACTTTTCAGAATTGACTGTTAATCTACAGAAAAGTGTCAGTCCCTTCTTTGATTGTGCAGTAATTATGAGGATCAAAATTTGACCAAGGATTAAAAGGTAATGTGAACTCTCAATTTGTGATATTTGAGGCTCAAAATATAAGAAAAATGATACATAACCAACTATTAAATTTTGTGATATATGGGCCAAAAATTTAAGAAAATATGGTATATTGGATTATTTTCTCTTATAATAAAAACACAAGAAAACGACAAAAATGAAAGGAAAAAAAAAAAAAAACACATTGAAACATGGATGTACCTTATGCTTCCAGGGCAGTACATAGTACATTGATATAAATCCTGATTATATATGAATATTGACTATTTGAAGTGGTCACAGAATGTCCAACAAATGTTAGGAATATCTGGTTTTGAACAAAACACAAACATTTGACCGACAACTTTATACATCTATCTACCTATTCCCCTATTTTAAATATTTTTCACACATGTAAATTCATGTAAAGTAAAGCAAAGAAAAATAAAAAATATTATATTTCTATTTCATTTAGATTTAGCAACACAAAATGTACACGAATTATCATCTTTTTGGCAACTTAATGACAACTTTTAATTTTTAAAAATATAATTTGATCACTTTTTTTATTTACAATTTTATGCATGAAACTTATGCATAATTTTATTAATATGATTTTTCAAATTTTATCAGTTAAAATATCGGAGTGACCATGTCTCATACCATATTCGTGATTTACCCTTAGTTAAAATAATTATATTTTATATGGCATGAATTTGACCTATTAAAGTAAAGCCTAGAGCTCTTTACCACAATATGACAAATGGATCATATATATATATATATATAATATTCCAGCTTCATAATTTGGTAATGACAAAAAATAAAATTGTTTTCTTGTCTTAGAAATTTTATAAAGAAAAATATATATTCTTACAGAAGGGAAGTTTGACTTGATTCCTTGCAATAAATCAAAAGTAATTTATTGATAGTTTAGGAGATAATGATATCACGTGCATCCAAAGCATCTTCACACTAAAGGGGAAAAATAATAATTACTTTTAATGTGTATTAAATGTGTGGTAACGCTGCTTTTTTCTTTGTTTGCGTAACTAAGTGGAAAATTTCAGACTCACATTTCACTTTCAATATCATTTTTATTTTTTGATACTTTCAAGGTGAAATTATGTTTTTATTTTGATTTTTATGCAAATTTGAGAATACGTTTGAATAATAATATTTAGGATAAATTTTATAATAAAACTCAATTCATAAATTAGTTCTCAATTTTAAATTAAAATTTTAAAGGATTTTAATAAGAGGCTTAATTTTTTTTTCTCAATTTAAGGTTAGAATTTAGATCAAATTCTCAATTTAAGATAAAATTTTATATTCTTTTTTATTTATATTTTAATATGTATTTATATTTTGGATAAATTAAGACAAACTATTTCGCTTTAAAATAATTTTCATCCGACTTATCTTAATTTATATGAAATATATAAATATATATAATTAATTCAATTTATAAAATATAATTTATTTTAAACTGATTGATACTAAAATTGATTTTCTATACTCTTATACATAAAATTAAGAAAATAAAGGAATCTTAATTTTTATGTATTGCATTTATTATTATATATATATATATATAAATTAATATAAGTTAGATGAAGATCGTTCCAAACTTGCACAAAGTTGTCTTAATTTATCTAAAATTATAAATAAATATTGAAATATAAATAAATTATAAATATAAATAATAAGAAAAAGAAAAAATGAAATTTTGTCTTGAATTGAGAACTCAATCTAATTTTCAAGCGTTAAATTGAGAAAAAATGTAAAATTGAGCCCCTTATTAAGAAACTTTAAAATTTGGATTCAAAATTGAGAACTAATCTATAAATTGGGTTTTGTTATGAAATTTATCAATTATATTTATAGGTATACAATGAACTTAAATTAATTATGTATACATACATACATACATACAGATATTTGGAGCGTCACCAATAGATAGATTTGTATACGAATCGATTTTTATCATGTTCAAGTTCGAATTTGATAGTCAGAAATTTGAGGCTCACTCTCAACTCAACATATAACTTAATAATTAATTAGGACGAGTGTTTATTCGCTCGAGCTCGAATCTGTTAGTCTCAAGTGGTCTCGGAGGTTCAGAAGGGGTGAATGAATCTCTATCGATTTTAAAAAAATCTTTTGAATTAGTTACATTGTAGGTTATTTGAACTTGCAGTACAACGAGTGGACTATTTGAACTTACAGTACAACGAGTGGACTAGCTTACAGAGCATTATGAAGTAGTATTGTTTACTGTATCCTAGAGTTCATGTAGTAGAAAAATATTTAGACAGATGGCTTGTTTTTAGTGTTATTCGTCATCTATTTATATTTGTAGAAAAAATGTCCGTTGAAGAAGGCATTCCTCATTCAAACTTGATGTTCTGACCAAGGGCATGACTTGCATTTAATGCATCATCACTTATTTTCTCAGTTCATTAAATGTGGTGGTTGTAGCTCACAGCTTTCTGCGGTCTGTCAAATCACGTGTCTTCCTTATATTGGGTCTAAACCTGCAACTTTGGATTATTTCAATCAACTTCATTTTGATTTGTTTAGGATACCGTATCTTTCTCGTATTGCAGTTTGAAATTACTCTTTTTTTATATTTAATATTTTTTAAAAATATACAAGAAATTTCAATGTTGTACTGTATTCTAACTCTTCATTTATTGTATCTTAATCTTGCACCATTGCTATAACTTCTTCTTAGTTACTGCTGGTAGCTTCAAGTTTCCTAAATAATAAGAAATCATATATGTTGATAGAAACAATCTAAACCACGTTTTGTTATTATTAAATTTCATGTATAAATGATATATTTTTTTTCAATATATGGAAAAACACACAAAATATTCATATTACGAGGGAGTTTCACGCATTTTTTCTTTAACAAAATTGAAAAGATATTTACTTAGAAAAAGTTATTGACCAGCTCTTAGCCACAACAAATAATGCTGACAACTAAAAAATGTTTCACTTTAGTATTATATGAAATGAGATTTTTGTGAGAGGAAACTTTTTATTCATCAAGTGTACCCAATTTTTTTTATAAATTTATATGTGAATTATAAATTGTGAATGGTTGGTCGATTGGCTTTATAAAATTATATCTGTAAAAAAAGTTTAAGAAGAATTATACTCTAATATTATCTCTTCCTGTTTTTAATTTGGATATATAATTCAAAACGAGATCCATATATGAGGTATTTATGACCGGTATCTTTAATGATTTTAAACAACTTCTAAAAAATTTCATTTTTTTGAAAATATATTTCCAAAAACTTAACTAATGAAATAGAGACAAAATTATTATAAGATTGTTACGTTAGGTCATTTTACAGTGAACCAATAAAACACAATCATTGATTGCCATTAGATGTTCGTACCGGGTACTTCTCATCTTCCATGACCCATCAAGTTAAATAATATTAAAATGAAAATGATTGATTTCATTTAAAATCTCTTTATTATGATGCTATATTGGTGACATTATTTAATTAAATTGCTGATGATTGCTGTAAGAATAGAATTGTGAAAACATTAATTTTTTGTGTATTATTGCTAGTTAACTGTGACTCAACAATGACTTCAATTAAGTTTGTAAGATAAAATATCGACACAGTCAATCTTTTTTTAATTAAAAAATAATAATCTATAAGTATAAGAATAGAGATATGATTCAATACGGTATGAGATAATTTCACGCCACAACATATGATATATGACATTAAAATAAAATAAAATCAATAATTCAATTCTAAGACATTTTATATTCTACATGATACTTTGACTTTTGATTAGATGTCGTGACAAATTTCCTAAAAAAAAAAACTCATAACCTATTTATAATTCTATCAAACGAAATTTCACTACTCACACGCAGCTCAATAAATTAATATCTATTTTATGGATTTATATATTTTGAGTTGAATTTTCTTATCAAATTAAATTTGTGAGTCGGTTTAATGAGAGTTTTAGTACTAAAAAAATAAGGTCACTTTTGGTTTTGTTTTGTTGGTTTTTGTGTTTTAAGACTTCATTTTGGGGATTTCTATTTTAATTGTTTGAGGGACTAGTTTTGATTGCAATTGATTTTTTTAATATAAATTGTATTGGACAAGTGGTGTTACGTTTGCCTTTCTTTATTACCAGATTATATTTTTATTATAAAAGATGATTAAAAAAAAAAACTCCTATTTTTTGAGGAGAATATGATACAAATATTTTTTTTTTTTAAGAATAAGATGGCAAATATTTACAATGCTAGTAATCAAAAATGGTTTTAAAGAAGAAAAAAATGTTTAAATCGGAATAATAGATTTTTCAAACATAGCCTTGTTTAGTGAGGAAAAAACATTCATTTGTATCATAAACACACATAATCTAAAGGGTTCTGAAAATAATTTTAATTTAAAAAAATGTAATAGTTTTTAATAGAGAACTATCATTTAAAAAAAAGGTTAAAAATCCCATCTTAGTTTTCATTACACGTACTACCACACTTTATAATTATACAGAAAATAATTAATATCTCATAACATCAAATAATTATTATAATTAGGTGTAGGCATGAGAATAGCAGTTCCTACGCCGCTTTCCAAATTATTAAAATTTGAAACTTCGAGATTTTTTTTATTTGTTTTTTGTTTAAGCAACACATTATACATACGGTATACATATATGATATATCATTTAAAAGAATTAATCAAGTTTGATTGGGTCAACTCATTTATATTTTGTTTTTCTTTAATTTTATTTGAGTTAATATAGGAGAGATTTCTTTTATTTATTTGTTTTGTGGTGAAAATCAGAAAAGAAAAAAATATCGTTAATGTTGGACCTTGTCAAAGCTTTATTTAAATTTAGATTATATTTGAGTATATTAGAGATGTTGGTGACAACAACATTAGGCCTATTTAATCAGTTCTGATTAATTGTATCAAAAATTCATGTTCCACTTTAATACCATATCAAAATCATGTAGTTTGAATAAATAAGAGTTTCAAAATTTAACTGTCAATTCCAACTTTTTTTTCTATATTAATGCTTACGTAATTTTAACATGGTAAACAAATAAAATAAATATTTTTTAAACGTATTTGTTTTTTTGGAAGAACTCACTTCAGAAATGAAGTTCTTTTTTGTTTCTTTTGTAATTACTACTTTAATTGTAAGTTTTTCAACATGTTGGTCATCACAACTCACAAGTATATGTTTGTGTATGAAATTCCATGGCCCATAATTTATTTAATTTTCCTAATTATTGTTGATCACACTGCACACTACAATTTTGTCTTTAATATTTGCTTTTTATTTGAACACACAAGCACTTCTAAGTTGTTTCAAGAATCAATAGTCATAACAATTTTCACTAATACATGAATGATAGGTGGAAATCATAATTATTATCTTTGACACTATTTGGTTGGAAAGAATAGCAGGTACATGCCTTAGTAAAATCATATTAATTGGCGTTGATGTGTAGGTAACTAAATTAATAATCAAAAGCCATAGTACAAAAAATATGTCTAGTTGTAAAGTTGATGTGTTATTATTATGATATGACCCATATTATATCATAAAGTGTAATTAGTTATTATGTTATATAATTAAACACCTACTTATTCATTTTGTAAAACTGTCATAACTTTGTTAGGTGATGTGTGATATTTTATATACCATGTTTTTTATATTCCTGTAAAAACAAATTTAATTTGAGAAATTATAAAAATAATCAACTTTTATAAGGAATTTTTTTGATATTTATAATTTGTATTACGGACAAATCTAAAAATATAAACAAACATCAGGAAAATAAAGGAAACTGTTGGTTTTGGAAACCCGTGTGTTTATCATTTAATTTTGGGGGAAATATCAAATTAAGTACATATTCATAGTAACATTTAAAAAATATAGGACTAAAACATAAAAAATTGCTCAAGTTGAAGTACACACATACAACTAATAATTCGTGTCACCACGAGTCTTATAAATTAAATGATATTTCAATCTTTATAAAAATGCATATTGAGTTACTAGAGTTTGAACTTGAATCACTCAACTATTATAACTTTTATTGTCTTCCTCTCCCCTACTTTCTGCACTCATTTAAAAAAAAAAAAAAACTAATAATTCGGATCAAAACAAAGACATAAAATTTAAAGACTACAATCTGATACTTTTATATAATTTTATATTTATTTATTTATTATTATAATTTTAGATATTTTTTAAGGATTAGGAAAACTAACATAAGAGAATTACATTAAATTGATAGGTTTAATATGAAACACAAATTTCATAAAAAATAAATAAATTATAAAACTACAAATAAATAGAACCACCTCAGTCTATATTGAACCAACAGCCCTAACTGCAGTTAAATTTAAAAAAATAAATTAATGTTCTATAATTTATTATTTACTTTGTGTCCTGACTTGGACCTATAAGCTAATTAATTATTTCAATAAAATAATAAGATAATATTTTATGAAAAATCTCTATGTGACTCCATGATCCCATTGTTACCATAATCTAATGAAATTACACAAAATATATTTTATGAATCTTTATTAAATATGATTTCATTTAAATTTGTTTTTTCTAGAAATTTAAACTTAATTGAATCTCTTCGCATATATATAAATATATATTTAATACACATAGAAGTTATACGGTAAATTTCTCAAATTTTAATAATTGTTAATATTTTGAGTGTATGCCTGTGTGAAAACAAATCTATAGGTATTGTATCATATTCAACTTCATTATCATTGGACCATTCTCTGATTTTAGTGGCAATTCCTTATATATTTCAAATATGTAAACTTGCAACGTTTTATTTTGTTTAATTCATAAAATCATTTACATTTATAGGCAAAATTTTACAGCATCGAAAAGAATTTGCAATTATGCTTTCCTATACTTTTAATAAAGCTGAAATCACAAACTTCACAGCATCTAAAAGATTTAATATACATTATATATGTACCCTCTATATTGATTAAAAAATCAATAATTTATTGATTAATTAGTATATCTTTTAATTAATAAAGATTGCTTGATCCCAAAATTATCAATTTATAAAGATTAAATGTCGTTCTACTAAATAGTGAGTAATAACCATAATAATCAGAAAAAAGAAAAAGAAAAAGATTAATATCACTTTAGTAAATTTATCCATATAACATTCACACAAATAAGATTTATGTACAAAAACATGTATAATAATAGTATTACCAATAAAATAAAATATGGTATTAAATACAATTTATTTACATTAACATAATGTAATTGCACATAATAATATTCAGATTTGAACACGATTTATTTACATTAAACATTAAAGTGTAATTGCCCAAAAATTTCCTTGTAAAAAATGTAAGAATCAATTACATTTAAACAAAAATTACTAAAATATTACAAAAGCATATCACAAGGGATTTGGATTTGCAATTTCAATTTAAAATAAAATCCAAAATGCTAGAGATAATCCCAAGAATATTTTCCCAAAAAAATGGATCTGAAAATTTATTTAATTCCATAATTTGTTTTAAAATAACATAATATCAACCATGAAGCTTGAGACATGAATTTGAAAATGAATATAATCAGAATTAATTCATAGTATTGTAATCTCCACATTAGCAAACAAATCAACCCAATTATTTATTAATGAACTCATAATTAAATATATTCACAAAAAAAAAAAAATATAATAATAAGCTTTCTTTTCTGGTCATTTACAGACCAAACTTGAAAGAAAAGACAAATATTGGTTTTTTTCTTCTTTCCTCTTTCCAACCCCATTAATGGAGGGAACTCTACTTTACAAACTTTTCCCACACACAAAATAAAGCTGAAAAATTGAAAGCTGAAACACAATAACTTAGCCCAAATCAAAATTATCTTGAAATTTCTGGCGCCATTTGTTCCACCTACCAATCTTTCAAAAATCTCTGTTTTTTTTTTCTTTATTTTGTGGTTTCGAGAATTTGCAGAGCTCGTTAAAGGGAAGCATGGAGGTTGAAGACAGAGAAAGCACGGATTCCGGGTCTCTGGAGTCCGATTCACCGCCGCTGAGCGGCGATGACTACGTTGGCCTCGGCGTCGCCGGCGCCGGTGGTGGAGGAGGCGTGGTTCCAGGGGTGATGAACATGAACATGAGTATGGAGAAGAGTGCGACGGTGATGAACTCGCCGGCGGGGGAAGTGGGTGGTGGAGTTGTTGGCGGCGGGGTGTTAGGTGGGGGGCCGATTGATGGCGCCGCCGCCGTGGTGAGTGGCGGAGCCATCGGAGTTCGTGGCGGAGGGAATGGCGATTTGACGATGGGGAAAAAGAAGAGGGGTAGACCGAGAAAGTATGACGCGGAAGGGAACTTGAATCCGGCATATATAAAGTCGCCGACGGCGATGCAGGCCGCCGGCTTTACTCTTTCAACGCCACCGTCGCATGAGTATTCTTCCGGCCCGAAAAAGGGGCGTGGTAAACATTCGGGCTCTGGTAACTGGAAAATTCTCGCTTCCTTGGGTCAGTTTCCATTACAATCTTAATTATATATCTCTCTCTCTCATCATATCTGTATACATCATTTTATCTCACTATTTTCTGGTGATATCATTTGCATATGAGTGTAATTTCAGATTAATCTTCGCTAAATTTTAATTCAAGAAGCAATGTTGGGGATCTATCAGTTCTTATAATTATTTTCCTTTTCGCTGCTCTGAATCTGACGAGGAAGATGCATTTTTCATGGAACTAGGGTTTCTAAGGAATTGGGAAATTTCTTATGGGTAGGAGTTGGAACTTGAGTGATTTGGCCAAGTCAACCCTCAAGCTTATTGAGCTTCATCAACCATTCTTGTTTCTTCTTAAGATCTTGTCCTAAATTTTGCAGGTGAATTGTTTGCCAACACAGCAGGAGGGGACTTTACGCCACATGTGGTAACAGTACATACAGGAGAGGTAACGACAAATTCGTCGATTCTGAGAAAGGATGTTCTTCACACTTTGTGCTGAGTTTAAGCTATGTTGCAGGATGTTGCAGGGAAGATACTTACTTTTGCTCAAAAGGGTCATAGAGGGATTTGTGTTCTTTCTGCCAATGGATCCGTCTCCAATGTTACACTTCGCCAGCCCGGTTTGTCTGGGGGTCTATTGACATACGAGGCATGATTTCTAAATCTTGGTTCTTATGTTTGTTTCCTTAAACGATTTATGAATCTTTTGTTTGGATCATGTTGTTTCTGTTGCTTATGACTCTGTTTTTCACTTGCTGTGCGGTTGGTCATTGTTATGCTTTTCGATAGGAAGCAATTGTCCAAAATTTAGTTTGACTTGAATGCCATTATAAAGCTTGATCTTGCTTTTTGTCATATTATTGTGGGGACCTGCATATTGTATCACTACAATGAGCAACTCTATTAGCATATTTTCTTGTAAATAATCAGACAAATGTTAGTATAATTGAGACCTTGATACTTCCCCATGATGCTTATACCTAGTTGATTGTACTTTGTATGCTTTATTTTCTGCATGAAACCGTCAAAATGTTTGTTATGGCTGCATTGGTATCGAGTAAGTTGAGAACAATAGAGGGTGTTCGATTTTGATGTCGGTCTAAGATAAATGATGACCATTTGCTAAATGTAAAGTTTATCTCGTTTGAATAGCCACATCAGCGTATTGCATAGACACTAAAACCTGGGAATGAATGCAGGGGCGTTTTGAGATATTAACTCTTACAGGATCATACACAGTTTCTGACAATGGTGGGATGAAAAGCCGAGCTGGTGGATTAAGCGTTTCATTAGCTAGCCCTGATGGTCGTGTAATAGGTGGTGGCGTCGCAGGTTTGCTCATGGCAGCTAGTCCTATCCAGGTCAGAAAATTCTATCTTCTTTCTAATCTACTTATGACTAAACTCCTTTGTTTGTCAATCAACTGTTTGTGAATTGAATTCATGCATTGCCAGATTGTGGTTGGAAGCTTCGTTCCAAACGGTTTCAAAATGCAGAAACGAAAGCAGCATAGTGAACCAAGAATAGCCAAACTCCAGTGCACTCCAGCTACAGTCACAGCTGCCACGCCTATATCACAGGCACCACCCGATACAAGCATCTACCCTGCATCGATGACGCAATTTCAGGGAGAAGGAGATAACAGCTTAAGCAATAAGGATCATCCGAATTCTGCATCCACTGATACTGCTGATTGGAATGGCTCCGGGCCCACTTCTGATCACAGACCATACCCTGATATTAACATCTCCGTCTCTCTTGAGGAGCATTGAGGCTCGTCTTTCGCCTTCCTTCTTTAGTCCCTGATCGGATCTATCTGACTTTTAATCGAGCTGATGTTAGTCATAACTGATGAGATTCCATATTTATGTTTGTTTATTGATGTTTTTAACATATTAGAAACTTGTGATGACTTTTGAGGCCGTTTAGAAATGATATGCTCACTTTTTTGCTCTCGTTTCACTCCGATTTTACTTGGTTCAAGGTTCGACTTGTTTCGTTGTAAGTTGCATTTGATTGGGTCTGAACTTGTTTGATCGGGTTTAAAAATGTTCAATCCTTGATTCTTCCCATGAATAATAGTCCCAAATACAACCTAGAGAACGAGGAGCTTCTTATTCAATATGTATTCATGAAATGGAATTTCAAGCGTTTGGTGAATTCATTGATTCTTCAAAAAGAATTTTAGGAATTTAGATTTTCTCCCATTAATTGCGATTTGGTTGTTTCTTGACTTTTTAGATACCTTATAGAGGTTGTCTTCAACTAAATTTATTGCTATTGGATTTCGATATTTCTCGTAAAAATGTCGTGTAGATGAGCTGGTGTGGACTATTCAGTCTATCAGTATTGAATTTGGGGTACAAAATTGAAAATTTTAAAATGAAAAATACAAACTACATTTTAAATAAAATTTATATATTCCATAAATTACAATTATAAAAATAAAGGCAAAAAATTGCGTGAACTTGTTCCATGTATTTAAATCTTCCAAATGAGTTTCGAAAAGGTGATCTCATTTGTTTTTCTCAAGAATAATAAAATCTTGAACTCAATAATTTTGGGTTTTTCCATTTACCAATTCTACTCATAGACACAAGTATTGATGTTATTAACAACCATATGTCAATTTATTGTTGAAATTAGAGATTGCACAAGATGAGGCCTGCGACGCCATATATATATAATCTAAAAGCTCAAAATACCAACACATAATCAAACCTTTGCAAACAAGTACCAAAATTAACCATTAAATTTACATATTCATTCCAAACATGAACATGCTTTTATTTTAATAGTTATATATCTCCTCCCAGCTTTCATTTCTCAGAAGTTTCAGCCCCTTCATCTTTCTTGCCATGACGACGAACAATCTTGGAATAAAAACCCCAATTAGGGTGGGACGAAGTGATTGCAGCTTGTCCAAACGAATGATCTTTCACATACGATGGAACATCCTCAGCATCTGCTAGACCATCTAGGTATTTTCGAAGTTCACCATTTGGACCTACTCGAGGAAAAAACATACAATGATTAAATTATCCATGGATATACTGATCATTCAAAAATTGATTCAATCTTACCTAAAAATGTATCGTTGCTATTGTGCTTTTTATATGGCTGAGGAAAAATTGATGTGTTGGGCTGCAATACAACAATCAAATTATTCGACACTCAACTCTATAATAACCAAAAAAAATATTATACACGGATATATTTTAATTAAATTAGAAGAGTAATGTGCTCAAATTATAAATACCGGATTAAGAAGGCAAGTATGAGGTTCATCATCAATCAACAAGGTATTTTTAGCATTGTATTTTCCTTTGTAAGAATTCTTTTCCCAAATGTCTTTCAATTCTTTCAGAAATAGAGGCTTGTCCTCTTTCTCAGGGCAGTAAAACATTGAATCAGTGCATTCTTCTTGTCCCTGAAGTTCAAAAATAAATTTAAAAAATCACTATTTATTTTATTTTTATTTTTGAAAAAAGGTGCGATCGAGTTATGTACATTACCCAAACAAATAAGAACTTATTGCCTCTAGCTCCACCAGTTATGTTGCTCAAAACTCCTTCTATATTATGTCTGATCAAAACACAATCAAACAAAAAACATACATTATGAAATAAAAAAATTAAAAAAAATCCCACCTCACGAAATTAAATTCGTAATAAAAGAGTATATTTAAATTTACGCACTCTCTTGCAGAGGACCACAGGGCAACATCGAAACGTTCAAAGCAAAATTTCAGAAACTCAGTGCAAAAAGGCCTCTTAAAAACTGTTGCAAACAATTACCAAAAATTTCAAGAATGATATTCATAATTCACACACTGACAAACAAACCAAAAAAAAAAGCAGAAAATAATTACCCAGAAACTTTCCATAGACGACATCAGGGCGCAATCCTCGTACAGTGGCCTTATCTCTAACATGAACCCTCTTGACAAGTAAGCCACCTAGACAGAGAACAAGCAGCTTCTTTTTCGGGCCGAGATTCAGTTTGTCCAAATTCAGCCCGATATCAACAGTACTACTGCTATCCTTTTCATCTTCTTCACTGCTTTCATCCGAGGCTACCAATTTTTGCTTCGATTTCTCAGACATTTTGATCACAAGTTTTGATTTTGATTTGTTTGATGAGTGGTATTTGTTGTTGAGTTTATATAGACTGCAACAGAATATCAAGGGTCTAGCTTTTTTGTGTATTACGTATGTATGCTGATCTCATTGATTCTTAGTATGACGAGGATTCTTCTTTTTATTTTTTTCTATTTTTTCGAAAATAATTGATTAATTGTATAGAGAAAAGAAGATTTGGTTAATCTTCCGAATTAGATGATTAATTATTCACTATTTTACTAATATATAATCTCTTTTCTTTTTTTATTCATATATTATTAGACCTATTGAACGTCATTTTCCCTGCTTTATGATGACATTCAACCAAAAAAGTCTAGACTAATATGAAATTGGTAAAAGTAGATAATATTTTTAAATTATTTCTTCGATTTGACCTTATGTGTATTCGGTATCTTTCTAAAATGGAGACCAAATTACATTTCTTTTTTTATCGAACTTTTATTGTTAGCAACTCTTTGGAAAATTTATAAGATAAGCTCGGAGAATATAATGATTTATTTCTGAGGGAATTAACTTCAATATAAAGATTACAGTGTATCAGGATATGTAAGGAAAGATACACATAATAGTATATATAATCAATCAATCCTTATAATGAAGGAAATAAATCATTCCTTAATACGTCCCAGCAAAATGGACGTGCCATCGGCCACAGAAATTTTGGACCGGAGTTGATAAAACCGTGTTCGAGACAGTGGCTTGGTTAAGAGATCTGCCAATTGATCAATTGTGCTAACATAAGCAACCCGAAATATCCCCTTGCTTGATAGGTCCCAGACGAAATGAAGATCCAATGCAATATGTTTCATGCGAGAGTGCATAATCGGATTCAAGTAATGTAGCTCCAAGGTTATCACAAAGCAGTTTGGGCAAAGCTGAGAGAGATAGTCCCAGCTCCCTAAACAACTGGAATATCCAACAAACTTCTGCAGCAGTTGAAGCCAAAGATCGATATTCAGCTTCGGTTTATGACCTAGCCACCCCATTTTGTTTGCGAGATCTCCAAGATATAGGCGCCTCATCGATGAAAATGATATATGCGGAAGTGGACTTGCCATCGAAAATATTCCTTCTAAAGTCGGAATCAGAGTAGGCGGTAATTGTGAGAGAAGTCGGTGTATGAAACTGTAAACCATGATGGAGGGTTCCCTTGAGGTAACAAAAATTGCGTTTGACTCCCAACCAATCATGAGCCGTTGGATTAGACATGGACTGCGCCAACTTATTAACCGCAAATGAGATATCAGGATGAGTCAAGGTGAGGTACTGTAACCCACCAATTGCACTTCGATAGTCGGTTGGTTTTATTGCTTTAGAAATAGAAAGAGGCGTGAATCCGGTCTTAGGAGTAGTGACCGGTTTGGATCCCTCTATGTGGTGCTTGCGAAGGAGGTCAACTGTATACTTATGTTGGGAAAACAACAACCCTTCACGGCAACGAGACACTTCTATACCCAGGAAGTATGTCACAGGGCCAAGATCTTTCAACACAAAATGAGATTGTAAATAAGCAATGAGTGTCGTGAGCTTGGTTAGATCAAAACCGGTGATGATTATGTCATCAACATAAACAAGAACCAAAAGATGAACAGTTTTGGTACGCAATATGAAGAGACTATGATTTGCCTTGGATTGATGGAAACCAAACTGAATTAGGGCCGAGCTCAGAGTATGATACCAGGCTCTAAGAGCCTGACGAAGACCATATAGAGACTTTTTTCAGCTTGCAGACATGTGTCGGGTGTGATGGATCCACAAAACCTTGGGGTTGTTCCATAAAGACTGGTTTAGTTAGTGTACCATGAAGGAAAACTTTACTAAATCCAATTACCGAATATCCCATTTGTGAAAAAGGGCCATTGTAAGGACAGTTCAAATTGTCACCGGTTTGATGACCGGGCTAAACGTTTCAAGGAAGTCCACACTAGGATGTTGGTGAAATCCTTTAGCGACAAGCCGAGCTTTGTAATGCTCGATAGTGTCGTCCGATCGTCGTTTGAGAGCAAACACCCATTTACACCCGACTAGATTACAGTCACTAGGTTTAGGAACCAGGTCCCATATGCCATGCAATGAAAGAGCAGTAATCTCATCTGCCATAGCTTGCCGCCATTGAGGAATTTTAAGAGCTTGTGAGGCAGTGGAAGGAATAACATCATCCGGAAGAGGATGCTTGGTAACAACGTTGGCTGTTGTCCCATGTTGTAGTGAGTCCGGTAGGTCAGCTGTAAAACCATCCAAATGTCGTGAAATTTGACGCTGACGATGGTTTCTTCTCGGCTGTGGTACATCAAAAGATGTATTGGAGACAGTGGTCTCACTGGTTACCGTGTCAGAATGTGAAGGATTCGATACTGACGGTGTTGATTGTGACACTGTAGACGGTAGGATAGTCAACGGCAAAGTGGCAGCGGAATCATTTGAGGCAGTAGGTGTGGATGTAAAATCTGGAACAACATTCTCTTGAAACCGAACATGACGGGAAATGGAAATTTTCCCTGTAATAGGATCAAAACACTTGTACGCACTTTGAATAAGTGAGTAACCAACAAATATACATACCCTAGAGGATGGTTCTAGTTTAGTAGTAGTATATGGCCGTAACCATGGATAACATGTACACTCAAAGGTTCTCATATTCAAGTAATTTGGTTTTCGACCAAACAATACTTCAAATAGGCTTAACAAATGAAGAATCGAAGTTGGCAGAAGGTTAATTAAATACATAGCAGTTTGAAAAGCAAAAGACCAAAACGTGGTAGGCAACTTGGCATGATGTAAGAGAGCCTTACCAGTTTCCACAATGTGTCTATGCCGTCGTTCAACGAGACCATTCTGTTCAGATGTATGTGGTGCAGATGTAAGTCACTAAATATCATGTTTTTCAAAGTAAGGTCGGAGTGCTAAGAATTCTCCCCCATTATCACTATAAAAAATCCTGATGGACACACCAAACTGTTTCTCAGTCATTGGTCTAAATTTTTCAAAAATTGTTTTGACATCAGACTTGTGAGTTAATGGAAATAGCCAACAATATTTAGTAAACGAATCCACCAACAACAAATAGAACCGATAGCCATCAATAGAAACATGTGTCGGACCCCAAACATCAGCATATAAGTACTCAAAAGGCATCTTGGCAATCAAGGAGGAATCCGTAAAAGACAGTTTATGTGTTTTACAACAATAACAAGAATCACAGTTCAAATCTTACATGCCAGACTTTTGCAAAGGTAAATTGTTCTCAATAATAAGTAAATTACTAATACGACGAGATAGATGTCCCAATCTCGAGTGTCAAGTGTGGAAATTGGTGCACAGACTAACAGAATTAAAATTCGCATAAAATGAGGACAAGCAGGATAACCGGTACACTCTATTTTCACATCTGCCTTGAGCTAGAGGCACCCCCGTACTGCGAACCTTCACAATAAACATATTCGGAAAGAATTCCACAGACACATTATTAGTCTGGGTGAACCGATGAACAGATAATAGGTTCTGTTCGGTTGTGGGCACATATAAAACACTAGATAATTTAAAATCATGAGAGGGAAAGTGTAGGGATGTGCTACCGGTATGAGAAATAGGCATGGTATGACTGTCAGTTAGATGCACTTCCTCGATTTCATCATACTCCGAGTGTAAGGACAGATTTCCTAAGTCATTCGTGATATGGTGGGACGCCCCAAAGTCCATAAGCCAAGAGTTGTGAGGTAGAGCAAATGGAGACCGTGTGTGATTGACCATCGGTTGTTGCTGACCATTCGAAGGGATCCGCTAGCAAGTTCTGGCTGAATGACTAGGTATGTCGCACCACTGACAGATAACACGTGTGGTCGATTGTGGTTGATGCTGGGTGGAAGAAAAAACTTGTTGTCCTCGAGATGTTGAGCGACCACCCCGACCACGGCCGCCACGTGGATAGGGATTTCCACGGCCTTCACGAGTAGATTTCTGTTGTGTAAGATTGGTCGAGACTGCTAGATCCTGTCTCGAATCATCAAGCCCTTCTAAGAATTTCTCCTAAGCAAGTAGGAGATCCATCAGTTGTGGGAATGAGAGTGACGTGGACTGAGCACGAATGGAGGTAGCAATGTCACGATATTTAGGACTCAGGCCACCAAGAACATAAAGGGTGAAGTCGTCGTCAGAAACAAGGTAATCAATCATGGATAATTCGTCCACTTTAGCCTTGAGAGAGTGCATAAATTCGACAACACCGCAAGATCCCATTTTCACAGATTGAAGATCACTCTTCAATTGCATTACGCGTGCCTTAGACTTGCTGGCAAAAATATAATGGAGACCCTTCCAGGCTTCGAAAGAGGATTTATACGACGTTATATACAGCGTGACTTCATCAGTAACGGGCCCTTGGAGAAAAGCCGAGATTAGTTGATCTTGGCGGAACCATGGCTTGTAGGTGCTGGCATCGGCGGAGGGTTGGGGTGTGGAACCATCAACAAACCCTAGCAGATCATGTCCATTTAGGATGGCAGAAACGAGTGAAAGCCACTGAGGGAAATTGGTCCGCGTCAGTTTATGAGAGGCGGGAAAAGGGGCCGTGATGACGATGGGGTTGGAGGAACCACCGCCGGATGTGATCTGAGTGGTGGAGGAATTTTCTTCGGTAGACATAGCAAAGGAATGAGAATGTGATTCAGAAGCGTGGGAAGATGGATCGGAAGAATACTAATACCATATAAGATAAGCTGCGGAGAATATAATGATTTATTTCTAAGGGGATTAACCCGAATATAAAGATTACAGTGTACCAGGATTAGGGGTGGAGATTGGAACGAAAATTTCATATATCCGCCGAATCCGATCCGAAATTTTTAGATTTTGGAACGAATATTTTTAATCCAAAATCTGAAAATCTGAATTCCGATTTTTCTGAAAATTTTTGGATGGAAATCGGAATTAATTTTGAAATTTTTGGAAATTCCGAAATCCGAACCGAAATATTTCCGAAATTCAATTTTCGAAAATTCCAATTTCCGATCCGAAATTCTGATCCGATTTTCGATTTATTTCCGAAATAATAGTATATAGTATAAAATGTTTCAATATACTATATAATATATTTTATATACTTTATACTATGTGTAAATATAAATATACATATTATAATATACTTTATAATACTATATACTATATAATATATTTTATATACTTTATACTATACAATAGTATATAAATATATTATATACTATAGTTTTATTTTATACTATATACTATAATCTATAGTTTATACTGTAGTTTTTCAGTATTATTTTATAATATATATTATATACCATAGTTTATACTGTAGTATCTTAGGTCGTATTATTTCTTAGAATATTAGAAAAGGTAATATAGCTAATAGACCAACTATATAATTTCGAAAAAATTTTAATTTCTGAAAATTTCGAAAAAAATTCCGAAAATTTCCGAAATCGGATTGCATTTCACATTTCCGAAAATTTTTGGATGGAAATTGGAATTGATTTTTCATTTCCGAAATTTTTTGGAATTTTTTCGAAACACCCTATTTCAAATTCGATCCGTCCGATCTCCATCCCTAATCAGGATATGTAAGGAAAAATACACACAATAATATACATAATCAATCAATCCCTATAACGATGGAAACAAATCATTCCTTAATAAAATTGGTTTGAATGTTTTAATGATAATAACAAGATTCTCAAAGCCATATTTTTAAATCGTTTTTCTATTAATCTATTTGATGTACCAAACTTTATCCAACATCTAAATGAAAATTTTATTTAAACAAAATAATTTATTTAAAATGTCTTTTATGATGGATATTTATTTTATGTATAAAATAAAAGGGAAAATTGTCCATTCTAACCATTTCCTTATAATTTAAATTCAATTTACCCTTCAATATAATATTATACCCCAACTTACCCTAAAATATAGATGATAGTCTCAAAATACCCATTTTTTTGTCAAAGTCAATATGTAATTGGTATTATGCGGACCCCACAATCAATCAATGTACACCCCACTCATTATTTAACCTAATGCCTCCCACGTGTCAATCTCATATTCTTTTACATTTTAATTATTTTGTTAAATAGAAAATTATTATTTTATTAAATACTAATAATAACATTATATAATATTATTGATAGTACAATTTTCGTGTACAATATTATTAACATATTATTAGTAAAATTATTAATAGTACAATTTTCGTGTACAAACTATTAAATTATTAACAATAGTTAAAATTAATTTGAGATAACAAATTATTTTCATGTAACAAATTATTATTAATAGTAATCCCAATTTTGTTAATTATTAAAGTACAATTTTTGTGTACTAGTTTTACAATTTTCGTGTAAAAAATTGGGATTTAAAATTATTAATAGTAACAAAACTATTAAAAAATTACTAATTTTGTGTACATTAATAGTGTATACGAAATTTAGTGTACATTAATAGTGTACACAAAAATTTAGTGTGCACGAAAATCAGTATTTTTCATTAATAGTGTACACGAAATTTAATGTACACGAAAATTAATACAATACACGAAAATTAATATTGTACACTATTAATTTTCGTGTAAATTATTAATGTACGCTATTAATTTTCGTGTACACTAAATTTCATGCATGTACAATATTAATTTTCGTGTACACCATTAATGTACACTAATTTCTATTAATTTTCGTGTACATTATTAATATAAACTATTAATTTTCGTGTACACTAAATTTAATGTACAATATGAATTTTCGTGTACACCATAAATGTACATTAATTTTCGTATACACTAATTTTCGTGTACAGTATTAATGTACACTATTAATTTTCGTGTACACTAAATTTCATGTACAATATTAATTTTCGTGTACACCATAAATGTACACTAATTTTCGTGTACAGTATTAATGTACACTATTAATTTTCGTGTACATTTATTTCGTATACACTAATTTTCGTGTACAGTATTAATGTACACTATTAATTTTCGTGTACATTTAATTTCATGTACAGTATTAATTTTCGTGTACACCATTAATGTACACTAATTTTCGTGTACAATATTAATGTACACTATTAATTTTCATGTACACTAAATTTTGTGTATAATATTAATTTTCGTGTACACTATTAATGTATATTAATTTTCATGTACACTAATTTTCGTGTACATTATTAATGTACACTATTAATTTTTGAGTACACTATTAATTTTTGTGCACACTAAATTTCGTGCACCCTAAATTTTTGTGTACACTATTAATGTACACAAAATTAATAATTTTTTAATAGTTGTATTACTATTAATAATTTTATATCCCAAATTTTTACACAAAATTGCAAAACTAGTACAAAAAAATTGTACTTTAATAATTAATAAAATTGGGATTACTATTAATAATAGTTTGTTACATGAAAATAATATTTTATCAAAAATTAATTTTAACTATTGTTAATAATTTAATAGTTTGTACACGAAAATTGTACTATTAATAATTTTACTAATAATATGTTAATAATATTGTATACGAAAATTGTATTATTAATAATATTGTATAATGTTATTATTAGTATTTAACAAAATAATAATTTTCTATTTAACAAAATAATCAAAATGTAAAAGAATATGAGATTGACACGTGGGAAACATTAGGTTAAATAATGAGTGGGATAGGAATCTTGTACATTGATTGATTGTGGGGCCCGCATAGTATCAATTTCATATTGACTTTGACAAAAAAATGGGTATTTTGGGACTATCATCTATATTTTAGGATAAGTTGGGTATAATATTATATTGAAGGGTAAATTGGATTTAAATTATAAGGAAATGGTTAGAAATGGTAATTTTCCCTAAAATAAAATATATGATGAATGACAATTTTAAATACAAATATTGTGTTTATGTAAGCTTTATCTTGTTGACGTGGATTGGCTACATTAACAATAGGCGGTACCTTCTAAAAACAATCACTAGTGCTTACTTTGTCATAAATTATTCATTCTAATTAATGATTTTTTTTTAAGGATTCCTCATGGAGTAATTGTTGATTGCAATTAGTTCTTGGTAATTGATATTTGTATATTAAGTGGTATATTAATCTATGGTATTTGGATTTAAATAATATTAATATATTTAATTTCATAAATTATATAAAAAGATATTTTAGTCAATCTTTATAAGGTTATTTTTGTCCAAAAATTTAAAGATGTATTTAGAAATAAGGGAGTTGTCAATATCCGCGGTCTTAATCTATTTGGTTATACTTCTTATATGAGAATTAATATTAATGTGATTAACCATAAAAATAAATTTAAAGAATGTAATTGAATAAAAAAGGTAATACAATATTAGTTAGACTTTTATGATACCGAATAAAATTTAACTTGCAAAATGAAAATGAAACTGAAACTGAAACTTTACATTCAGAATGTAAATAAATTTAAATGAATATTATAATTGTGAGACGATTTTATATATAAGTTGTTTGTAATAAAATTGAAGGCAACGAAAAAGGGGTTGAACCAATGATCAATGGCACATGGGATTGCTTTCACGTCTGTGAAATGTCGAAATATTTCAAGCCCATTATTATTAAATAATTCATTTAAGAATTAGGAACATTTTGTTGGCTAAAGAAGTTTATTTGGCTTCTCTCACATTCCCTCCATTAATGAGAATGATGGCTCGATTTTATCGATTCTACTTAATATCCTATTTAATCTTGGTCTTACTATCAAAATATAATATGTATTTTTAGTTTTATATTTATTCCATGTCTAATCCAAAAAGTTTCTGAAAAATTGTTATTCATATTTTATGAACTTTTCAAATTTTGTTATATCATACTCAATTTTTGACATATTTTCATTTAAAAACAGATGTTGGAGAACTTAAAATACAATTAACTTCTAAATATCAACCAAAATCGAGTCCAATCGAACGGGAAATCAAAAAATTTATTAAAAGAAATTCTTATAGCATCTGACTCATGCATTACAAGGGTATACACACCCATGAAATTAAGTTGGTCTTCAATCTTCACACATCAATTTTGGATTATTTTATTTTAAAAGTTCCACCAAATTCTCTGCACAACTTTGATATCCAACTTCTACATAAAGCAATTTACAAATATAACCAGAAGGTTTTTCAGTCGAATTTGTAGAATTAATAATACTGTCTATCTTTTACTTCAAATGATAAATGTCATTATTTTAAAGATAATGATCAGTACTGTAACTTAAGAAGAAGACAAAAAATAAAAGATATTTCTTAAGCAAACTGCAACTTCAAATTTAAAGATATTTTTTAAGCAAACTGCAACTTCAAATTTTGGGACAATGTTCACTCTCTTTATAATTTTGATCGGTTACACACCTAAGAATGTGCACTGTGTGCATTCCTTTAAAAAAAAATTTAAATTTTTCATATTTTATATTATACAAAAATCTTTTTTTCACGCTACCACTTCACTCATAACCTTTCATCAACATAAATTTTTAACAATTCGTATCTCACATATCAATCATACACTTTCTTCCCAATTTATATCCATACAGATACTATCATGAAAAATATTGAATTAATTAATATTCTTCCAATTCTCATCTACACAGGAACTACCATAAAAAATATTGAAAATTAATTGAAGCAATAAAAAATATTCAATTAATCAATTCTCAAGAAATCCTAAATTTTAATTTTCGATATAAAAATTAAAATATAAATTCAGCAACAAAAACTCCTCACTTTATAAGTAACTTCTTAGTAATTAAGGTTAATGCCGACATTAATGTCCAAAGGCGTCGTACTAGTCAATGGCCAAAGTCTTTAATTATTATTTCTTCTCTTAATGCGCTATATACTCCAATCAAGAATTTATAACTTTATGCTTTTACTATTTTCTTATGAAAATTAAGACTTTCTCTCTCTTCTATTATTACTACTAGCTCAAGTTAAAATACATGTTAACATTAGATTAATTAACCTTGTGGGTTGCTATATTATGCAAACTTAATATATACACTTATAAAGAGTAGAACTCTTGTTAGATCATTTTAAAAGTTTGATTTTATATAATTATTTAACCCATAATTCATAACTTAAATATTAATTTTATGAAAATGAATTTAATTGATATAATAAGATCATTTTTAAAGAATTATGGATATGTGATTATACAGTCGGTTACCTTATTTATCATAAACACATTAATATATGTAGATGTAGTCAATTGATTTGAATTATTTGTTTCGGTTCCGAACCGATGGTTCGGTGAACCAGTTGAGACAAACCAAATCGAACCATGAGGATTTTGGTTTCGATTCCGGTTTGTAAACTAATTCAACCGAAACTAACGATTCGAACTGTCAATTTGTCCGTTTTTTTTTCATATCATCATCTAAAAAAATTAAATCGGTTGGTTCGGATTGGAGGTTCACAATAGTCAAATAATCTTGACCATTGATGATTACCAATCGACTCATCTAACCCTAAAAAAAAAATTAACGGTTTAACTGCCAGTTCACGGTTCGAATATATGCTTATATTCGAACCGAAATTGAATCAGTGAACCGCAGTTTAAGGTTCCAGTTCGAAACCGAAATCGGGTCAATGATTATCCGAACTATTGACTTCGGTTTGATTCCAATTTTCCGAACCGATTGACCATGTATAAATATATATCCACGACTTATGTGTCCAAAATCTAATATGTCTATTAATTTCACTTTTCATATAATGAGAGGATGAAATCATTACACGACATTGATGGACATATTAAGAATTGTCTATGGTGAGTATTTTATCATTTTTGTGTGACTATCTAACCTCTTCTATAAACTTTCATGATCTATATAAGTAGTATAAGGAAATGCTACCCTACCCACCGTAGACAACTATTAATATGTTTATCGATAATATATAATAATTTTATTTTTTGATTATATAAAAAATAAAATTTATATGTAAGTTGAGTATGTGATATATAAATGGTAGATATATATTAATATATTAATGTGTCATGGAAACTATGTGAATATTACAATCTAAGTAGTAATAGACTTGTTCATTCTTTATGAAGACATCGACGACGAAGAATAAAGTGTTCTCCTTTTCTCTTTTCTCTCTTTTCTATACAGTATTTTACTATTTAGTACGATTATTGTCTCTCTCTCTCTCTCATCTTCGCGGCAATAGAAGTGAGATCAATTCTTCAATTGAAAACAAAAGGGATTGTCTACATAGGGTGATGGTTAGGTAAGATTTTTATTTTTTTAAATGTATAAATGAAATACAGATAAATTATTTATTAATTGTTTCAACCGATCTCATCCAAATATTGTTTTAGAGGATAATCTTATTTTCAGTTATTTATCCTTTTAGTTATAGTTCAAAATTTCTTCCAAATTCATTCACAACCATTATCTCAAAAAAATTGATTTTAGTTTTGAGCTTATATATTTAATATTTTTTATATTTATTTTATATCATAAGTAATATTTCATTCGGTTTCAAATTAAATGTCATTTTGAAGGTAAAATTTTATTTTAAGTTAATTGTCATCTTATCATTAATTTTTCCATGTTTACCCAATCTCAATCCCTAAAATCTAAATTTTAAACCTACCTATTTGATCTCTCTATAAATTATTCATACAAGATTCTATAATCTTCATTCTCTCAATTTTTTCTTATTTTTCCTTTATATTATCTCATCTCAATAAAATAATTAAGAATGAGAGAAAAAAGAATTCAAGTTAATTTAAAAATGAGTGAAGAAAATTGATATTTTCTAAAAACATTTTTGTCAAAATTTTATGTTCCTTAAATCTTGTGAGAAAAAAACTCTAACCAACGTTTATTTTGAATGAAATAGAGTATGTTATCCGAGCTTCCTTTTAAGTTTTAACAGATTTATACGTCCGATTGCAATACTTTTAATGTACGATAAACAATTTAAAACAGGTATTTAAATGTAAAAGGAATTAGTGAATTTTTAATGAAGACTTGTTAAATTGTAATAGAGAAATCCTAGCGTACAAATAAAATACACGTGGCAGAAGCCCACAAGTGGCATAGCCTGAGGCTAATACCTTGCTCTTCTACCACCGCCCAGCCCATATCCAAAGCCCAAAAATCAATAAAAATGGGCCTCTCTATTTATATAAATATATGCTTTGCTTGAATCACCCATGCTTACTACAAGAAACTACTCTGTGCTCAATAGACTTGTACTGTACAACCTGTTCCAGTACCATGCAGCAGCCTATAGACAAAGAAGGAAACGGTGACGTTTCGAGGAGCGAGCCGCGACGAAGAAGGACGAAAGCACGTGGAGAAAGTGGAAGTGGTGGACACGCAACAAATACATAGAAAAGAAACTGATCGACAAAGGAGTTCACCGGAAAGACCGCCACCCTGTGGATGGGCGGCCGTTGCGCCACCAGCAAAAGTCCGGCCACGGCGGCAAGTTTACGTGGGAGGGTCCCACCAACGTGGCAACAAATGAGCTAGAGGCAGTGCCGGCGGTGCTAGACGAGAACGGTCCGAACTACGTGGATGAGGAAGCTCATGTTTAATTTATTTTGTCATGTTTTATTTGGCATGTCAAGTAGTCATTAATCAGTAATGATATTTGATACATGAGCTATGTGGGTTTTCATTTGAAATTAGATATATGACATAAGGTGTAATAAAAAATTTAATGTATTCCTGTATTAGTCATGTATGTTTTTTTATTTACTCTCTCTCATTGAGGTCTAGGTTTTAATTTTTTTTCTTCTTTTTTGTCCGTATCTGACGTCATTTGTTTCATGATTTCATCACGTATATCATATAATATATATTGCAAAAAATAGATTAAAATATATTATCGTATATTAGATTAAAAATTAGTTGCAACTTTATTATCAACGTTTGATTTTTTAGGTAATTCGATCTTCAATTTATATTAGAAATAGAAATTTAATTATTAAAATATGAATCTATCTTTATATTAATTGCAATGATCTAATATTTCATCTCAAATATTTAGTTAGGAGTATTTAATATCTACTTTAGAAATGAATATTGTGAGGATAAAGATAAAAATTTGTAGTGCGAGTTCATAAGTAATGAACTGACATTATAAAATACAAAAAATGAATAATAGCAATATTTTCTAAGTTTCCGAATCCAATAAAATCTATGAAACACATACATTTCTTAGTTTTTTTATTTTGTAATACTTTCTTCATGCACCATTTCAAATTTTTATAAAAGAGTTGGCACTATACAAGATAATTAACCTTTTGCGTTCACAACAAAACGGTGACTTTGATACTAATGTAGTGGGCGAGCTAAAAGTCTTGTCTTAAATAAGTCTGTTATAATTTTTGCATATATTTAATATGAAAATGTTGCCCACTCTAACGATCTTTATCTCCTAAAAAAAAAACCATTAATAGATATATTACATATACTGTCACATGTATAGGGAACATATATTAATATGTTTGTTGTTGAATAAGATAACGAGATCACAAATTCTCCTGTGCATCTGGTGCATGGATCTAAGATCCGTGCAATCCGGATCGACCCGACACGAATCCAGCGAATTTCTTTTTATTTTTTATTTTTATTATAAATTTTATGTCTTGACCTTTATGTACAAATTTGGTGACCTTTATGTACAAATGTTGTGACCTTTATATATAAATGCTGTGACCTTTATGTATTGTAACTTAGAAAAAAAGGAAGAATTTCAGCAAAATTTTTACATAAATACCTTTATGTAATGTTCATGTGACCCTTATATATATATTTTATATGACCTTTATGTACAAATATTTATACCTTTATGTAATATATAAAAGGTATATAAAGGTATGAATATTTATACATAAAGGTCACATAAATATACATAAAGATCATATGAATATAACATAAAAATATCTATGTACAAATTTTGTTGAAATTCTTCATTTTTTTTTAAGTTATTTAACATAAAGGTCACAGAATTTATACATAAAGGTCACACAATTTGTATATAAAGGTCACCAACTTTGTACATAAAAGTTTTGGCTTGGAAGCTAAAAAAAAAAAATCAAAAGTGCACGGATCCGGGTCGACCCGGGTCGACCCGGATCGTATGTACACCAAGTGTACAAGAGACCTACTCTAACATAAAAATATCTATGTACAAATTTTGTTGAAATTCTTCATTTTTTTCTAAGTTATTTAACATAAAGGTCATAGAATTTATACATAAAAGTCACACAATTTGTATATAAAGGTCACCAACTTTGTACATAAAAGTTTTGGCCTGAAAGCTAAAAAAAAAAATCAAAAGTGCGCGGATCCGGGTCGACCCGGGTCGACCCGAATTGTATGTACATCAAGTGTACAAGAGACCTACTCTAACGAAATTAATATTTAATAAGTCTTATCTTGTCTAAAATGTATCATATCTTTTTGTGATTATATATGATATAAAGAGGAGTTTGGATAGTATTTGTGTGCACCAAGTGTATGGGTCATGATCTATGTAATTGGGCACGTGGGTCGGGTCGGGTCCGGTTTAACCCGAATCCACTCCCAATTTTTATTTTATTTTTAATTTTTAATTTATATTATAATCTTTATGTTGTAATAATATAACTTTTATGATGTAATAGTATAACTTTTATGTACAAATTTCATAACATTTTCAGTGCATAACTTATACTTTTTTCACTATAAAAATTCATGTTATATAGCCGAAACTTTTATGTTGTAATGATATAACTTTTATGTTGTAATAATATAACTTTTATGTATAGATTTCATAATTTTTTCAGTGAATAACTTATACTTTTTTCACTATAAAAATTCATGTAATATAGTCAAAATCTTTATATTGTAATAATATAACATTTATGTTGTAATAGTATAACCTTTATGTACAGATTTCATAACGTTTTCAATGAATAACTTATATTTTTTTTACTATAAAAATTCAATATAACCGAAACTTTTATGTTGTAATAGTATAACCTTTATATACAAATTTCATAACATTTTCAATGAATAACTTATACTTTTTTCAGTACTTGCATTGCAAAAGGTTATGTGCATATAACTAAAAGATTATAAAGATAGAACTAAAATGTTAAGTTCGCTAAATTAAAAGGTTATGTCAATATAACAGCAGAACTAGGGTTTGGGCATCTGAGGGTGCGTGTAGGAGTGTGAGGCGTGCGTGGAACTCGTGAAATGCACTCTCGGATCGGATCAACTCAGTTATAAGGATTTAAGATCCGGACACTTGATGTAGAAATTATTGTGGAGGAGTTTTTGTGTGAAATTGTTACATCATGTTACACATTAGAGTCAATATAAATCTTGTGGTCAATTAATTATATTAGATAATTTTTACATATAATAATAAAAATGTTATTTATGATATACAATTGCTCGAATGAATCATAAATTTAAAATCTTGAAATTGAAATTATTATTTAATACGCATAAATATATTACTATATAAGTACTATATACTATATATAAAAGAAAGTATTATACAAGATTATTATCCTGCTATCATTGATGTGTTATTAATCTAGTGCAATCATTTATTTAAAATTATAATATTTAAAGGTTCGAGAATTTTTACTTATCAGTGATAATATGAGATGTGTTCAAGATGGAGAAGAGAATATTACAATCATTTTATAATGTCACTTGTCAAATTATATTTTCTAAAACAATATATTTTTCCATATGTACATATGTGTATATATCAATCATCATAATAGAGAAAAAGGACCTAAAATCATCAAATCTTGAAGTGAAGATATTGAATTGATGAATCAAAAGTAGTAAGTTTGCACGTGGTTCAGAAGCCCTGAATATTTCTTTGCACCAACGTCTCATCCACATAATTAGACTTTGTATCACTTTCAGCTTTTCTAGCTAGCACTGTTTATTTAATTTTATACTTCGTTCTATATATCTATATATTTAAAAAGATAAATTATCTTGTGTATCTGGTAAATTCAGATTGATACGACCTGAATTCGTGAATTTTTTTTTTTTAATTTTATATTTTAACTTTTATGTACAATTTTGGTGACTTTTATGGATAAATGTTGTGATCTTTATGTATAAATGTTGTGGCCTTTAAGCATTGTAACTTAAAAAAAAAAAATCAACAAAATTTGTACATAAATATCTTTATGTGATATTCATGTGACCCTTATATCTATTCATGACCTTTATGTACATATATTAATACATTTATGTAATATATAAAAGTATATAAAAGTATGAATATTTGTACATAAATGTCACATAAATATATATAAGAATCATATGAATATAACATAAATGTTATTATGTACAAATTTTGCTAAAATTCTTCATTTTTTCTAAGTTATTGAATATAAATGTTACATAATTTATACATAAAAGTTGCATAATTTGTACATAAAGGTCACCGAATTTGTACATAAAGATTTTGGCCTAAAGTAAAAAAGAAAATTCAAAAACACGCGGATTCCGGTCGATCCGAATTAGAGGTACACTAAGTGTACATGAGACACACTCATTTAGAAATATTTTTAGTGAAAATTAGGGGTAAAACAATCACTTTAATTTGTTTGCCTTTTCTATTTCTCATCAATTTATTATAACTTCTATAATTATGATTTTACTTGATAATATTCTTATAAATATAAATTTTAAATTATAATTAATCATCAAATCATTTATAAATAAATTATATATTAAAAAATATAATATATTATCTAAAAGTACTATACTAGTTATAACAAATAACTATAACGAATATATATTTATAGTTATCATAGGGGAAAAATTACAAACAACATAATTTCAAATGCTAAACTATTTGTGTTATATTTTGCGAGCCAACTATGTCAAGCTGCGTCCCGAACAATTTGCTAACCAACTAAACAAATCGACTATCGTCGAGTTATGTTTATTTATTTTAACAAATCTTAAACGAGGTTTTACTTCATCGAACTTCAAATGGCTCGATTCATTTACATTTCTTACTACACCTATACACCATATGGAATACTTAGAATTGTCATCGAAACCCTAGCTACCGACAGCCGATTGCAAATCTTCAACCACGTTTGCCGTTTAAGATTTAACTCTTTCATGGTTGCTAATAAACTTCAATACCACATAACTTCATTTTCAATTTCTCAGTGGTTTCAGAATAATATAAAGCAATATTATAAAGAGGAGTCAATAATTGAAAGTTGAAACACAACAGAAAAGAAAAAGAAAATTAGAAGAAAAAATGTCGTATGGTCGTGTGCTCATTACTTATGTGTCGGCAATTTACACATACATATAATTCTTACCATGATCGAAAATTAATTATGCGTTGATATTGTGATTTTTTTCATGTCACATTCGCATATCACATATATGATTAGAATATAAAAACGAAATAGTAAACAAGAACGATACATCAATAAAGAGTCTCTCTCTCAGTTGGAGGTGAACAATCGATCGGTCCAACCGAAAATCTAAATTTGTCTTTTTTCAAAACCGAATCGAACCAATTTACTAACAAAAATCAAACGAACCAACTTAATCACTCGGTTCTGTTCGATTTATCTTATTTTTCGTGCAATTTGACGATTGCATCTTAAACCTGATCGAACCGAATAAAATCGAAACTTAAATAGCCTAATGTTGTGGTCGGTTCAGTTTTACTCACCCCTACTCTCAACATGATCTGAACTGTTGAATTTCTGGTGAAATGTGTTGCCTTTAGTTGTTACATTCCATTGATTTATCTCATTTTACACTTATCATTCTTTTCTGCTTCTGCTGTACAAAACAATCCAACATTTGGTGTTCCAAACATTGCAGATTCAAGCTAGTGTTTTCTGACAATTCATCATCTCTAAATCCAGCTTTTTTGCGTCTCAAATAAGCAAAAAAAAAAAAAAGGAAGAGAAGAAAAAAATTCTTGCACTTTTCGCAAAGCACCCCAAATTAAAAAAAGCAAAAAAAAAAAAAGGAAAAAAAAAAAAAAAGAAAAAGAAAAAAGCTATATATACTCCTCCACGTCTTCATTTTTCTGCCACCTTCTCCTCTTCTTTTCCTTTAATTGTTTCCTTACAATCATAATTATCAATAAATGGAACAATTTTCCGGCACCGGAAATGGTTTAACGGCGAAGTTGACGGTAACGTTGGGACAGATGACGGAGCCGTTGATCGTCCCTATGCTTAAAACGGCAGTTTATTTGTGCTTAGCAATGTCGACCATGTTGTTCGTAGAAAAGATTTACATGGCGATTGTTATTGTTCTGGTGAGGCTGTTTGGTCGGAAACCCGAGAAGCAGTACAAATGGGAGCCATTGAAGGACGATTTAGAGCTTGGAAACACGAACTATCCTATGGTTCTTGTCCAAATTCCCATGTACAATGAACGAGAGGTGTATCAGCTCTCAATCGGAGCAGCATGTGGGCTTTCATGGCCCTCTGATCGAATTATAGTTCAAGTTCTTGATGATTCAACCGATCCCATTATTAAGGTATATAGTTTGCTATATTTTATATTTTCTTTTACGTTTGATTTTGGAAGAATATCTCTTTTTAATTCCTTCTTTGTTCCATTTTTCATATCCTATTGTGCCTTGAGACCATGTAGTGTTATAAATTCTAGATAGCAATCAAATCATCTCGCAAAATTGGCTATTAAAATTACGTAGTTTTACCAACAGTAGTAAAATTAAAAAAGAAATGGTGTTGATAGAAATGGCCAAAAATAAACAAAAATTATGGTGCTAATAATTTTTCTTTTTTCTTGAATTGAAATGGATAGAATATGGTGCAAATGGAATGCCAAAGATGGGCAAACAAAGGGATAAATATTAAGTACGAAATTCGAGGTAATAGAAAAGGATACAAAGCTGGGGCACTCAAAGAAGGACTCAAACATTCCTATGTTAAGGAATGTGAATTTGTAGCAATATTTGATGCTGATTTTCAACCCGAATCTGATTTTCTTTGGAGATCTATCCCTTTTCTTGTTCACAATCCTAGCCTTGCTCTCGTCCAAGCTCGTTGGATGTTTGGTACGTTTCCTACTTACATTTTATCGCTTTTATCAATTCATATCATATGTATAAATGATAATATCGTCAATTTATTTCAAACGTTTACTTGTAACGGATGATCTCAGCTGCAAAGATAGAATTTTATGTTTTTAGGCCAGACTTTCTATTATGTGTGATAGATTGATGTACAATTTTGAAATTATGCATACGTCAAATAGTATCACTTAATTTAAAATGTTATAGAGACTAGTTTCATCCAATTTTTGGGTTTCTATGATTTCTTTGATGTCCTTTGATTGGTATAAATTATAAATACAAAAATAAAAATACTCTTAAATTAAGAGTAGAATAATCCAACCTACTTTGTTATTAAAGTATTTACTGAAAAGTACTTTGCTCCTTTTATCCAACCTTTTAAAAAAAAGAATTCTTTTACACCTAATTTTTTTTGAGCAAATTGTCCTCATTGCACAGAAATTTGGTGTGTTTTAACCTGTTTGAGTGGTGGACCTTATCCCAACTTTTCTTGAAAATTGGTATAATTCATGCTATATTGATAAATTAATCAATCTTCCATTTATGTACAAATAAGCACATGCCGAAATTTTATATGTAAATTAATAAACGCCATAAATTGTATTTGTGTAATTCATCAGATGAAGAATTTATAAGAAAGGTAAATTTTAATTTTGATTTTGATTTTTTATGTAAGACGTTTTCCATTTTCAACTAATAAGTATTTATTTTTCAATTTTGATCTTCTATATTTTATTTTTTCAATTTTAATTCATTTGTAGTCGAAATTTTAAAATTATTGACTTGAGCGTCGGAATTTCTAACGTGTCAATCAAATTCCAACGGCCAGGATAATAATTTTGAAAATTCTGATCAAAATTAGACTAAAATTAAAGAAAATTAAAATATAAAGAATCATAATTAAAAAATGGATATTTAATTGTGAAAAATTGAAAAATGTGCCCCGTATATAATATCAAAATTGAAACTAATATTTTACAAGATCCATAGTTAAGCTTCTTTAATGGCACATGAAAAAAAAAAGTTACATACCTGATTACTTGGATGGGTATATTACAGTGAATGCAGATGAATGCATGATGACAAGAATGCAAGAAATGTCATTGGGTTACCACTTCACTGTGGAGCAAGAAGTTGGCTCATCTACACATGCCTTTTTTGGCTTCAATGGTGATCACCTGTTAGACCTTGCTCACATGCTGTTTGTGAAATGTCCTGTTAATATACTTTCTTCTCACTTGAACACAATGTGTTTGTTAAAATGCCTAGGAACCGCCGGTGTGTGGAGAATGGCAGCCATTGACGAGGCTGGAGGATGGAAGGATCGTACGACGGTTGAGGACATGGATTTGGCTGTGAGGGCCAGTCTTAAAGGCTGGAAATTCCTCTATCTTGGCTCTCTAAAGGTATACATACATGCATGCATAAAGAAGAAAGAAACCAATGTATTAGCTTGCATTTTTTCAGTTATGGAGGTTGGATTTTGTAGGTAAAGAATGAATTGCCAAGCACCTTCAAAGCTTACAGGTATCAACAACACAGGTGGTCATGTGGCCCTGCTAATCTTTTCAAGAAAATGTTTTTGGAGATTTTGAGAAACAAGGTAATTTAGCTTCTTAATCTAAAGATTGATTTGCTTCTTAATCACACTCATTGTTTTGCTGTTTAATTATGTGCAGAAAGTGTCTGTGTGGAAGAAGGTTCATGTAATATACAGCTTCTTCTTCGTGAGAAAGCTCGTTGCTCATATAGTCACATTCGTGTTCTACTGTGTAGTACTTCCTGCGACCGTGTTAGTACCCGAAGTCCAAATTCCGAAATGGGGAGCCATTTACATACCTTCCATCATCACCCTTCTCAATGCCGTTGGAACCCCAAGGTTTGTTTGTCTTCTGTATTTCATCTCGTATTTCATTTGGTAAACGCACATTGGTTATGACAACATCAACCGTGTTAAGGTCGCTCCATTTGGTGGTGTTTTGGGTCCTTTTCGAGAATGTGATGTCACTACATCGAACAAGAGCAACCCTGATCGGCTTGCTGGAGACGAGAAGTGTGAACGAGTGGGTTGTGACCGAGAAACTTGGAGACGTTCTCAAGCTAAAATCAGCAACGAAAGCATCCAGAACGCCCCGATTTAGGATTGGACAAAGGTAGTGTTATTAACAACCATTGTTCTGTGTCCCACGTGCTATCTATCCAATTTAAAAACATCTTCGTTTAAAAACACACTTACATCCATTAACATCCAGAAATAATATATATCTCTCTTCTCTCTCTTCCCTCTCACTCTCTCACACATACTAGAGATGTTTTTGGTATTTTTCATGGAAAACACACACCTTAAAACATGCACACAATAACTAAGAAAAAATATTTTAGTTAATACACGCCTTAAAACATCAATGTAGAGATGCTCTCAGACATCATTAAGATTTAACAATCAGCAAGTGACAAAATTTGTTGTCTTTTGTCTTTAACAGAGTCCAATTGTTGGAGGTAGCAACTGGATGTTATCTCTTGTTCTGTGGTTGTTATGATGCTGTGTTTGGGAAAAACCACTATTTTGTGTATCTCTTGGTTCAAGCAATGGCCTTCTTCATCATGGGATTTGGTTATGTTGGCACATTTCTTCCTTCTTAGGACCATCAAAATTTACATATATTCTTGTTTCTTTCTCAAGTTTGTTGCTTGCAGAGAGGTGGCTATTCTTTGAAGATTAAGCATAAGAGTTGGAGTTGAGATTATAATTTTTATTTTTATTTTTTCATGTATACTTGGGTATACTTATGAATTTTACTGCATGAATAGTAGTTCCACACTTCATAAATTATGAGACATTAAGTAATTAAATATTGTTCTGTTATTGCATGAACCATATTCAACTGAAATTTACATCTCAGTTACTTTGAAGTGACTAAGATAAAAATTATTAATTTAAGATCATAAAGGTAAAACTTATAATTAGAGACTTGTAAAATTAGGATTTTGTTTGGCACATTACGGTTCCTGATTATTTAAAAATACTTTTAAAATGATAGTTTCGAAATGATATGTTTGATAAATTTCCTGTATATGAAAGAAACTAAAAAAATAGAATAATTATACGTAATGATAGACCTAAATATTTGAGATGTCTAACGTGTCTTCACTTTTATGGAATTTTAAGCGATAATTTCATCTTTGAATTCCACGACCGTTAATTTTAAATTTTTAGGTCTGAATTGATAATTAACCTATCTTTCATCATTTAAATTGATAAAATTTATATTTAAAAAATGGGATTTTTGTGTGAAATTTCCTTATGCTTTGAAAAATCAATGTAAAATCCTCTTGTTCTTTAAAAATTAAGCGAAATCTCCTTATGGTTTCTTAAATATTGTTCGAAATCCTCAACTCTGTTAATAATAATGGAAGTGTTGTGCACTTGTTCTTCAAGTGGTTTTTAATATTTTTTTTCACTTTTTTACTATATAATGATATATTTGTCCTTCTTAAACTATATTAAAAGTCTCATTTTCTTATGGGGATTATTTACAATCGTAAATGCTTCCTTCAAACTTATTTTCTACACTAACACATATTTCTTTATTTACTTTTTTTTTTTTTCAATTAATTCATATTTCAGATGTTAATTTTTACTTAATTATTTACGTTATTGTAAATAATGTCAATGGTTAGTACATATGTTTATTTTTACTCTTGTTTATTTCAATTTTTTTATTGATTTTTATTTCGTTACTTATAACATTAATGATGTTTTTTTTCTGTGTTTTTTTTACAATGTTAATTTTTATTTAGTTATTTATTTTATTACTATTAATATATACGGTTGATATATGGGTTATTGGAAACTTAGAACACTATTTTTAAGTCATTCACCAATAAAAGATACTAACTTTTCAGACCTCAAAGTTGAGCACTAACTTTTCAATTTAGATGATTTTAGGACAAAAAAATCACAAATTTCGGGCCAAATCACCTAAATTTGCGAATCAATTCAGCAAAAACTCAAATATCATATTATTAGACTTGAAATTTATGATTACAGGACCTGAAAAGTTAGTGTGCTTTAATGATGAATTACTTAAAAATAGTGTCCTAAATTTACAATTTTCCCATTGATAAATATATTTCTTTCATTACTCTTTTTTCAGTTCATTTTTTTTTCAATATTAATTTTTTATTTCATTATTTATTTTTATTAATGTCAACTATTGATCATGAAGATAAGATTAAAAAGATAATATTAAAAAAAATGTAAAATATATAAAAATTTAAATGATTAAATACTTAAGAATTGTTAGGTATAACAAACAAAATTAAGCATACCAAAAAACAATTAACATACCAATTTGTCAGCAATAAACAAAAAATAATAAAATTTATATAAGAAAACTTGAAACATATCAATTTGTAAGAGACATGTAAAAAATAAAAAATAAAAAATTATAGAGAAAAATTTGGAACATAACTTATATTCGCTTCAAGTTCTCCTTCTAAAATAAAATGTACTTCAATAGCAAATTTTCTCATTGTTCATGTCTTTAATCATCTTGATTTCTCCAAGAAATTCAATGGATTTTTCATTTTTTTGTATGAATATCGAATATTTTTTTTGAAGAAAAATAGTATACTAATTATATTTAGAGTCTCGTTAATTATACTTTGAGGTTAATTGGAGGTGAAACAAGTATAATATCGAATATTTCCACATCTTCCTCATCAATCATCAACATTAATAACAATAAAATAAATAAAAATACATAAAAAATTAATATTGTAAAAAAAAATTAAAAAAAAACTAAAATAAATAAAGAAGTATAAATAGAAACCATTGTCATTTATAACAATAAAATAAATAATTAAATAAAAAAATTAACTTTGAAAAAATATGAACGGAAGAATACAAAAGTAAAAAGGGAATATATGTATCAACCATTAACATTAATAACAATAAAATAAATAATTAAGTAAACAATTAACATTGTAAAAAAAATGAAAAAAAGAAAAGAAATAGATGTTAATGTAGAAAATTAGCTTGAAGGTTTCAATCGCAAGAAAACCTCACAACAAAATGAGTCTTTTAATATAGTTAAAGAAGGCTAAATATGTCATTATATTGCAAAAAAAATGAAAAAAAAAAAAACGCATGAATAACATGTGCATAATACTTCCGCTAACATTAACAGAATTGAAGATTTCGGATTGTATTTAAAATATCACAAGAGAATTTCATACAATTTTTAAAATATACAAAAGTTTCATGTTGTTTTTTGAATTTCGCACAATTATTCCTTTAAAAAATTATATATTATTCACAGAGCATACATGCAACCTTTTCAAAATACATAAATAACTTAATTTTGTCTTATTTGGATTCATAAATTTTGGTCTCGCATATATGATGTGGATGCGTAGGCATTTTCCTTCATGCCGAGTGTCGAGAGTTGCCCAGGCCCAGCCCATTTCTTCATTAATTATTTGTTGGGCTTTATTTTATTTATTAGTTGCTTATTTCCCAGTAGTTAAGTTTATGGGCTTTATTTGAAGGTTTGAGACGAAAACTATTTATTTGCTTTTGCAGCTTTCATTTTGGGCTTACGCTTTCGTTCATCTCTTTATTTATAAACAAATAGTTTATACTCAAACAAGAATATTCTCTCAATTATTTCTGTTAAGATATAACTAAACACATTTTATGTAATTACATGATTTCCGATAGGGGGTGTTCTAACGTGTTTTGTTTTTTTAAATAATAATACATCATTACAAGGGATTTTATATTCACCACTGCAGAATTTTGTTTAAAATATTTTATTGGGAATCTTCAAAACATAAATTAATATGAATAAAATTTATATGAGACCTTTAATGAATTTCATTTCATAAAATTAGTCAGTCCACAATTCACTGACCCATAATAATCAATATAAGAGTTTGTAATAAATTTGATCAATTTTACGAACTTAGTGATGAGACTGTTACATTAATTTTTATAATCAATTACATTTTAATAGTGGTTGGCGATTTTTTTTTTGGCAAAACTGCCCTTGGCCATTACCTTCAAAAGCAGTTTGTAGAAGATTTCAACATTTACCCATAAATTTAGCTTCCGACTAATTCGAATCCAATAATAAATCGTTTTAGAAATCTTATTCTAAAATTAATTAATAGCTAAAGTAAATCAAAATTTAAGAGCTAGAGTGTGTATGTTAGAAGTCCCTAAATTTTATGTTATGAAAACTAGAGATAGCTTGATCCTCTTTTAAATTAATAATATTTACTAAGGATTTGGTGAAAATTCCGTCATACGAAAAATAATCAATGAAACCATGTCATTTTTAAAAAAATATTTTCATCAGAACTATGGACAATTTATTATTATATTATGTAAAATTTGTAGTCATTCATTAGAATTGATCCAATACAATAAATTATATCAATTTAAAATTCATACTGTAGAATAAAACAATTCAAACTTTATAGAAAAAGTTATCCAATTATGAAGGGTTGAAACTTGTAACATGTTATCTTTTTTGATGGTGCTTTTTTTTCCCTGGGTTGTGACCGTCTCTGACCCTTTGGGCCTTTATGGGCCTGTAACGTATATTCTGTGTATTTATCCGTTCCTGGGCTTCTAGTTGGTCCGTTTATCATTATCCTTTTTTCCCCAAAAAAAAACAAAAATGTAATTTATTTAAAAAGGTCAAAGAAAAAAGAAAAAGGAAATTAAAAGATATTTAATCGTAGGCTTGTAGCTCATTGTCCGTTCCATTCTCTCTCACACAGTGTGGGTGTAACCAGTCATTGATATATCCGCCCCACAAGCGTACCAACCGCCTCCTTAAAGCCCCACAATATCACTTTTCTTCATTGTCCGCTTCTCACCACCAACAATGGCAGCTGCAACTGCAACAACCGCCACATTCGCCGTCACCAAGCTCATCGCCTCCTCCACCCCTAAGCTCAAGAAACCCTTCTCCCTCCTCTCCCCGCAGCGAAACGCCTCCTCCCTTCTCTCCTCCTCACTCCCCATCCGCCGCCGTCAATCCCTCAGATTCTCCGCCGTCCCCAAAATCTCCGCCACCATCTCCGTCGGAGACAAGCTCCCCGATTCCACACTCTCCTACTTCGACTCCTCCGACGAGCTCCAGACCTTCTCCGTCTCTGACCTCACCTCCAACAAGAAGGCCATCCTAATCGCCGTTCCCGGGGCCTTCACCCCCACCTGCTCGCAGAAGCATCTCCCCGGCTTCGTCGAGAAGGCCGCCGAGTTTAAGGCGAAGGGCGTGGACACAATCGCCTGTATCTCCGTCAACGACGCCTTTGTGATGAAGGCGTGGAAGGAGAATCTGAAAATCAATGACGAGGTTTTGCTTTTGAGTGATGGAAACGGCGATTTCACTAAGGCGATTGGGTGTGAGCTCGATTTGAGCGATAAGCCGGTGGGGTTAGGTGTGAGGTCCAGAAGGTATGCGATCTATGCTGAAAATGGCGTTGTGAAGATCTTGAATTTGGAGGAGGGCGGCGCTTTCAATGTCAGCAGCGCCGAGGATTTGCTCAAGGCAATCTGAGAGTATAAATTTCGTTTATCTCTTTCTGTTGTCTTTTGAAATAGAGGAACTTCTTTTACAATGAGTTGATTTCTTGGTATTCGGTAGGTGCATGAAATGGTACTGTGTTTTGAAATAAAGTGGGAAATTGAATAAGATTGTTAGGGTTTGAATTTTGAGAAATGAGGATTAGTTGTGTGCTATTACTGTGTTATTTCCTTTTCTTTTGGTTCATCAATAAAGTAATCAAAATGCTTATAAGACACTTATGTTGAGGTAGAAAAATGGGATGAATTTGGTATAGTGAGTGTCGATAGGTTATGAATTTACTCGAGCAGCGAGTAAGGTGATCGAGGATTTGGTATCGACAACTATACTAGTAATCTTGATCTGGACATTTGATGCCTAGTGTGAATGGATGAATGTTTCTTCTTGTGTGTGAAATGTCTTGTAAATATGAATTGCAGGTTATGTGCTTTGAGTATTTACCGATTCCTCTCTGAATTGACTGCTTCGTAGTAATATGAATTGATGGTTGGAGTGATGAAAATGTGCTTCATATTGTGTAGTATAGCACTATAGCTCCTTTGGATGACACAATCATATAAATACGGAGCATATAGATGGTTAGAGTATGTTTTTGGTTAAGGAATTATATGTCATACACTTTTTGCCTTTTTTTTTTTTTTTTTTTTTTCGTTTGGTCTCTCAAAACTCCTTTGGCTAAGAAAGATTTCACTGCATATAATGACCTGCTGTGTTGAATTTTTCTTGAGGCTGTGAGGATTAGAGACTACGATTTTGAATGTGATAAGGTCACTATGAATCTTAAAGCTCCAAGGAGAATTTTTCTTTTTTCAGGGTTAAGCCGTAATAGCTGTGATTTAATACTGAAAACGCCATATTATGGATGCATTTCAGGTATATTTTGACTGATGAGCTTGTGTCTAGAAGAGAGATTGTCTCTTAAGGGTTCAATAAACTTGTGTAGAAAGAAAGAAAGAAAGAAAGGGCTTTTTGCCTTTTGGTATATCTTCACAATATTCAAATTAATACAGCTCTTACTCTGTAGTATTTCCTTCTACAGCCTCATCTGCTTAAAGGAGCCCTTATCTCAGGGTTTCTTAGGAATTTCACATTTAAATATCCAGGATCGATTGCTCTTATTTGTTTCGTGAACGTTATGAGTTGTGATTTGTGTCTGTTTCTTCTATTTTCTTGTTATCTTTTGCCGTGGAAGAGGAGACCTCTTCACTTGCAATAATGATCAGATTTGCTGGTAATCTTGTACAAGGTTTGAAGCCCTTAATATGGTAATTTAGTTGAAATCTTGGTTATGCTAGTCTGGTCTCTGTTGCTTAAATACTTTCTTACTTTATGCGAAACAATTTTAAACCAAGTTAAATTAAAATTGAGAGAAAAGTGTATTTCAACTTGTTTGATAAGTTTCAGGTTCTTTGTTATGGTTAAAGTGGTGTTTATTGGCAACTCAATTGCCAGAGATTTTTGTTTCAAATTGTATTTTCTTATTTTCATTAAAATCAAGGCAAATAGGGCCTCTTTTCTCAAATTATGTTTCAATCAATAATGGCAAGGAAAAAAATTAGGTGAGATCATTATAATTTAATTTTATTATTAAGTAAAGAGTTCTGTCTCATAGTTGTATATGAGATATTTTATTCCAAATAGTGCTTTATTTTATATACTTCATTTTATGAGCACAGCATGTGTCTAGTGAGATTACCAGGAGACGCATCATCTATTAAAAGAATTGTTATATAAAATGACATTATTTGTTACAAAGTAATTCCATTGCATTTCAGTTATCGATTTTTAGTAGATATCGATTAGTGGAAGTAGTAAATTTTTTTGGAGTAATATAAGTAAATAATATAGCTGAATTGATTTTATTTATTTATTTTTAATGAGTTAGATGGAGTGGAATGGAGTGAATAAAGACTAAAAGTTTGGTGTGATTCAGATTCGAATCCTGATCATCACTATTTGTATATTTGTAGGGGTGGATACTATTTGAGTTACAAGGTATGTGGTAGCTAAATTGATTCGTTGAATTGAACTGGATCGGAAATTTGGTCAATAAAAATTGTAAAATAAAAAATTCAATTGAATTTGGAGTCAAGTATTGAGAATTCGATGGTTAAAGATTATAAATTAAAAAAGTTTCATTGTTTTTTCTGATTTGATAATTTGGCTAGCAAGTTTTATTAGAAAATGTAAAAAAATCCATTAAGAAAAGTTTTAAAAATGACAAATTCACTAAGCTATACCTAAAAGTAATAATAATACCATAAAAGGAGTGTGAAAATGTTATGTATGAAAATATATAATTAAAATTTTACTTTCGATCGATTGGCCGAAATAAAAGTTTCAAAAACTAACATATTAGGAATTCAAAAACAACAAAACAAGATAAAATTGTCAATTCAATGTCAATCTCAATTAAAATTTAGGTTTTTTCTATTTTTGTTTAGTTTAACCAATTTGCTTACTTATTAACAACCTTTGAGAAAATTATGAAAATGTTAAAATACTTATAGTAGACAACTCTAAATATGTTTATTGATAATGTGTAGTGATTTCTAACCGCGCTGTCGTGACGCGATAAAATTAATTATGTTCTTTCCTAACCTAACCAACTAGTAGTAGGGCAAGTTAGATATCGAACCCGCGGAGAGTGAAGAATAAACTATGTCACTTATGTTCAATTCAAGAAACAGAAAAAATTGAGAGTTTTTATGATTGAGAATCACTAACGAATTAAATGAGAAATCAAGTCTTAATCAATGTAACACCCCTCTCTCAAATTATCATACAATTATCACACCTAGTCTAACAACAAGCTCTGTTAAAACGAATCGTCTCTTAAGATTAGTTAAATTAAGATAAGATCACTAATTAACCATATTTAATTGAATAACCTAGAACAAGCTAGTTAAATTAAGATAAGATCATTAATTAACCATATTTAATTGAATAACCTAGAACAAGCTCTCTAGATTTAATTTATTAAATGCATTAATTACCAAGACGATAGGGTGAACTAGACTCCGAATATATAAACTCGATTCAATAATTTAGGATTATGTTACCCTAGAGATGCACGACCTCTAGTTTACTACTTATAAAAATTAAACCACAACAATTAGGATTCATAATTTAAAATTCTAGCAATCAATTATCAACACTTAACCTAGGTGGTCAATCCAAATTAAACATCAAATAATCGAAAATGATATGCACAGATAACATAATCAATTCCAATCAAATATCGAGAAGGGAAAACAAAATTAATTAAAACATAAAAGAAATATGGGTTCGAACATCACTGCTAACCGGAATTGAAAGATTAGTCGATCATCCTTGTAATCGAATCCATAAAAATAATTGAATAATCCATCATCAAATTAAATTGGAAAAGAAAAATAAAAAAAATTGTTTCTCTCTCTACAAGCTGCGTCACTCCCTTTTTCTCTCTACAGGACTCTCCTCTCTCTTCACAACTCTCTTCTGCACGTGAGTCCTTCCTTTTTAACTTGTGAAAAATTGATTTTCTTTTTCTTGGAGGGAAAGTTGGCCCATTATTTCTTCAACACAGCCGGCCCTCAAGGAGTGGGAAATGTGCCTCTAGCTCAAATCTTCTTTCTTGAGTCTTACTAATTAAATTACGCCCAATTAGCTTCTTCTCGATCCATGGTTAGATTTCTCGACTCCAATTTACTCCAAAATTCCTAAATTAATCAAGAAAATAAATAGTGAAGCATTTGGAGTTCAAAAATACATATATATATATATATATATAGGAAATTGATGCATTCAATCATATCAAAAAGCATAAAATCTCAAATTAATTCACAACAATATGCACCAATTTTCTACCTATCAATTTCATTCTCTAGTCATATAAAAAATTAAAAAAATAGATTTATTAAATTTCTAACACATCAACTATAAATACATATTAATGTACTAACGAGATAACAAGACTGATGAGAATTAACAATACATAAAATACTTTTTGACTCATTGTTTTCTTTACTCTTTCTTCCTCACTTGAGTGTTCATCGTTGAGATCATAATAAATGTTTTATTTCATGATAATCATAACGTGATGACTTATGAAAGATTGTACTATCATTACAAAATAAAAATAAAAATTAGTTATTGGGTTTGAAAATTAATTTTTATTTTTTTTATCACTTAAAAAAAAAGTTTAATTATTTCATGGGTACAAAGGGCATTCCAACCCTTACATCATACAAATCGTATGGAACTTACAAGAATTTCACAATTCAATACACGTTTTAGGATCTACTAGCCAACTAGCAATATATACATCATTTAAGTTTCTTTTTTTTTTTTAAGAACACCCAGATCATATGTAACAATCCCGATTAATTTATGCAAATAAACACATTAAATATGAATAATCGATGGATATTGAATCAAGGGTAAAAGAATTTATATTGATGATTGTGACTTTTTTGGGGAATATTACAGGACAATTTCTAGTATCAAATGGGAAAATGAAGAAATATAAAATAGATGTTCGACTGGTTGATCCTCCTTAGCTCACCAATCAATCACTTGAAAAATGATACTGGGTTATGATGATAATTGGCTGATGAAATTATGCAGGTGGAAAAGAGGAAAGTTTAGAGAGGAAAAGCTAGAGGAATAATACCTCAATCATACACACACCACCCATGATACAGGGAACGAAAATATATGAATATTCTCTGTCATTCCTGCTGAGTTTGTTAGCCAGCAGGACACATCTCCACCCTTTATTAAGATGTCAATCCAATGGTTGTAATTGCTCCTGATATAATATCTTTCCCTCCAAAATTTATGATGAAAGTCACGTGCCCTTTACCCAACGATGACGTTTTATACTCTGCCCCAATCTGATTGGAAATCCCTTGCCTTAATTTTATTAATGGCCCCAATTTAAAATATGAATATAACATATATTTATTCAGGTCATTACATCATATTCTAATCTTTATCTCTTCAACTATCTTGGTGAAATCAAACCCCCATTCGTTTCTAATCTTATGAATATACCAAACCACCTCAACCCAAATTGTAGCAGCTATTCTTGCTTGTTTTCCCCCTTCCAAGAATATCACAATGTCGAAGAAAGTGTATAATGGGGTCAATATGCGTAATCATATAAACTTCCAATCAACTATGACATTCACTTTACAAAATGATAACGAACTTACACTTAAAGAAAAGATGAATTAGTGTCTAAAATTAAAATTAATTTATATATGTTATGATCAAGATCAGACTTCCAAACACATGCAAGAGCTTCAAGAATTGCAGTACAACATCAATAAAAACAATCAAGAAATGTAGATGAAAATGATAAAGAGAGACGCGAGTTTTAACGTGGTTCGGCGCTCAATCGCAGCCTACATCCACGGCCAATGGATGGCAAATGAATTCACTAAGAATCAACACAAGAATCAAATTACAGAAACACTGAAACTAGGGTTTATCAACCCAGAAATTGAAGAAACTCAAACTCTCTCAATACTCGACTAATTGATCTCATTCTAACTCCTATACATGCGTATTTATATGTGGAATAAAACCCCTCTGTCAATTTCTAGAAACCCCCGCAAATCGCCCGTGAATTTCAGTTTCAACTTCTAGGGTTCGCGCAGGAACATTTGCAGCCCTAATAACTGAAATAACCGCTGCGAGCCGCTCCTTCTTCCCAGCTTCGGTTGATGATGATCCCGATCGGTTCTTGAGGAAATGAGTCCGATTCTGAGCTTCTGACATCATGCTTGATTTAATTCTACAATATATATGCTCATAACTTTCATATAACAATAATTTTCTTAGTAAGATTCTTAAAATATCGCCATATAAATTTAATTCTATATGAGGTGATGGTCAATCAATCTAAAAATTGTGAATAATGATACTATCTCATAAAATTATATATCTAAATCAGTTCTGTATAATTATTTTTGGGAACTTATTACACTCATTTAAGTAGACTAATTCACCCTCTTAACTCAGTTTCATGACGCATAGAACCATGCGCATCATAATTATTCGTATCACAATTTATTTGTTCAATTAATTTAAAGATCATTACTCATTTAGTCAATGGACTTTATAAATTTTAAGTTCATAATGACAAAATTATTGATTTATTGTTAGTAACATCAACTTTAAAAGATTCCGATTAGTCGAAACTATTAATTAATTTTGACGAAATTTTATTTGAAGTTATTTATAAATTATTCTATTTTATATGTTAAGTAGGAGCCATGAACCTCACCATCTTTTTTTTTCTTTTTCTTTTTCTAAAATTTCTCGTCTTCCAATTTGAAAACGATCACTAAATTTAATTTAATATGTGGCTCTTGGAGTTGGTGATAATGTAGGTTTTAGTTTCAAGAGCACCGACCATATGGTTCATGTTGATTTTTTTTTTTTTTTGGCCCCCTACAAATGCAACAAGCAATAACTAATATAAAATTAAAACGAAAATAAAGTTAGCTTTATTTTCTTGCTTTTCTTTTTCTCGTTTATTTATTTATTTATTTATTTTATTTGCAAATTCGTCCTTTTATTTTATGGCAATTAATTAATGGATGGTGGATTCATACAGAAGCATCAGCGTCATGAGTCATGAAGTATCATTGACCACCAATGGATATTATTATTCTATGATAAAAGAATATATTATTTTATTTGATGCATGAATGGTGATGTCAATTTTGTTGATAAAAGAAAATATAATTATGTCAAATTTTAAAATAAACTTCTTCCAACAATATAATAAAAATTGGAATGATATTTCATAATTTGATCCCTCCAGAAAATTGATAATTCCTATGTGCTCCAAATTAAATATAAAAAGTCTGAATAATTTGTTTATAGATTATCACGTGTTAGAATATTATGATACATTTATATGATTCTATGCAAGTGATGTATACGGACACCATAAAAATGATATAAAGCATTAATTTGCAGTAAAAGATTTTGTACATGAAGAAAAAGAATATTCTTAGCATCTAGAAAAAATTTCTTCACAATTGAGAATAAAAAAAAACAATTAAAATGTTTATACAAAAACATTAATAGGGAGGAAAATATGTATTTGTGTGACATCTAGTTGTGTATTGTGTTGCTATAAATAGAAATATACGTATGAGATTCTATACAAAAACAGGACTGTATATCTCTATTTATAAATATGGAGTCTCTATACTTTAATTTAAATCAAAATTAAGCCTCAACATTTCAGGATTAATTATTGTAATTTTTTTCTTTTCTTAAAATTTGGTTTAAGATTCAGTTGCAAGTGTCTTCAAGTAAAAAATTAAGTTAATTTAAAAAAAAAAAAAAACTAACACAAAAGTCAATGTTAAAACAAATAAAAACTACAAGTATCAATTTTTATATAAATAAATGAAAATCAGAAAATCAAAAATAAATGTTAAAAATGTAATAATTAAAATATCTAATTTTGAATCTTTGAGAGTTTTAGAGCATTTCCAGCAATATGTTGAATTCTTAACAATTTCACATGTTTCCACTCTAACAATTTGTAAATGATCACACTTAACCATCTCAATTATCATTATTGCGTTGTATCTAATGCTGAGAATTTTTTGGGATAATATTATAACAAAACTTAATTTATATATTTATTTTCAATTATAGACTCAAAATTTAAAGTTTCTCAACAAGGTGTTAAATTTAATTCCCCCCATTTAAAGTTTGAAAATTAGATTGAGAATGCAATATAAAATCTCATCTTCTTTTTCTTTTTATTTATATTTATAGATTTATTTATATTTAAATATGTATTTATATTTTAAATAAATAAAGACAAGTTAATTCAATTTTAGAACAATCTTCATCCGATTTATATTAATATATATATATATATATATATATATATAATTAATGCAATTCATAAAATTAAGATTCCTTTATTTTCTTAATTTTACGGATAAAATTATAGAAAATCGATTTTAATATTAATAAGTTTAATATAAATTATATTTTATGAATTGAATTAATAAAATATATATTTAATATAAATTAAGACAAGTAGGAAGAAGATTGTTCTTAAAGTACACTATTTGTCTTACTTTACCCAAAATATGAATACATATTTAAATATAAATAAATCTATTAATACAATTAAAAAAATATTTTCAATTGAGAACTCAATCTAATTTTCAAACCTTAAATTGAGAAAGAAAAAAAAAGTTAAATTAAACCATTTATTGAAAAATTTTAAAATTTGGGTCTAAAATTAAAGCTAATCTATAAATTGGATCTTGTTATGAAAATTTTCCAAAATTTTTTCTTTTCTATCATTCATTTTGTTTACATTTGTTTTTTTTTTCCTTTTTTTTCTTTAAATTTTGATTGTTATTAAATTTTATAACTTTACTTACATCACAATCAATCTATTAGATATTAATATTTAAGATACTTTAATTATATGCAAGTAAAATTAAACAATATCATATATTATTTGAATAATAATAAATATCATGATTATTGAACTATATAATAAATTTTTAATATTACAGAGCTACGTGCAATATTTAAACATTACATTATAATAACAGTAAAAGTTACATAAAATGTAATGATTTATTTAACTAATAAAAATTATAAAATCAAAATAATAATAATAATAATAAAATATGAAATATTCCTAAATAATGCAAATAATAATTTTCTTGTGCAGCTTTAGAGATGTCCTTACGGACGCCAACTAGTGACCCCTTCTAAAATGAGTATCGAGTTTTCGACATAGCCGAGGCAATCGAAACCTTAAATCAGATCAAGATCAACGGTTGTAATTAGCCCATCTCCTCCAATATATACGTGGGTTATATCCCCCTCACTTTCTTCAATAGCAACAACCACTTTTCCTCTCAACTACTCTTTCTCTCTAGATCTAATCTCTCTCTCTCTCTCTCTCTCTCTCTCTCTCTCTCTCTCTAATGGCGACTATCCAGTGCGTCAAGGCCCGTCAGATCTTCGACAGCCGTGGAAACCCTACGGTCGAGGTTTGCCCATTACTTTGTTCTACCATTCGCACTCTAACCAGTGTTTTCCTTTTAATTTCATTGATTCGTTTCATTTCTTGCTGAATCTATCCATTTTCATCAGTCTAAGCAACCTTCGTTGATCGAGTATGTTTCCGTTGTAATAACACTACAGCGGTTTGATTATTTGAAAATATTCTTCGTAATAATTAATAATGGTTGATCGCTTGATGTGACTGTAGGTTGATGTGCATTTGTCTAATGGAATCTGGGCTAGAGCTGCTGTTCCGAGTGGTGCATCAACTGGTAAGATCTTTAACATGCTTTCTAATATCTATGGGCTTTAGAGTATATGTAATATGACAATATACAATGTCTATTTGCACATATACATGTGGGTGTGTGTGGGTGTGTGTGTTTTCGTAGATAGCCATGATAAAACTCAATATTTGATTTGCCTTGTAAGTATGGCGAGATACACTTTTAAGTACATGGAGGCTTAGCTGTAGATTCTCTGTTTATTGGTGTATTGGAATGAATATGTATTAAATTCTTGTTTTCATTTAGGAATTTACGAGGCTCTTGAACTGAGGGATGGAGGATCGGAGTACCTTGGAAAGGGTGTCTCAAAGGTTAGTGTCTTGGATATGGATTATCGATCATTCTTATTGATGTATCCAGTTGCTATTTGCTGATGCTAATGTTTTCTAGGCTGTTAACAATGTGAACTCGATTATTGGACCAGCCCTCATTGGAAAGGTTTGTCCTGTAACTTAAGAGTCTTGTTGTTTATGTTGATCAGAGAATCAATCCCACCAAGTGTGTTGAATGATGTTTATTTTGCAGAACCCAACAGATCAAACTGGTATCGATAATTTCATGGTTCAACAACTCGATGGAACCCAGAATGAGTGGGGCTGGTGCAAGCAAAAGGTACTTTAGTAGACAACTGTTTCTTTGGTTACCTTTCTTGAGTAATAGATTTCAACTGACATTTTGTTCTTCTTTTTGTTTAAGCTCGGTGCAAATGCAATTCTTGCTGTGTCTCTTGCTGTGTGCAAAGCTGGAGCTGCTGCCCTTAACACCCCTCTATATAAGGTATAGAATATTATTCGTCTTATAATGCATTTCCGACATTGTTTTGGTCAGATATTGTTCAATGATGTTGTTGATGTAATTGTTCTTTCTCTTTTCAGCATATTGCCAACATTGCTGGTAACAAGAAGTTGGTCCTGCCTGTTCCTGCTTTCAATGTTATCAACGGTGGATCACATGCTGGAAACAAACTTGCTATGCAGGCATGTCTTTTGCCATGTGGCCTGTTGATATTTTTTGCGTTGTGTTTCAATTGACTAACAGATGTTTTTTGTTGCAGGAGTTCATGATTCTTCCAGTTGGAGCTTCTTCTTTTAAGGAGGCCATGAGGATGGGCGTGGAAGTATATCACCATTTGAAGGCATGTTATATATTTCTCATCTCCGTGCTTTTTCTTGACTATGTTAATGTCACTATTTCCAATTTGAATTTACAATAAAAATTTACTGCTTTAAGGACGATCGATTATGGCACTTTCTCTTCTCGTTTATTTCTGCAAGAAGTATGTAATTGTTTTCTCAACTTCCTATGAACTTCTTCAAAGAAATCGTTATTTTGATTATAATGGTTCATTTGCTTCACTTCAGGCTGTTATCAAGAAGAAATACGGTCAAGATGCCACCAATGTTGGTGATGAGGGTGGCTTTGCTCCTAACATCCAGGTAATATATCTTTTAGTCAGATTAAAACCTTCCGTTTTGTTCGGTGCTAGAATGTTAACTGTTTGTCGTTGTTTACCACTTCAGGAGAACAAGGAAGGTCTTGAACTGCTTAAGACAGCCATTGAAAAAGCAGGTTATACAGGAAAAGTAAGTTCCTTTACACCAATTTTCCCATCTTGCTTCTTTTACATTGAAATGATCCTACTAAATGAGTACTGAATATCATAGGTTGTTATTGGAATGGATGTTGCTGCATCTGAATTTTACGGATCTGATAAGACTTATGATTTGAACTTCAAAGAAGAGGCAAGTTCCTAACCTGCATTCTTGAATGGTTATTGTATGCATGTGACTGCTTGTATATGTTTTTATTACTAATGCTATGTCCAAATCTCTGCTTCTCTTGTGTCTTTGCAGAACAACAATGGATCACAGAAGATCTCGGGCGACAAACTCAAAGATCTGTACAAATCATTCGTATCTGAGTACCCTATCGTATCGATTGAAGATCCCTTTGACCAGGATGACTGGGAGCACTATGCAAAGATGACCGGAGAAATCGGTGCTCAAGTGCAGATTGTGGGAGATGATCTCCTTGTCACCAATCCCAAGGTGATCATTATTGATACCTATTATGAACAATGTATGTAATAGTTTGTGCAATTATTGTTTCATCACCTTTTTTTATTTTTTTATATTTGTGCAGAGAGTCGAGAAGGCAATCAAGGAAAAGACCTGCAATGCCCTTCTTCTCAAGGTATTGTTCTAATGTTGGCTTTAATAAAAAATATTACAACCAATTTCTCTTTAACTGTCAGAACAGTAATGTTGCAATTCTGCTGTTTGTTTTGGTACCAGGTTAACCAAATCGGATCTGTAACCGAGAGTATCGAAGCTGTTAGAATGTCCAAGCATGCTGGTTGGGGTGTAATGGCTAGTCACCGCAGTGGAGAGACAGAGGACACATTTATCGCTGATCTGTCTGTTGGTTTGGCTACGGTAATACTCATTCATGATACGTTATTACCTTAGTTCTTTATGGATTTTTACATCGAACTCACGCACTTTTCTTGTCCGAAAATTTTCAGGGACAAATCAAGACAGGGGCTCCCTGCAGATCTGAGCGTCTGGCAAAATACAACCAGGTAATCATCATGTAAACATATTTGTGACCTCTGAAACATAGTAAGTAGTCAACCTAGTCCTGATTTTGTTGCATTATATGTGTTGGGTTATAGCTGTTGAGAATCGAAGAGGAGCTTGGTTCAGAAGCAGTGTATGCTGGAGCCAGCTTCCGGGCACCTGTTGAGCCGTATTAAATGGAGTTTGAGTGGGAAAAGGACGTGTGTTTTGAGGAATGGAGTTTTACTATGGGTCCTATGTAGTCAAGACGTTGATCATCTTAGGAATAATCATATGTCCACTTCTTAATAATGTTGTAATTTAAAACTTTTGAGAAGTTTTCAAAGGCTGAGCGTTTTAGCTCAATTTTGACTACTAGAATTGGAATTTGGAACACCATGTTTTAATTTTGAGTTGCAACCTCGTACCGCGTACTCATGTTTGGTTTGCCTACAAGTGTGCAATGTCTATACGTGAAACCCCATTGACTCGATTCAGGTCCGGATAAGCAAATGTTAAGTATTTCAATACATCTTTCACATAAACCCTATATTCATTCATAATCCAATCACTCTTGATTCCAATGCCCACTGTTCCCCGCTCGCTCTCCGTCTGGATATTTAAACCATGCAACAAATTAACACTTGAAATATGTACCATAATTAATATCAAGAAATAACACAAAAGTCATAGGACCTGAGAGCAAGCCCAGCAGGGCGTTACTCAAGCGCCAGGCGCCATTAAATGTTCCCAGCACAGCGCTACACACGGCGCTATTGTGAAGATATGTAAAGTGTGGTGCTAAGTCCTTCAGATTGTTCTCCATGAGATTAATATCTCTAATACCTTTGGATACGATTTTTATGTCGACTTTCCTCTGCAAATATTCAAGAATCAATTCAACTGTCTGTTGGCACGAAATGATAGTCAGGAGGACCTGCACATTACCATACACAAACACAAACTACTGTAGTATTCCAAGAATCCATTGATTATCTGTTGCACACAGAATTGAATTTGTTTTCTAATAATTATTGTGGATTGTTAATTAATTTACTATATCCATACATGTTTGTTTTGTAATAATTATTGTAGACTGTTAATTAATTTACTATATCTATATATGTTTATAGATCAAGAGTTTTATTTATATATATACGAGTTGTATACCACGTGCAAGTGGAAATCAATTTAAATTAAGAAAAGAAATAATACAAATACCTTATATATAACATTTTTATATTAGAATTTTAATTATAATGAGATTCTATAAGATTTTGAACTAGCTAACATCCTAATATAAAATCTTTAAGTATAAAAATCCTAAATTACTATATAACCTTAAATAATAATTTTTAATAAGGATATATTCGACAATCCATATTTTGTAAGAAACATCCGCACTTTTATATAGATAATAGATATATGAAGTTGCACTTGTGTGCAATTATTGTATAAATTTTAGATTCATACATCATGGGTCGGGTCGAACCGAATCCGCCCATTTTCTCTTTTTTTTTTTTAACCCTAACTTTTATGTTGTGTAGTCATACCTTTCTATTATATTAAACATAATTTTCTATTATGTTAAACATACTTTATATTATGTTAAAGATACCTTTATATAGTACTTTAACTTTAAAAAAAAACTTAAATTCAACATAAATTTTTTTAATTTGTACATATATACATTTATGTAATATTATACATACTTTTAAGTAATATTAGTCATACCTTTATATAATACATAAATGTACAACTAACATAATTAAAATGTATGACTAACATAATATAAAAGTATGTTTAACATAATATAAAAACCCTAAAGCTATGTTTGGAAGAGGTTTTTTTCGCATGATAGAATTTTGAACTTCAAAATCCCAATATATGTTTGTTTCTATATTTAAATTTGGATTACAAAATTCGGACATAATCATTACTACATATATTACAATCATCAATTATTATCAAATATATTTTTCCATAAAAAAAATATCACATCAACCCACATTTTCTCAATAAAATATTATATTTATCCACTTTTTCCAATATCGATTTGACATCTACAATATAATCCTACTTTACTAAATTCTCAAACAAACATACATTTTCATTATTCACCTTTACTACAAAATCCAGATTTCAACGACAGAATGTCCTCAATCCCACATAATTCTCTTCCAAATATACCCTAAAAATATATTTAATATAATATAAAACCATAAATGTATGCTTAACGTTACATAAAAATATGTTTAATATAATATAAAAATATGCTTAATATAATATAAAGATCCTAAAGTATGACTAACATAACATAAAAATATGTTTAACATAATATAAATGTATTAACATAACATAAAAGTATAGCATTTGGAGCGAATTTGGATGAGTTTGAGCGCACCCACATAAATGCTTGGGGATGCGTGCGCATGCGTGGAGGACACATGAACCAGATCGGATCAGTTGCATGAATCCTAAATTGATGCACTAATTATACAAAAATTTATGTGATATATATAAATTGATTATATATATATATATATATATATATTCCTGGACCATTACACAAAAGTTTTTATGATATATATAAGATTGATATAAGGTTTAGCAATGATGTGAGTTTTTCTGATAAGTTCTAGAAATGTAATTTTTCTAATAAGTTTTCTGTATTTATGTTAATCTAGACTTTTGTTCTTGGATATGTAGTTAGTATATATGATTCAAATTTTACAGTTATCTTATTTAGAATATAATTAGTTGAGTGGACTCTTGTTTTATGTATACATGATATATTGCATACAAGATAGAGTTATATCATATATTAATACAATAATACGTGTACAATTGTACACATATAATTGAAAATAAATCAAATTTTATTTAAGGAAATAACGAAACTGAAAAGTTATCAATATACTACATGATATGACTATATTATGTATAAGTATATGATATAATTAAAAATATAACTTAACAGTGTATAAGTACATGTATAACTGAAAATATTTCAAAATATATCAAACTTTGTTAACAGAGAATAACGAAAAGTAAATAATGAATTAACCCTAAATTGGATAAATAAAAAGTTAAAGTAAAATAATGAATTAACCCAAAATTGGATTAAAAAAAGTTGTTTTCTTATTACATGAACAGAAAAGTTAGTACTCTAGTACGTAAAAACATCTTTAACAATACTGTAAAACATTTGAATTTAATATTTTTTCTTCTCAATGCTACTGCTAACTTGGGTTTTTTTTTTTTTTTTTTTAACAATTCTAGAAAAATCAATGGTTAATTTTTTTTTACATGGTTGATACTATATATTGTTTTAATATTTACAATGTTATTCTTCTAAATTTCTTTTCGATTAGTGATTACCCTTACGTCAACAAGGCAAGTTTTCAATGGTGTTTGAGAAATAAAATTGACTTAAATTCCATAAGTTTAAATTGTATTAAACCATAGCCAGGTGGTGACAATCTTTACTTTAATGGCATTTAATAAAAAAACTGAAAAAAAAATGTATTAGGTGAACATTTGTAATTTAAAATTTTAAATAAAATTTTTAAATGAATCTTATTCAAATGTCATTCAGTATATAAACATTTAATTAAACATGCCGTAACTTTTTTAACGTGTCAAAAGGTAATTATGGTGTATGTTATAAGATAATAAACTGTATAGGAACGAGAATAATTTGCTGCATATTTAAACGGTTGTATTGATAACATATTTATATAATGTATAAGAGAGCAGAATCTGATAATTAGGGAAGGAGATAAATCTATATAAATACAAGATTTAGTTATATAACAATAAAATCCTAACTAAGTTGGAGTTATATTTTGAGGAGATTTTGACTAATCCGACTTCTCGAATACTCCAGCATCATTATCACTATTAGGCCCCCGTAAGATGGAGGATCCATTAGAGACACCAATCTTGGATCGAAACATGGTAAACTTTGCCACATGGAGGGGTTTAGTGAGTATATCAGCTAACTGATCAAGATTGGAAATATAAGACACACGGAAGGACCCAACATTGACATGACCACAGACAAAATGATAATCTATAGCAATGTGTTTCATGCGAGAGTGAAAGACAGGATTGACACAGAGATAGGTAGTAGCTAAATTATCACAGAACAGAAGAGAGTGGGAGGTGTAGGAAGGGAGACCTGAAATTCCTGAAGTAAATTGGTTAGCCAGAGTATCTCAGTAGAACAAGTGGCGAGAGATCGGTATTCCGCCTCCGTAGAAGATCGTGCTACAGTGCGCTGCTTTTTGGAGGATTGGGAGATAGGACAGCGGCCAAGATAGATGATGAACGCTGAAGTGGAGGTGCAGTCATCAGGATTACCTGCCCAGTCTGAGTTAGAGAAGGCGGTGAGAGAAAAAGACGGACTTTGGCGAAGAAAAAGACCATGAAAGATGGTGTGCTTGAGATAACGTTGCACACATTTGACGGCAGTGAGATGATTGACGGTGGGACGATGCATGAATTGAGAGAGTTTGCCGACAATGAATGAGATATCAGGGTGAGTGAAGGTAAGATACTGAAGGGCACCAACAATTTGGCGATACTCATGATGATCGGTGGAGAGAGAGCCATCATTAATGCTAAGAGAGACGGGAGTTGTAAATTCCTTGGCGCCAAACATATTGGTGTGAGATAAGAGATCATGAATATACTTGTGCTGACTTAAGAAAATAGAGTTAGACGTACGAATAACTTCGATGTCGAGAAAGTAGTGGAGGGAACCAAGATCTTTGATAGAAAAACGGTTGGATAGAGCTTGAAGAAAGCTTGAAATGGCAGGTGGACTGTTTCCGGTGACGAGAAGATCATCAACATATACGAGAAAAAACATGGTAATATTTGACTTGGTATAGAGACAGAGGGAGGTATCAGACAGTGATGTTGTGAAACCATAGTTGACAAGGAAGGTCATGAGTGCAATATACCACTCACTAGGAGCCTAACGAAGGCCATATATGGCCTTGCAAAAGCGACATATATGATGCGAATGTTGATGGTCCGTGAAGCCAGGGGGTTGAGTCATATAAACGGCGTTAGGAAGAGACCCATGAAGAAAGGTGTTGTTGACGTCGAGTTGTTGAATAGGCCAAGACCAGGTGAGAGCAAGAGAGAAAAATACGAATAGTGGTTGGTTTGATGACGGGACTGAACGTGTCGGTGAAGTCAATATTGGGACGTTGATGAAAACCCTTGGCAACGAGATGGGTTTTATAACGAGCGATGGTGCCATCAGGATGACGTTTCACCTGGAAGACCCATTTACAACCGACGAAATTAGGAGTAAAAGAGGCAGGGACGAGATCCCAAGTTTGATTTATAAGGAGAGCATTTAATTCATCATCCATGGCACGACGCCAATGCGGAGACTTAAGGGCCTGGGAGACACAAGTGGATTCAAGGATATATAGAGGAGGATGATGAGTGGTGATAAAGTTGAGACGTTTAGGACGGGAGATGTTGTTCTTCGAACGAGTGATCATAGGATGCCGGTTAGATGTTGGGAGAGAAGAGGGGGGTGATCAGATGAGGTAGTGTAGGGGACGTCAGGGTTGGATGTGGCAGAAGGTTCGACAGCGGAAGCCACATCAGGCACTGTGACTGTGTTGGGAGCAATGGCAGATAAGAAAGACGTAACAGGGACAACTGGTCGAGGAGTAGTGGTTTTTGGGATGCCGAGAGGGGTAAAGAATGGGGATGGGGTAGAGTGTTGAGGATGAGACATGGATTTAAATGGAAGGACGTTTTCCACAAAATGAACGTGACGCAAGATGAAGAATTTCAGAGAGGCAGGGTCAAAACACATGTAGGCATGGTGCTGAACATCATATCCTAGAAAAATACATGGGCGAGAACGAGGATCGAGTTTAGAAGAGGCATAAGGACGAAGCCAGGGGTAACAGAGATAGCCAAATTGACGGAGAGAAGAGTAAGATGGTTCGTGGCTAAAGAGGGCGAGGTATGGCGAACGCTTGAGAAGAGGAGATGAGGGGAGACGATTGATTAGATAAACAGCCCTATGAAAGGCGTAGGGCCAGAACGTGAGAGGAATGATGGCATGATGTAAGAGGGTACGAGCGGTTTCAACGATATGCCGATGACGACGTTCGGAGACATCATTGTGTTCGGGTGTGTATGGAGGAGTGATTTTGTGGGCAATGCCAGATAGGTCGAGAAAGGATTTAAGTGCTATGTATTCACCACCACCATCAGTATACAATGTATTGAGAGAGAGATTAAGTTGCTTTTGAACACCGTGAGCAAAAATTGAAAATATTATAGTAACATCAGATTTCAAACGCATGGGAAAAAACTAGATGTACTTTGTAAAGTGATCAATAAAAATGACATAATAACGAAAACCTTGAACAGACTCAACAGTGCTAGGACCCCAGACATCGGAGTAGACAATGTTGAGGGGCGCCCAACTCTTAACACTAGAGACACCAAACGGTAGTTTTTGACTTTTATTACTTAAACATGAAGAACATGAGAAGGAAGAGGGCAAGACAGTCGCCGAAGCAGATAGAGTAGACGCCAAGTGTTGATTGGTAGTGTGCGGAGATGGATGGCCGAGTCGACTATGCTATATAGAAGGAGATACTCTGGTGACCGAAAAAACTTGGGGAGTGGATGGTGTGGGTAGCGACCATTCATAAAGATTATTTTTGACTGGGACTCGGTGAAGAGTGGTGTAGGTTTGAAGGTCTTTCACAACAATGAATCAGGAAAAAATTCAATAGACGTGGAATTTTCAGAACAAAAATGAGAAACAGAGATAATATTACGCTTTAAGCTCGGGACATGCAGAACATTAGATAAGGATAAGGTGGATGAGATAGCAGTGTTACCAATGTTTGTGATACCAAGAGAGGAGTCATCACCAAGAATTACATCGTCGGGGCCATTGTAGTTTTGATGAAACGAGAGATCCAAGAGATGAGGTGTGACATGATTTGTAGCGCCGGAGTCGAGGATCCATGGATTGGAGTGTGAGGAGACAGAGACGGCATCGGAGGCATGTGTAAAATTCACTTGCTGGCAAGTCGGGCGGAGATGTGGGAAGAGATCCTAGCACTTGTCGGCGGTGTGGGCTGGACGGCGGTAGTACTGACATTCGACGGAGGTGCGATTTCCCATGGGACGGGAGTTGCGAGGAGGCCCCCGGGGTCCAAAGGGTGAAGCAGCAGAGACAGTGGAGGCAAAAGACCTGGAGCAGGTGATGGTGGCGGACGAGAATTAGCAGAACCTAAAGGACGGCGGAAACGGTTGGCTTGAGTGGCGTTTATGGTGAAAGTTGGGGTGTGTGAAAGTGTTTCGGAGTCACGCAAGTACGTCTCGTGTTCTTCAAAGGAGACAATGGTTTCACGAGTACGGAGTGCCGCAATGACCTCTTTGTAAGCAGGGCCAAGACCACGAGTACAATATATAAGCAGATCTTCGTCACTTGGAGGAATGCCGAGGGTGGCGAGTTCGTCAGCGACGACTTTGATTTTGAGAAGAAAGTCAGATACAGGAAAAGAACTACATTGGAGATATAACAATTTATCTTTGAGATGAATAATATGAGCTTGAGACCGTTTGTGAAACACACGATGAAGACGATCCCAAGCATCTTGCGCGGATGTGGCAGTGCCGATCAGCGGAATGACTGATTCCGTGATCGACGCGACGATGGCATGCAAAATTAATTGATCTTGTCGGCGCCAATGTAAGAAGGCCGGATTCAGTACAGTCGTGGTGCCTTGGACAATGGTTTCAGGTGGAGGGGGCGACAATCCGTCGAGATAACCTTGGAGATCCAGATCGAAGAACAATGACGTGAACTGAAGTTTCCACGAGACGTAGTTGGTGGGGGTGAGACGGAGAGGGAGTTGGGTGAGAGCTTTAAGTTGAACGAGAGAGGGAGGGTTGGCTGAGGTTGGTATGACAGTGGTTTCGGATATAGGAGATGACTCTTATGTTGAAAGGAGATGACTCTTATGTTGAAGTCATGGCAAGGGAGAGAGGAGAGGACGATGGGGAGAAGGGATGGATCTTATTGGCTCAATGATATCATATAAGATAATAAACTGTATAGGAATGAGAATAATTTGCTGCACACTTAAACTGTTGTATTGATCACATATTTATATAATGTACAAGAGAGCAGAATCTGATAACCAGGGAAAGAGATAAATCTATATAAATACAAGATTGAGTTATATAACAATAAAATCCTAACTAAGTGAGAGCCATATTTTGAGAAGATTTTGACTGATCCGACTTCTCGAATACTCCAGCATCATTATCACTATTATATGTAATTGTCTTATTATCATTATATATATATATATATATATATATATATATCTTGCTATTGTTAATATGCAATAATTAAATTTCTTTTTGAGAAACACTAATTTAAAATATATAGGAGTTTTGGTCAATTTGCTTTATTTCAAGATTGTAAAAAGATAGGTATACTATCTTCGATTGTTTTTTTTTTATATATAAATTTTGTTTTTATTCCTCTTAGTCTTAAGATGACGATTGATAAAGAATATTGTACATGATTCATTGGACTGTGATTTATTTAATGCAATTTTCTACCTTGGAAATATACTATAAAGAGTGCGAGTCAAATGTAAATAAAGAAAGTAGTCAAATGTAAGGGCATTTATGTCTTTTGAATAAATATGTATATAATAATTATATTAAGGGTGAATAACTCCAAATACCCTAATTAATATAACACCTACCCTTTTATACCCCAAAACATATAACATTACCCTTTTCTACCCATTTTTGGTAAAAGACCAAAATACCCTTTGACATTACATGTGCAATGCTATTTCCACTCTAAATTTCTTAATTCCAAACCAATTGTGCTAAGCTTGAGGTTTAATGATCGGATATAATTATCTTGGTATCTTGGATGGAAACCTTTCTCGTGCCCCAAAAAACACTTGTATTTATACTTGTGATATGGTCTGAAAGGTCTAACAACGTCAAATACTGAGTAATTTTATCTAAAAACCAAAAATAATTAAATGTTTTCCATGACTTATATTTATTGAGATCCGATGCGTAAAGTGGTATCAGAGCCAAGTTTTATTGAAGAAATAAATTAAATTATGGTGTACAATATTATTTTCTTGTGCCTAACGGAGGAGAAAATCAAGAAAATGTATCCGAAAATATTTCGAGATAACACAAGTGCAGGATATCAGTAATGACATCCAACTCAGATTGGAACATAATTGTTCCAGACACATTTAAGGTCACACAAGACCTTAGGGAGATCCAGAAGACCATCATTTATTATGGTGGACAGATGGAGAAGATAGTCCGATCTCTATCCGAGATCCAAAAAGAAATTTCAGATCTGAAACAAGAAATTGTAGATCTGAAGAAAAGACCATCCAAAGGAACTGGAAGATCAATGAACGAACGTATGAAAAATTCGTTCGGAGATATTCCAATTATTTCCAAAGGAAAGGCTACGGAAGTTTCGAAGCCTAAAAGCAACGACGAACTCCTACTTGATCTCATAAGACAAGTCGGATGGAAGTCTCAAGAGTAGATCTTGCAGAGTTAACTGAATCTCTTTCCAATTTGGGAATTGTGGATCTAGTAAACCTCAGGATGAACGAGCCAATTCCGCTGATTCCGAAGAAGGAAGAGGAAAGCACAAGTACGCCAATACCTGAAGCACCAGTACCTGAAGTACCGGTTCCTTTCGAACCCAGGTGGTGGCAAAACGGGGTTGAGTATGAAGAATACATAGCTCGACAAGCCAGAAGTAGACATGGGAGGTTTAAAGGAGTATCCAAAAGCCCTTGAGCAAAAACGATGCTTGAACCAACCCATCCGTTTGGAGTGATGCTCACAACAGACATCATCGATTTCAGAAATATGGAAGTTTTGATCGATGAGTGGATGTCATCCATGAAAGTTGCTTCATCAACACTGGATGTTGATAACGATCATTTTTGCCAGATACTGGTAAATAGTTTGCAAGGTTCAGCCAAGAAGGCATGGGAGATAACCGAAGCCTCTCTCAAAAAAGAGATCCTATCTAACGAGAATGTTATAACAATTGTCGAAAGAATGGGTCACCTGCTCAAAATATGTTTCCTAGGGGACGGATATTTTGAGGAAAGAAAAGACGAGAAGAAACGAGAGTATACGCAAGCTCTGTTTGCTCTCGAACTAAGAAATATATGTTATGCGGATGAATATATATATTGGTTCCGCAAATATTATTTCCAAGCAGATGTACCATGGAATGTGGCAACAGATTTATTCTTTGCAAAAATCTGCAGTCCATGGAGGGAGATGCTTATGCAAACCTACAAGGTACCTACAGGCCGAGTCGATTCAGTGTCCAGGAGGATGTCCTTCTTTAAGGACAGTATACGAGAATGGTGTCAACAGGCGACACTACAAAGGAACAAGAAGAAACTAAGAAGAATGGTAAAGAAGACCCCTCTTTGTTGCGACAACAATGATTTTCCGAGTATCATCGGAGAACCACAACGCGAAAGACACGGAAAGAGAAAGAAACACTTCAAGGGAAGGTTTCAATCTAAGTCCGGAGGATCATACAGGAGACCTTCCAAACAGGGAAGATCATGGTGGTCCAAATCAAAGGCTAGATCTTACAAATCTGGTCAAAAGTCTGGTCCTTCCAGGTTTTCTTCACAGGGATCTAGATCCACAGGGAAGCCAGTAGGAGGAACAACCCGGAAAAGAACTTTCAAACGAGCTCACACTCGTACAAATGAAAGTTTCAAGGATTGCAACTGTTGGACGTGCGGCGCGAGAGGCCATATTTCGCCCGATTGCCCACAAAAGCAAAAAGATGTGCGCCAGTTCGAGTACACAGACGACATTCGAGATGCTGTCTTCTATGGTGATTTGGTGCCAGTTTACAAGTTCGAGGACATCTCTTCAGATGAAAGCATCTATGAAGAAGAATTGGAATCTGTTTCAGAAGGATCCGATGGATCATCTACAAAATCAGACGAGTAGCTCCGGTGAACCAGAAGATAGACTCCAGACGACGGATAGTCTATCAGGATTCTTCTCAAAAATGACCATCTCTAAAAAGACGATGGAAAAAATCATGAGACAGGATTCAACATTAGGTCCATATGATGGATTTAAGAAAGGAAGTCTTAATCGATTTTGTGACAAGATCGAGTTAAGACAGCGCAAGCACCATATCATTTACCGGGTGAACTCAGGTGAGTTTTCTCTTCCGATAGATCTAACCGGTAATAAAGTCGAGATGCAACTTATTCCAAAAGAAGAAATTCTTGAGGAACTGAGTCATCTTAAAGAAGAAGTAGCGGTCACGATGAAATGGATCCATATTGGAACCATTGAAGTAGTGATTAAAGCTACCTTCAAAGAAGGAATTGATTCTGAATTACATTTATCTGTAATGGATAAAAGAATCAATGACTTAAGAGAAAGTTGTCTTGGTACAATGGTAGGTAATTTGTATGCTGGCAAACTTATGTTTGACATTCATCCTAGGATTGCATACAACCTAGCTGACCAAGATTTTAGTAGAGTCTTAACCCTTCATCAGGATTTTAAACGACCTGATCTTATGAAAGAAGGAAATAGTCCATATTCTATCACGTATAGAATTGCATATGCGCTTTCCAACACACATCATTCAGATATGTTTCTTAGGAAAGAGTATATAGAAATTCCTATAATTTTTAAGGAATTTGCAAAGGTTAGAACACCAGACCCAATCCAGATACCAAGGTTAGGGGGTGTTAATTTGCTAATTAAAGATCAGCCTATCTTACACAATAGATCATTAAGGTTTGATTCAGAAATTAGTAACAGACTGTCCTTTTCCGAAGGTAGGATTCTAAGCCTAAAAGGAAAAGAACCATGTGAGGATTTGTATCCACAGAAGATTAGGGTAAGAAATGTAAAAATCAAATGCCCTAATAATGACTGGAAAAAAATCCATATTGTTTTTGATATATCTAAAACTGATAATTTGTTTCCTTGTGAGGAGATATATCATTTACAACAACCAAGTATTAATAGATATGAAGGCATGTTAGAAATAGCAGGCTATCATGTATCTGTTACAGGAAGTGCAGGCATAACTAAAGGAGTTATGACCCTAGGGTTAAGTTTCCTTGAGGAACATAAGCCCTGGAGAAGAGATGAGAAATGGATGGAGTTCGACCTTGATGGACATACAATCAGGGTAGAATAAAACCATTATGCCAGGAATTAAGTTAGATCAAGAGATCATTGATCTCACGATACAAAGAGACCAGACGATAACTTTGTTAAGATCTTTGCGAGAGCAAAATCTACCAGAACAAAGAAGTATCCAAGAAGTTATAAGGATACAAGAGGCTGCGTTAAAAATAAGTCAAATTAACGCACGAATAGACATGCTAGAACGTTGGAGGAGAAGGATTTATCCAAACAATCCAGACAGGTTCTAAATCATGCCCGGAAGGTGTATTGATGAAGAGATCCAGGATCTCAGAAAAGAGAAAGATGAGTTGACGGAACGCATTAGAGAAATGCGGGATAATGGACAGACTCATCAAGTAAGGTTTCAAGAGTTGATCCGTGAGCATAATGTTAGAAGCTCAAGGATAAACTTGTTAGAATCTTGGAAAAGAGGAATCTATCCAAACGATTCTGAATGACAAGTATTTTCTCTATATATATATCTGTAGGGATATTATATGACCAATATAAGACGAAATATTTTGCAGCTTATATTGACTCAGGTTCAGGCATTTGCACAGCAAAACCAGGAGTTTTTCCCAACGAAGCAGTGGAAAAATTACCTCTTATTGCAGGAAGAGACTTCTCACAGAAGATCCTTATACTCAATAAAGGTATTCGAGAAACATGAATAATGATCGGAGGCGCATTCGATACCCCTTGGTATAAAGTAAGAATGCCACCAATCTATATTCATGATACAGGTGCTGATATTTTGCTTGGTAACAATTTATCCAAACTTTTGCAAAATATGAGCAGGATAATCACAAGAACCTGTTAACCTTTACTACTAACTGTGGTAGTATGATACAGGTCTTGCGGCGAGAAAAGGCTTTTAATAGGATCATGCCTATTAATTTTCGCAGCAAACGTGGTGATAATGAAGCCAAGTTAACTCATCCAAAAATGCAGGATAAGAGGAAATTTGGTGAAGCTCTTTTGTCATATAGACAAGAGGGAATGGAGGAGGCACATGAAGAAGCTATTCAGTTTCTAAAGAATGCCTTACAAGAAGGACCACCCCAGATAGACATTAATGAGGAAAGTCTACTTTCTCTCGAAAATGTTAAAAGACTAATTCAGAGGAACTACAATGAAAATCCTTTAGCTTGGTGGGACAAAAACTAGATCGAAGCAACGTTGAAGGTAAAAGAACAACACAGATACGAGTTGGTTCGATACAAGCCGATACAGATGAATCTTGAAGATCGAAAAGATATGCAAAAAATTATCAAAGAGCATATCGATCTCAAGCTGATCGAAACAGGTATTTCTCCTTATAGTAGCCCAGGGTTTTTGGTAAGAAACCATGGCGAAATAAAGAGAGGAAAAACAAGGTTAGTAATTAACTATCAAGGTATTAATAAGATTACCGAATTTGATGGTTATTATATACCAAGTAGAGAACACTTAATTGATTGTATTAAAGGGTCAAAAGTGTTTTCAAAGTTTGATTGCAAGTCTGGATTTTACCAGATTAAGTTAGAAAAAGAGTCTAAGAAATTAACTGCTTTTTCTATACCACAAGGTCAGTATATCTGGAACGTAATGCCTATGGGTCTTGCGAATGCACCACAGATATACCAACGAAAGATGGATAATCTATTTAAAGATTATTTTGAGTTTATGTTTGTTTACATAGACGATATCTTAATTGTCTCTAAAAATATGAAAGATCATTTAAAGCATCTTGAAATATTTTCAGAAGCATGTCATAAAGAAGGATTAGTGCTCTCTGAAAAGAAAGCAATAATCGCGGTCAATAGAATCGAGTTTCTCGGTGTTATTATTGACCATGCAGGAATGGAACTACAAGAACATATTGTGGAGAAAATCTGCAATTTTTCAGATGTTCTTAGAGATAAGAAGCACCTTCAAAGCTTCTTAGGAGTGATTAATTTTGCAGGTTCATTCATTAAGGACTTAGCAAAATATCGAAAGGATTTCCGTCCTTTATTACAAAAGGATGAGAAAACCAAATGGAAATGGGAAGATATTCATTCCCAAAGAGTTCGTGAGTTAAAACAGGTTTGTAGCAACTTACCAAAACTCGCGATTCCTCAAGATGAGGATCAGTTAGTCGTCTACACAGACGCTAATGATTTCAGATGGGCAGCAGTGCTCATGCGAAAGACATCTACGGGTGAAGAACCATGTAGATACACTGGAGGGTTGTTTACAGAACAACAGGCCAGAGTTTGGCATATTAACGAGAAAGAATTCTTTGCTGTTTGGAAGGCTTTTAAAAAATGGCCTTTATTTTTATTAGCTAAAGAATTTATATTAAAAGTAGATAATACTAACGTTAAAGCTTTTTTGAAAAACAAACTTGAATCCAAGATCGAAAAAGCACGTATTATCAGGTGGCAAGCAAAATGCCAATATTATCTTTTTGATATTGTCATCGTGAAATCTAATGAGAATGTTCTTGCAGATTTCTTAACAAGAGATGGATATCCTTGAAGCAGATTCCATCACAATACGAGCAAGACACCTTAGGAAAAATCTTGAGGTGCATTACAAGGCCTTTGAGGAACTAAGGGTAAGAGCCGAAACGGCATCTTATGTCCAGAAAGCTGATTTGGACAAAGTCCAAATGACTCTACGTGCAGCCATAACTTCAAATAATGATTTGTGGAATGCATTAGTAGAACCTGTTAACAAGGTCTGTTCACCATCGGTGATGCAGAAAGAATTATACGAGAGGAGTTCATCATCGATGAACAAACAGGGTACTTTTATACCCGAAGCAGGACATCCTGCTGATAAAAGTTTTTCATCGGATATCGGTGAAAAGGCTGATAAGGCCGAACCAAGTGTTTTATCGGATTCCGATAAAATTATTAATTCGGAAGGTCAGGAAGCAATTCCAGACAACGCGAGTCAACCCAGCACCTCTGGGGTAAAAGAGGGAGAGGTTAACCTAAGGCCCCAAACTGGCCCTAGACAGGTTAACACTAATCAAGCTATTTCTCCTCTACAGGTTTACCAAAAAACATGGGAGAAATTGATGACAAGAAATGGGATCAATGCGAATAGAATTACTGCTGATTGGTCTGGCAAGTATCCAAGACTTTGGATGCTCCCGGGGGTAAACCCTCATGATGTGCGGGAATGGTTCGATTTTGGAGCAATTGCTTCAGTTTTTACAACCGCACCTAGCTTTCCGGAGATTTCCAAATTATCGGACTGGATATCTACTGCTGTGCACGATTCATGGCAGAACAACCCATACTTGGGTCGAGGAGATATACTGGAGTTGAAAATTATCTCTGCTGCTCCAGAAATTACAGGAAAAGGGTCTCATCCAGTTTTTCAATTCATAAAACTACAGAGACCTGAGATGGGGGCGATAAACCGAGCCAAACCCCCCCAGAAAACAGCCCTTTGGTAGTCGCCTTGACTGAAAATGATATATCTACGAGGCGAGCTTGGGGTCTTTGGGTCTGTCTCACCGAGATGGACAAAGTGAAGTATCCATTCAAAATATTTCATAACTCTGTGAATGGATCATTCCTGTTAAATTCCACGACAGGAACAACTACCGGATTTGCTAAAAACCTCTTTGAAAATAAGAGAAAATTAATCTGGGAAAACAAGGTTCCAGCCACGGAACAAACAAGGAAGAAGATATGTAATATGATACATATCGGGAGATGGGGAGAGCGGGTATGCTCTTACTGTCAAACACAAGAGAAACCACTGTTTGGACAGGGTTTCAAAATAAAAAAGAACAAGCTCGAATACCCAAAGAAAAAGGGAAAAGGAAAGGGTTTTTAGAAAGTAAAAACCAAAAATGTAATAAGAGGAAACGGGTCTAATTAGACTCGATTGTAAACAAGCTGAACATGTATTCTACTAATGTAATAGTATAGGAATACAGTGAAAAAAGCATAGTTAGCCAATTTCAGACAAAAGATAGTGGTCTGTCCCGCCACCATTGAAGAATCTGCATCCTGCACCAAAAGACAAAGGTGGAGGACCCCTCCACTAAAGAAAAACTCGTTGCCGACACAAGAAGACAACGAAGATAGTAGATGCACCTACCAAGTGGTGGGTGAGAAATAAAGAAGGCTGGCCAATTACCCACTCATCTAGTGGATTGCAAGCTGGCAAAGGCAATAATGCAATCTCAACAGGAGTACATTAAGGCCTATAAAAGGAGGCATTCAGCCTCAAATGAGGATCATCGAAAATCCACACCTTCTCTTTCATTCTAAGTTTTTCGAGAAATCTTCTCTCTAGTCTGTAATAGTATAGCTTTCAAGCTTTCCTGTTTATGGGGGTTTCCCCTTCACAAGTCTTAGCCATGATAGGCTAATTCAAGTTTCTCTTCCAATGGCGGAGAAAATATATATTGTAAAATAGTTTAGTTTATTTTCTTCAATAAACAAGGCTTTTGCTTTCCGACATCCTGTCCAAAAATTTTATAATTCTGAGTGAAAAATTATCCAGTAGTGCGTCTCCCCGTGACCTCCTTAAAGGCAGGTGGCCGTTGAAAAGGAGTGTGATCAGGGTTCCCAAGAAAATCAGTTTCAGAACCATAAACTGCGGGCGAGTGGTTGGATCTTTGATCCATAAAACCTGAACCGAGGTCCAAGGGAACTTAAGAGACAAAGACGAGGTATGATTTAAACTCAGTTTTATTTTATTTACGGAAGCATGTTGGGCCTGATATTGATCAGAGGGCTAATCCGGATCTAATAAGTATAAGGATTGGAAAAAGAAAATTGCTAATGGCATAAATGGCATTTTGGAAATTTATAAAAGTCAACAAGGGTGAAATAGTATTTTTCTTTGAAAAAGGGGTATAAAACATACATGTTTATATTGATTGTGGTAGGAAAGAGATATTTTATATGGAATATGGTATAAAAGGGGATTGGTTATATATATTGGGGTAGGATGGGATATCAACCCATTATATTAATCTTATTTAGCAAATACAATTAGCTATAATTAAGTTAGAAAAAATTCTTAATTGCAGTAGCTTACTCAATCTTCTTTATCTCTCCGAGAATCAGTTGCAGATCCTCATGCTCTTTGACATCTTTTTGTTTATCAGAATAATCTTCTTGGTGGAATCACTGCGCTAAATATTTCAAGGTGTGATAATAATTGTAATAAGTCGCATCGCGTGTCACCTTTTATCTTAATATGAATATTACAATTCAATAATATAGAAACAATAAATTTCATAATAAGACCCAATTTATAGATAAATTCTCAATTTTGAATTCGGATTTTAAAGTTTTTAAACTCAATTTAATATTTTTTTCTCAATTTAAAACTTGAAATTTTAGATTGAGTTCACAATTTAAGACAAAATTTCATTTTTTTTATTTATATTTATAAATTTATTTATATTTCAATATATATTCATATTTTGGATAAATTAAGTTAAGTTAGTGTGCTTTAAAAATAATGTATATTCATATCTTAATTTATATCGAAAAAAGAAAGAAAAAAATATAATTAATTTAATTCATAAATATAATTTATATTAAATTTTAAAATCGATTTTCTATACTTTTATTTATAAAATTAAAAAAATAAAAGAATCTTTATTTTTTTAATTACATTTATTATATATATATATATATATATATATAAATTAATACAAGTCGGATGAAGGTTGTTCCAAAATTGCAAGGACTTGTCTTAATTTATCTAAATTATAAATATATATTAAATTATAAATATAATTAAAAAATGAAATTTTGTCTTGAATTGAGAACTCAATCTAAATTAAGCCTGAGAAAAAATATTAAATTGAACTATTTATTGAGAAATTTTAAAATTTGGGTTCAAAATTAAAAATTAATTTATAAATTAAATTTTGTTATGAAATTTATCCATATAAAATTACTTATTCGTCGTTTGAATTATATTAGTTATTTTAAACGTGCTACAACAATCACATAATTTATTGATACTAAATTGATTTAAAAAAGAACAAAGAAATCTGGGTAATTGATTAGGGCTTGAGAATAGAAATTAGAAATTGTGATTAAACCTTGTGGTCAAAAATTAGTTCTAAAAAAATAATCAATGTGAGATAAACTTCTATGCATAGTATCAAATTATGTTCATTAAAGTAGAAAAGCACTAGCGGCGGCGCGTTGCGGTTTCCGGTGGTCCGCGGCGGTGGAGCTTCGGTTGTATCGGATTTGACGGCTGAAATTTGGGATGGAATTTGTTTTCTCTTTAATTTTTAATATTAAAGGGCATTAGAGGAAATTCAGGGTTAGACAAAGAAAAATATTTAAAATATAGTAGCTGAAAATAACTTTTCTTTTAATTTAAGTCTTTATTTGTGAAGCTATATATATGCTATGAAATTAAGAGAGGGAAATATCAGGGCAGGAATCGACAGTGAAGTTGAAGAAGGTATGTTATGTCTTCATCTTTTTCCTTTTTCTTTGCCTGAAAATCTTGACTTCTGGAGTGTGTTTCCCCCCATTGTTGTTGCTTACATCGATGTTTGAGAGGTTTGTGGATGTGTGGTGCTGCAATAGAATTGTTGAAGTGAAAATCTCTTTATATGTGCATATATGGTTTTCCTATATTGTATATGGTATCCCCGACATCAAGCACATGCCTGTTTGCACTATGTGTGTTATGAAGCCTCTCTATATAAGCATTCTCTTAGCTTGATCAATCTCAAAAGTTTGCAAATTCAGTGTTTGATGGAATGCTTGAATGAAATAATGTAGTGGAAAGAATGTGGGATTGTGGAATTGTGGTGGCGTAAACACTCCAAATCTAGTCTGAGAAATTCGCAGGAAAAGATATATTGCATGCCAGTTACGAATATTGTTTCATTATGATTCATTTTCTCAGTTTTGTGCACAAACTCATAACACATTAAGATATTTTATGCTCATATACATGTAACATATCCAATGTGTGGTTTAACTGTACATTACAAACATTTGACATATGAATGCACTATATTCTTGTATGCCAGTTTTATTTTTATGAGTTTTATAAACGTTTCCAGATTTTGACGTCTAGTTTACACACTAATTTTATAAACTGCAATGTTGATAGGTAAGATGACCCTTTGACATTTTGCTGATCAATATTGAAAATTGAATTCCTCCTAACTCTTGAGTTTACCCTTATTCACTTCCTTTGGACCTTGACCTCTGCAAAATAAAATCTAGCTCCAAAGAAGTTCCATTTAAAATCCTTTGGCTTTGTAATTGTTTGGTGCTTGTAATTACATTGTAGGGCTCAATGTTAGTTGTGTGATGACTATGTAGTGATAGTATAGAGGTAATAGATCCATTGTATGTATCATAGAGGCCATGTGTATGTCACTTTTATGCTTTGGATCTGCAGCCTGCAGTGTATTAGATGTATTACTCCATATTATAATCCTTACCTTTTGTAGTTCCTGATGTTCGTTAGATGATCATGTTACCTGGAGTTTGTAGTTTTAAACAACTTAGGGGAGTTGCCATTAACTGGATCATTCATTTAGTTTTCTTGATTTGGTTCAAATTAGAACTGTGTTCAAATTGATAAGTTACAGTAGGATTGCTGATTTATATAGATGGATGTAAATATCTGTGCATCGTTTGGATAATGTTAGTGAAATAATAAATCTTACCTTCCCATACTTGTCAATCTGGTTGGCACTTTTGTGCCACTTGAAATTTTGTGTTCTGAAATCATTGTCTAAGTTTCTATTCATGTTTTAATTTACATGACTCTGATGAATTTTTCTGTCCAGATTAGTATTTCTTTGCCAATAAAACTTGGTATGTGGTTGAAATGTTGGATTTGTTCTGAATATGATGTATGTAATCATTGACATTTTTTACTTTTTTTGTTGTTGTTAGTTTAAGAATACTGCTGTGGCACACTCTGCAATTGTCATACCCCATCACCAATTTACTACCACGTTACAAGAGAGATGGAGTTCATGGCGGAGTGGAAGTCTCGCTGGCCCATATCCTCCACCTTTTCGGCACCATTGCTCATCCCAAACAAAAACCCCAAACCACCGCTTGGTCCACTAATATTTACCCCTAGTCCCAATTCCACCACCACTCTCCTTTATTCCTCCTCCCTCTCACCATGCCTTCCACCACCATATCCACAACTCACACTTTCCCGTTTGCTCCAAAGTTACGATTCTATCCCTTCCTCTGCCAGTTCTATATCTTCTCTTCTTGGATCTCAGCTCCCCAGTTGGTCTTCAGAATTTCACGGCTATAACTCTCTTCAATTGCTTCAAATTCCTAATAGAAATTTAATCATTGTGTTTTTCCCAACTGGAGAGAATTCTGAGCATGTGGGGTTTTCTGTACTTTCTGTGAAAGATGGGATTTTAGGTCTTCATTCGCTAAGGGATAATCTTTTCCTTGTGGTGAAAAAAGGTAATGTGGATCGTCAACGAATTACATGTTTGTTGGTCAACCCAGTTGATGATGGAGATACCATTCATGGAGAAGTAAGTAGTATTAAGAAATTCAACAATGCTGTAACTACAGTTGGATTTTTAATGGTTTGTACAAATTATTCTGTTTATTGGTATAGAGTTGGGATTACTGTTGGGCATAAACAGAATGAAAGTTCTGTTAGTTTAGATTATGTGGGGTGTGCTAATGCTAAGATGTTGCGGGGCAATGCAGTGGTAAGCGCTTGTTGGAGTCCACATTTGAGTGAAGAATGCTTAGTTTTGTTGGATAGCGGTGACTTGCTGTTGTTTGATGTTAGTTGTTCATCTGATAATTGGATGTTTTTGGTTAGTGGAAATAATAAATTTGTTAATAAAAAGATACAAATTCCATTAAGTGATAAATTGGGATTGGAGAAAAATGGCAATGAAGGTCAGAAGTGGTTTGGATGTGAGTTTAGTTGGCATCCTAGGCTATTTATTGTTTGTCATTGCAATGAGATACTCTTGGTTGATCTGAGGTCTGCAGGGGAGTGCAATGTTTGTTGTTTGCTGAAGCTTGAGATCTTTTCTATGGGGAAGAATGATAGATTTGTCTCACTCTCAAGGGCTGGTTCTGATGGGTTCCACTTTGCTGTGGCTACAAGATTCTTGCTGCTTCTTTGTGATGTCCGGAAACCATTGATGCCGGTCCTACGGTGGGCACATAGTGTTCTAAATCCACGATATGTGTCTGTCTTTAGATTGTCTGAGTTGAGAGCAAATGCAAAAGATACAATGTATAAGTTGGCTACAGAATCAGGCTATTGTATCATTTTGGGATCATTTTGGGACAACAATTTCAGTCTTTTCTGTTATGGCCCTAATGGTGAAGGAGATGGATCTGTGGGTTCTGTGATTTCCAAGTTCTGCAACCCATATTATGCATGGGGACTTCCCTCAGAGCTTTCGTTGTCTGGTTCTGATTGTAAATGTGGTAGTTGCCTTGTGGGAGAGGAGTTCTGGAAGGCTTCTCTCCCTGTTTGGACTGACTGGAGGCACAAAAAGGACTTAGTTTTGGGGTTTGGCATTCTCGAACCAGGCCTTTCTGTGCAGTTGTCCTCCCTCGACAGTTTTGGTGGGTTTATTCTGATCAGGTTAACATCATCAGGGAAGCTAGAAGCACAAAACTACTTTGCAGATTGGAGCTCTGAGAAGTTTCTAGCAGCAAGTCACAAAAGGAAAAGCATTTATCTGGAGGATAGTCTTTTGTATGCTCATGACTATTCAGAATATGACGGGGTAAAGAAATTTCAGCATCTAAAACTGGAGTTTCTTAATGCATACTTGAACGATAAGCTAGCGAAATACATTGTCGGAAGAAAAGAGAAGATAAAAGAGAGTGAGGAAGATCCCCTGAATAAGTATTTCATAAGGTCTAAGATCAATCATCATCCAGAAATATGCCATAAAATAAAGGCTTTCAGGCTTCCCAAAGAGGGATCCACTTCTGCATTTTCTGCTGTATTGAAAGATATTAGTTGGCCAACTAGCATAAATGACATCGCACTAAGGAGTTCATTTGCTGCCTTGCCCACATATCTATTGCAATTAGCTTTCTCCACCTACTCAGATTTAAATCAGGATTATGAGAATCATAACGAACCTTTGGAGTTTCTGGATATTCCTGACCAACTCCAAGTCCCGCCTTTCCCTTTTAGAAAGCCGTCATATAGAAGCAATAAATGGTCTAGTAAAGTTCAGCCATCTGATGGTATAGTCGGTCCAGTTCTTCCTCCTCATCTTTTGACTACCCTTCACATGCTTTGGATGGATGAGCTTAAAGAGAAAAGAGAGCTCTACCTGGAAGAATCAGAAGCATTTTCAACTCATTCTCGATTCAAACTTGAATGTGATAATGTTTTGGAGGTTGTTCGGGAACATTTTTCGGGTTCTGATGTCAAAACTCAAGATGATTGTGTTTCTCTTGCAGATGATACAGAAAATATTACCTGTGAGACGCAGAAACTGAATTTCTCTTGTCATAAACCATCAGCATTCTTGGAGAATCCCTCAAGCAGGGGCCTGTTGAAACCTGGATATGAGAACCACATATTTTCTACACATGTTTTTAGGAGAAGCCAAGAGCTTGCATCTGATCTTAGTACACGTATGGTAGGAAATGAGCTATTTGATTTGGGCTGCCCAATAGAATTGAAATTTGATGATTGCAGCATCACCTATGGGCCGAAGGAGCTGGAAATATTAAGAAACTTGAAGAAACGAGACTTGGAATTTCAGAGATGTTTTAAGCCATATCAGGACTATATTGTTAGAGGTGATGAGCTGGAATGAGAATGAAGCTGCAGAGTCAACAATCACTACCTTAGATGCATATCCATCCCTCTTCTTCAATGCTAGCCTCTATTTAATAATGATAGTAAGTTGGAATTAGTTTTCGTTTGTAAGTCTAGATTACTCATCCAACTCTTTCAATGTAATAACAGTTTTACTTTTTTTGCGATTTCAGAAGAACAAAGAAGGTCTCGAATTGCTCAAGACAGATAGAAATAGCAGGTTATACAGGAAAAGTAAGTTCCTTGCCTAATTTTCCCATCTTGCTTCTTTTATATTGAAATGATCCTACTAAATAAGTATTGAACATCATTTTGTTTACGAGTCTGCATAGGTTGTTATTGGAATGGATGTTGCTGCAATCTTTAATGGTGTCCATATAACTAATGCTCTATCCAAATCTATGCTTCTCTTGTGTCTTTGCAGAATTGCAATGGATAATAGAAGATCGTAGATGTATACAAATCATTTGTGTGTGATTAGACTATTGTATAGATTGAGGATGCATTCTAACAGGATGTCTTGGATGTTTCTAAGTGTACACGAGTTTGAAATTTTATTACAAAGAAAGAAAGAAACTGAATGATCGAACAGAGTGCATATGTTGTACTCAATATTTACACTTAAAATAACATTAGAGCCCGTTTGGATGGAGAGATTTGAGATTTCAAGTCATTTGAAATCAATGGATTTATAAGTCCTTCAATATAAAATTCATTCTTTTGAAATCCCTTATTTGGATGAATGTGAATTTTTAAAACAAATCAATGGTTTTCAAATTCGTTGTTTGGAAAAATTTGGAAGAACATTTAAAATTCTCTCTGTTTCTCTCTTTCCACTCCGATTATTTCTCAATAAATAATGTAAATTTTATATTGAATATAAAAATATTTATTTTAATTTTATCAATAAAATAAAAATATATTTCCAATTTTATTTGAAAAAATAGATGAAAACATTAATTTAGAATAGCAATCTATATAGATCAAATTTACAAGACAATACGATTGTTCCCAACAATAAAACTCACAATATTTTATTTAAATAAAATTAGATCGAATTCATAAGACAATTCTATAGTTCCCAACAATAAAACTCAACAATATCTTGTTCAAACAAAATTAGATCGAATCCACAAGACAATATAATAGTTCCCAACAATAAAACTCAAAACAATATCTTTTTCAAACAAAATGACATCGATCCACAAGAATTTGATAGGTTCCAAGATTCTTCTAACCACAAACAACAATTCAAGATGTTTCCAACCACAAACAACTAGGTATTAATAAGAAAGCTAATCCACTCTTTTTTATCTTCATCCGAAAGAGCTTTTAAGAGCTTGAACTCCTCCGGATCACCATTCATTAGCTTACGGACTGCTTTAAAAACTTCTTCATTACTAAGCCCAAGTAGCATTGAGACCACCTTATGTATCTCAATACCACTTGCAAATGCGTCACATTAGCTTGCAAAGCTTGGGGCTTCCAAGTATCACAGTCACACTTGTATCCCAAAACCATTTGCTAAATATTAATCAATCTCCTTATTCCACAACACATATGATTGCTTGTACTTGACTCCTGTAAACAAACATTTATGAGAACAATAACAATATAAAAAATATTAAATCATGATAAACATAAAAATAAATTTATTAAGAAATATTACAATGTATTCAGTTGAAGTATCACCACTCGAAAAATTACCTTTATATAATTGTTTGTCCATGGTTATAACTCTAACTTTATCAGAAGCGTTTGCATCTTTTTTTATGTTGCTAGTCATACTCATTCTTCACCATAAATATTTCAAAAACATATGAGATGAAAACATTATAAATAATTAGTCAAATAAATTATTAAATCAAAAGCTCATCCATAAACACAAAACGGTAAATCATTAATCAAGTACAAACCTCATATGAAAATGACATTCATAATGACAAAACAAATGTCATAAAATTTTAATTACATAACTTTTAAACAAGACCGACGCTAACAATTGTTACTAAAAAGTTTAAACAAATTATACTTGTCGAGCTTCATACTCTTCAAATATTTGTTGAGCAAGATTATCACGAAATATTATCTATTCACTTGTAGTTCTAACTACTCTTATATGTCCATGATTTGAATCATCGTCTTCACTCATAGAATGGTTGGTTAATTCTTGATCAACCTCAACTAAGAGAGGGTCAATGGGCATTTCCTCACGCACAAAATTATGCAGAATACAACATGCATTGATTATTCTAATTTGAGTCTTTATATCATAGAAACTCGCAGTTCTCAAAATAGCCCATCTTTTCTTCCACAAATCAAAAGCTCTTTCAATTGCATTTCTTGCAGAAGAGTGTCGAAGATTAAACAACTCTTTATCATTTCTTGAAGTATTTCCTCTTTACTCATTCAAATGGTAACGAGTTCCTCTATATGAAGAAAAAAAACTCGGACCATTTGTGTAACATGCATCTATAAGGTAATATTGGTCTATAAAAATTTGCAAGAATATAAATCAAATACTAAAATTAAATATTAAGAGATAAGAATATTTTTACTAATAAAAATTCACCTACCCCGGGTAACATTTAAACCATTAGGCCTTTGTAAAGTATCACGTAGTACTCGTGCATTTGAAGCAGATCCTTCCCACCCAAGTAGTACATACAAAAATCTCATGTTAGCATCACACACTCCTAAAACGGTACTTATACGACCTTTCCTATTTCTATATTTGCTACGAACTTCTATTGGAACTGTGAGATCAACAAATGTCTCATCTAATGTCCTCACTGCATTCTACACAATATTACTACAAGCTTAAGGTATACATTCAAATAATATTAAATACAAACAATGATACCGAAAACCAGCTCCACCTTTCAACATCTCTTTAATTGTAGTTTCGATCACATTATTGTTTGAGAAAAAACTTTCCAATTTTTCAATATTGCATGCAACACATATGAAATTGCCTACTTATGGTTTCACCTAACCGTACAAATGTGGCTGTGGTGGTGCTAATCTTCTGATCATGTCCAAGAATATATAAAAAAAATGCCACGATTTCTTATATTGTCACATTTTTAGAAGTAACTAATCCACCCTCATTACTTATTACGTCACACAATCTATTAAATATTTTAATATTTACCCATAGTTGCTTAAAACATGTAGGACCATGACTTAAAAGATCTCATCCAAAGTTCCCTTTGGTGAGTTCTTTCATCTTGACACCCTGAAAACTCCTTGATCAAATATTTATCATGGTATCAAACTCCAACAATTTCCATTAGAAAGCTCAACAAAAATATAATGACTTGTGTCTTCTCTTTATCATTTTACAAATCCTCTCCAGGACCTTTTTGTTACTATTATTCATAAACAATCATATGTGATACAATTACAAAGATGGTATACACATCATAGCTTTAAAAATGATGAAGATAAATCATATATGTTTACAAGAATTTTCCAACTGAAGTGATTGTATTACTATAACAATTTTCCTTTCCAGTTTAAGAATTTCCAAGAATATTGGATAAGCTAACAAGCAGAAGCAAGCAAAGATCCATCAATTAATATAATTATACATCAATTAATATAATTATAATACAGAATGCTAATTAACTATGGCAAACATATTGAATTTTTAAATATTTCTGCTTCAATTCTTACCATACAATGCAAAAAAAAAAATGAGTTTGCCAAACTTGTTATAATATATGAAATTCAGAAGCCTATTAGAGCTATTAAGAATCTTAAATTGAAGGAGTCATCACTCATGAAACCAAATTGCATACACATCAAAAATTAAACTACAAAACTAGATAATTCTACATTTATTAAAAGAATGAGTAGTATTAAATTCCACCTAATTAACACTTTCAATACCTTCTAAGAAAAGACAGTAATAATTTATATCATCAGTAAATATATTATAATACATTTAATAATTAATGTGATGATTGTCTGATATTATTATATGTTGATATATCATTAGTCATTTCTTCATCCTCACTTCTGCCAACGACACTAGTAAAATAATGTCATGATCAAAAGTATCGTAATTTTATGTTTGTTTAACATGATTTTAATTATGATACCGAAAATATAAAATATTTGATTATTTTGTAGGTAAAAAACATATAAACGATTAAAATGTAGATGTCTAAACTATAAAAAACAGAACAAAGAAGAAAACAAAAGTATTGTAATTTTATGTTTGTTTAACATGATTTTAATTATGATACCAAAAACCGAAAATATAAAATATTTGATTATTTTGTAGGTAAAAAACATATAAACGATTAAAATGTAGGTGTCTAAACTATAAAAAACAGAATAAAGATGATTAAAATGTAGGTGTCTAAACTATAAAAAACAGAATAAAGATGAAAACAATGCTGGCTATGGGGTTCGAACCCATGCGCACTTATGTGCAGAAGATCTTAAGTCTTCCCCCTTAACCTCTCGGGCAAACCAGCCTCTTGTTATTTTTTCTGCACACAATTTTAGTATCCAAAATATTAAAATTTCATTTTCTATATTTTAAACCTTGTACATTTTGTATTCCAAAACATGGTTCAAAATAACGGTCGCAGTCATTATCGCGGTATCCATCGTTAAGGTTATATTACAATTTTGTGGAGATTTAGCGGCTGTAACGGACAATTTATCGGAAAAACTTAAAAATAGCCTAAAATTTCAAGAAAATTACTTATATATATATATATATGTTTTTACTAAATTAACGTAAAAAACAATATTACAACTGGAATTAATATATAAAATATACAATTACAAACATTATTGCTACAACTGTTTTTTTTTTTTTTTTTGCGTAGACATTCAAGCTTTGTTCTTTTGTGTAGCTTTATTTCATTGCTACAACTTTATTTTTTTTCAAGACATGTGATAATCTACTACAAACATTATTGCTACAACTTTTATTTCTTTTCAAGACATGTGATAATATACTACAAACATATTAGATAATATAAGACATGTAAGCACCTGTAGGATGTTGCGGCTTTATATTTTTCAATATTTTACAGCTTTCACTTATCAATTATAACATACAATTCTTTCTTTATTTTTATCTCTAATAATATATTGTATATATATACATATTAACATACTCATATATAATAAACATGTATAAAGAATATTACATTCAATTGAAAAAAGAATATATAATGTTCAAATTCAATCATCTATCCGTCGTTTCCGCTTTTATACCCGTTAAAATCCGTTACGGTCATTATAACATCGTTACAGTCCATTATAACGCCGCATAACGCTATCACGCCGACCGCTTTTATACCCGTTAAAATCCATTACGGTCATTATAACATCGTTACAGTCCATTATAACGCCGCATAACGCTATCACGCCGACATCATGCCCAATAATGTAGCCAATCATTTTTAACCGAATCAGTGTCGTAAAGGTGGCCGTTACCATTACATAACGGCCATTAAGACCGTTATAATGGTGTTACTTTAAAGGGATAGCAACCCAATTTACCACAATTACTATTAAATATCACCCAAAATAGCACCAAAAATAAAATTGACCTTTTTTTACCATCAAAAATAAAAGTGAGATAGTTTATACCATCAAATTTAAAAGTATGCCAAAAAATACCACCATTTTTGATTGACTTTGAATTTTGCAATTATTACCCAATAATATTGGTCAAAGAATCTAACCAAGTCAACAAAAGTGGAATTTCTCTCACCTAACCTACCCCACCCCCAAACCCTTCCTCTCACTTTCTCTCCATTTCCAAACGCATGAACAGTCGCTGCAAGACACCAGTTTTTCCCCCATTTTTGAGCTCAAAAATTGAGCTCAAATTCACGTGTAAAGTTTAGATTTTTCGGTGAAAATTCACGTGTAAGACGAAGATGTCAAACCAAGAAGGAGAGGTTAGTGATTTATCCCTCATTTTTTCAGAAAATTCTTGACATTAAGTTTCGAATTTGGTCAAATTTGTTGAGAATTTGTTGAAATTTTGTTGAATTTGTTGGAAATATGTCTTAATACTTCGAATTTGTTGAGTATTAGTTGAAGAAACGGAGGGTTAAACGTGGATTTGAATTCCAATTGAACCCTAAATTATTTGGGGATTAGGTTTAATTTTTTTTCATATATACTTGAATTCATGTTTGGATTGGTTAATTGGGTTTAAATTTGAATTTGATAGAGTTAATTTGTTTGAATATGTGCTTGAATTGATGTTTGAAAGGGTTAAATGGCCATAATCGAAAATAATCACGTTTAATCGAAAATATGCATGTTTAATCACGTGTAATTATAATTAATAATTCAAGATTAACACTGTAATTATAGAGAATAATTCAGTAAAAAGACTGTAAAAAAAATGGGAATTTTTTTCCCAATAATTTAAGTGTTTTAAGATTTAGGGGTACTTTGGTAATTAGGTGAAAGGGTTGACTTTGACCGGGACCCACGATCCCCGGTCAACGGTATTTCGTTGGCGACAACCAGATGATAAAGTATGATGAAAAAAAAACGAGATTTGGATAGAAAACGAATCGAAAAAAAAAGGTCGTTGTGCGTTCCTGGCGACGGGAGCAAAAATCCCCGTCGTCTCCCGACAGCTGTCGAAAAATCTCGACAGCAGGGACGGACGTGCTCGGCAGCTGTCGAGTTTTCTCGACAGCGTGGGCGGGGGCTCTCGGCAGCTGCCGAGAAAACTCGACCAGACGGGACAACACGTGATTTTTTTCAAAATTCACGTGTAACCCTATAATTATAGGGCTACACGTAAACGTGTAACCCTATAATTTAAGGGCTACACGTGAATTTCACGTGTAGCCCTATAATTATAGGGCTATAGGGCTACACGTGAACGTGTAACCCTATAATTTAAGGGCTACACGTGAATTTCACGTGTAGCCCTATAATTATAGGGCTACACATGAATTTTGAAAAAAATCACGTGTAGCCCCGTCTGGTCGAGTTTTCTCTGCAGTGGGGGCGGGCGTGCTCGGCAGCTGCCGAGTTCTCGACAGCTGCCGAGCACGCCCGCCCCCGCTGCCGAGAGAACTTGGCCGCTGCCGAGCACGTCCACCCCCACTGTCGAGAAAACTCGACAGCTCCCGTCAGCCGTCTCCCGTCGGGCGCGCATGCTCCCGTCACCTATCTCCCATCGGGCTCGCGCTCCCGTCACCCGTCTCCCATCGGGTGCGTGCTCCCGGCACCTGTCTTCCGTCGGGCGTGCGCTCCCATCACCCGTCTCCCGTCGGGCAGGCCTGCTCCCGGCACCTGTCTCCTGTCGAGCGCGTGCTCCCGTCACCCGTCGCGCGCGCCCCAGTACCGCGCCTCGTTTTTTAAAATCCCGTTTAAAAAATTTAATAATTAAAATTGGACAATTAAATATTATATTTCATTATTTCCCCTTTAATAAATTTATGTAATCTCCGTTTAATAATCCGCACGTACTAAAAATAATTTCTTAATCCGTCTTGCATAATATATACATAATTTCAATTTAAAAATTAATAATCCCAAGTTCAGAATTAAAGTAACATAATATCGTAATCGAACTTACATTTTTGTACTAATTTTTTTAATATCCGTTTATTAATCAACACTTAATTTTGAAATAATTTCCTAATATTTTATAAATATTATGTACATATGACTGAAAATAATCCTCTTTAATAATCCTCATTCCATAATTATAACAACATAATTTCCTCGACCCGTTACGATTTTTTCTTCCATTTTTTTTGGTCTCCTTTCAATATTCAACTCTTCACTCATTAATTATTTTTTTGAAAATCCCATTTTAAAATTTTAATAATTATAATTGGACAATTAAATATCATATTTCATTATTTCCCATTTAATAAACTTATTTAATCTCCGTCTAATAATCCGCACGTACTAAAAATAATTTCTTAATCCGTCTTGCATAGTAGATACATAATTTCAATTTAAAAATTAATAATCCCAAGTTCAGAATTAAAGTAACATAATATCGTAATCGAACTTACATTTTTGTACTAATTTTTTTAATATCCGTTTATTAATCAACACTTAATTTTGAAATAATTTCCCAATATTTTATAAATATTATGTACATATGACTGAAAATAATCCTCTTTAATAATCCTCATTCCATAATTATAACAACATAGTTTCCTCGACCCGTTACGATTTTTTTTTCCATTTTTTTTGGTCTCCTTTCAATATTCAACTCTTCACTCATTAATTATTTTTTCGAAAATCCCATTTTAAAAATTTAATAATTATAATTGGACAATTAAATATCATATTTCATTATTTCCCGTTTAATAAATTTATTTAATCTCCGTCTAATAATCCGCACGTACTAAAAATAATTTCTTAATCCGTCTTGCATAGTAGATACATAATTTCAATTTAAAAATTAATAATCCCAAGTTCAGAATTAAAGTAACATAATATCGTAATCGAACTTACATTTTTGTACTAATTTTTTTAATATCCGTTTATTAATCAACACTTAATTTGAAATAATTTCCTAATATTTTATAAATATTATGTACATATGACTGAAAATAATCCTCTTTAATAATCCTCATTCCATAATTATAACAACATAGTTTCCTCGACCCATTACGATTTTTTTTCCATTTTTTTGGTCTCCTTTCAATATTCAACTCTTCACTCGGTAATGATTTTCTCGAAAATCTCCAGACGTAAAAATTTAATAATTATAATTGGACAATTACATATCATATTGAATTATTTCCCCTTTAATGATTTTTTTTATTATCGGTTTAATAATCAGCACGTAATAAAAATAATTTATTCATCCGTCTTGCATAATACGAACATAATTTGGATTACTCATTTTTTTATCCCAATTTAATTGTTTCCGTAGTTGATGGATCATTTAAACTTTTTAAATTTATAATAATGGTCGGTTAGCATTTTTTCAATGTAATTTATAAATTTACGTTTTATCCAGCTCTACTAATTTGGTCAAGCAAAACTCCAACCTTTATAAGTTTCATATCTTTATTTTTCATGAAACATCGTATCATATTAATTCACATATGTCATTTCATTTTGTATATTAATGTATGAATTAATGTGACCAACAGTTCTTTTCTCCTTTTCAGGTCGATTGGGTGCGTCCGGAGTATCAGACGACGCTGGCATACATTAACTCGTACACACGTGTCCGAGTACTAGGATACATAAGGCAAATCCTCCAAAAAACTCACGACGATTGTGTGACCGATTTTCAGACGAGCTGCTTCGGGCATTTTCTGCGCTGGGCAACTGAGAATGACAGTTGCAAGAGCTTTTTACACGTCCTTATATCACGTGAGGTGCGTGGGCCCGATACCCCGACGGATGAGGTGTGGTTTCACATTGGTGGAGACCGTCGGTTTTGTCGATTTTGTAGGACTGAGTTCGCCCTGGTGACGGGATTACGGTTTGGCGACTCTACATTTAGGCCGATTGTTCTGTCGAGGTCGCAGCAGTTGGATGGCGTGTTTTCTCGAATTTCTGAAGGCGAGGATAGAATATCTGTGGCGGATCTTCTTAAGCGGTTTAGAGCGGAGGAGTTCGTAGCACGTGCTGATGACACGATGAAGATTGCTAAGATTATCCTCCTCTACAACATTTTGCTTGGAGTTGACCCACTCACCACTTCAGTTGACCCTTGGGTTTGGGATTTGGTCGAGGACGAGGATCGGTGGGAGAGCTTTCCCTGGGGTAAGATTTCTTATCTCCATCTTCTTGGCAAAATCAATCAACTACCAGCTTCGCTGCCCCCGCCAACTGCAACCAGGCCCCCTTCGTACCACTTTTATGGATTCTCGTTAGCCCTAATGGGTAGTGTTAACATCATAATTTGGTATTGTTTCATATTATGATTCAATAATTGAACTTGACAATTAACTTTAATCGTTCTTCGATCTTTTCAGATATGGGCTTTTGAGGCGATTCCATACACCGGTGTATATGTCGGGAAACGGCTTTCGAAGTCTCACAAGGTATTACCGAGGCTTCTGAGGTGGTCGACGAAAAGGCCAGAAGAGGACGTGTCGAGGGAGCTTGATCATGAGGTTTGTTCAGACCACCTTTACTTAAATGCAAAGTTTCTAATTGATTACATGCATTTATAATTCTCTTACTCACAAATTGAATTGTGACTTTCTCTATTGCAGGGTCTCGAGTGTTATGAAAACCTTCGGGTTGAGCGTCGTGAGGCCCGCCAACCGTACTTGCAGTACCTTGATCAGGATCTCACAGACGGTGTCCAGATGCCGACCCAGTCAAGACGGGATCGTCCACGGAGGCCCATCGCCGTCTTGTCTGAAGGCATGACTGCGGCCCCCCAGGCATCGAGGACTACGCGGTCCCGCCAGCCCACATTGACTGCAGGCGAGAGTTCTCGACGAGGTGGGCAGCCACACGTGTCATCCGATGACGGATTGCGGGTACAGGAGGAGGAGGAGGAGGATCTCGCACCGGCTTAGGTTGATGTCCCTCTCTCTCTAGACCTGTGTTGGTCCCAAGTGGTGTCCAAGGTTCAGAGGGGGGGTGAATGAACCTTGGTCGATTTTTCAGAATCTTTAAAACAACCGTTCTGCACTGCAAGTTACTTGAGCTTGCAGCGATAGATGGTTACTGCTTGCAGCGCTAGAATGCAGTGCTGCACGCTGTAACCTGGAGTTTTGTACGCAGCGGAAATATACTTTTAAACACAAGGCTGTTTTACACAAAAATGCTCATTTCAAACGTTTTATGAGGAGAAGAGATATAGATATATGCAGAAAATAAGCACAGATAAATAAAGCGATAAAAACACTTATGGCTTATAGTGGTTCGAAGGTGGTGTAATCCTTCTACGTCCACTCTACTGCTCCTCGAGCAGGAACTTTGTTAAGCAAGATTGATTTACAGGACTCTCCTAACAATCTATCAACTTACAAAGTTAACCACCTACTGAAGTCCAGCGTACACACAGCAACTGCAAACTTCAAAGGCTAACCCACACAGGGTTCTATACTCCCACACAGGGAAGCTGCCTAACACTAGACAACTAACACAAACAGCAAGGATCTCTCCTATCAACTGCTTGACACCACTAAAACAACCTAAGCACACAGCAACAAGGTTAAAAGGATAAAAAGGTTTTCTTCAACTTGTGCTTCGAAGTGAGCTTCTGAATCCGTAAGGAATCTTTCAGCTTGAACTCTGCTTCACTTCGATAGGTTGAGTGACTGAAACTGTTGGCTTGAAACTTTGTAAGCTTTAAACTCTTTGCGTAGATGCTTTCGTAATAGTGACAGTATCAGTTTTCAGTAACCAGCTTCAGTTCTCCTCGACCTCTATTTATACTTGTAGGAGAAGATGTCCGTTGAAGGAGACATCCCTCTTTTGAATTTGAAATAGCCTGGCCAAAGTATGGTTCGCATTTAATACGACTGACCTTTCTTTTCGGAGCATTTAATGCGGCAGTTGCGGCTCGCAGCTTTCTGCGGCGCGTCAGTCCATGTGGCATCTTCTTATTGGCTCCGAGTCTGCTACTTTGACTTTTTCTTGAACGGCTCTTTTGTCCCTACTTGGATCTCCGTTCCTCGTACTGCATTTATCCTTCCTGGGATTTGCAGGATACTTCGTCTTGTAGTTGGCGCTGTATTTACTTAACTGTCCTGTAAGTCTGCGCTGTATCCTTGGTCTTTGTGCAGCTGATGCATTCTTTCAGTGCTGCTGTATCTTAGACCTGCTTGCAGTATCGTCTGGTAGTGCTGCTGTAACTTCGTTCTAGCAGTACTCCTGTATCCTTTTCATGCAGCGATGCTGCACGCCGTTCTTCCTTGCTTTGCTGTATTGAAGTACAACCTTATTTATGCTTTGCTGTTCCTTTCTTCTTCCAGCAATGCTGTATCCTGCCTTTATACAGCGATACTGTATCCTGCCTTCTTGCAGCGATATCTTCCTTTAAAGTTTAGATGCAGCTTTATCCTCTTTTAACCTCCATTTCAAAACATGACTCAAGACTCAATTCTAGTCTATTTATTCACTTAAACAATGTGAAAATGGGGTACTCAAAACTTCCTATTACATGATTGGTTTGTCTCATCAAAATCTAAACAATGAAATCCCAACAATTTCCCCCTTTTTGATGATGACAAAACCTTTACAATATTTCGTTCATGAAGAAGTTTCATTTTACTTTAACTCATATGGTTTATCCAGATTACATGCTTGCAAAGCTTTAAATAAATAAATCTAATCCTGGATTCATCAGAGATGCATCATGCTATTCCTTTCAACAAACTCAACAGGAAAACACAAACAGCATGCATGAGTTCATAAGAGTTGAACTTGGTCAGAGCAGAAAAAAAATTTCTTCATTTAAGAGATAGAAATTTTTACAACATCAAAAATACAACAAGGATCATAAGAGGGTATATGAATATAGCTTAGTAAAACGAAGACCTTTTGCTTGCAGATTCGTCTGTTCTTCTTTCAAACCTTTCAAGGTCTTCCCTTCCTCTTGATCCTTTCCACCAGTCCCTGATAGACTCTTGGTAGGACTCTTCCAACTTGTGTCTAATCACAGGAATCTGAATCCATCTCAGCCAGAAGTCCTCGCAGAATGGTACAATCAGCCCTTCCTTGACTCGATCGATGTACAGCTGTTGAATGTCAAGGCTTCCTTCCCGAACGAGCTGTTCATACCTTCTCAATGCAGTCTTGCAGGTATGATACTTGCTGAATTTGCCCTGTCTGCATAGATCTCTGAAGTGTCTGAGGTACTCTGATCGTTTGAAAATGGTGATCGCCTCAAATGTTAGATTCCGATCAAAAGGCAGTCTGACTTCTTTAAAGATGTCGAATCTCCAAGCCATGTTCTCTCCTTCAGGCCTTTGATCCATCAACACGGACACTTCAGCAGAGATGTTCTCAGAGTCAAGGCGAGAGATTTCTTGAGGAGGGAATTGGTAGTAGTTGTTTGGAAAAAAATTTCTTGTACCAATTACACCGAGTCTTTGAATCCAGGCATTAGGATCTGCAGCTTCTTCGTACTGGCGCCTTTGATTCTCAGACTCGTCCCCGCTCATCCTCTTCCTTGAGCCTTGCTGCTGGCTATCATCCCTTCTCTTATGATGATAGCTGGGCGGTGCTGCATCCTTGCTTGCAGCTCTGCTGTGTGCAGAACCTGCAGCAGATCTTCTTCCAGCAGCTGCACCGGCTCCACCAGCTCCATCATCATCTCTTCTCCATCTCTTCGGAGAAGGGATATCAGCCGCAGCGGATGATCCAGACCTCCTTCTCCTCCTGCTGAGAGGTTGCTGGTCATCATCTTCTTCCTCTTCTTCAGGTTCAGCCGCCCATTTGCTCATGTATTTCTCTTCAAATCATTCCCCCTTTTTGGCATCATCAAAAGTCGGGGTCTGAGCAGGGGCTGCTGGGACCGCCCTTGATCGCGGGCGTCGGGTCGGTTCAGGGGCGGGCTCTGGAGCATCGACATGCTGAGGGAAAGCTCGGACCATGATATCCCTCAACTCTCCTACAATCAGCTCCAGATTCCCCAACCTGTCGTCCACACTTCTGGTTCTCTGGGATTGATCATAGACGTGATCCAAAAGTGATTCCAAGACTTGTGAGTGATGGTTGAGTCTGGTTGAGGCATTTTCAGCATGCTGCTTATACTGTTTGATCTCTTGGCATGTCAGAGCAGCTTCAACCTTCAACTCCTTCTCCATCCTGACCCGATCGTAGTACAGCCTGTTAGAATGTTCAGTGAGAGTTGATTTGATCATGTCAGGCAGCACTTCGAGGTCCTTCTTGAAACCCGTCATGGTTTCAGCATGAAATTGGGCACTGACCCTGAGACTATTGCGCATGATAGACTCATGCTCCTGGAGAGCATGCAGCAGATGTCTAACAGCGGTCTCGACTCTGTTGATGGATTCATCAGGAGTCAGCCCTGAATTCCTTCTTGTTGAGGCAGCAGTGGATGCAACAAATGGGATCACCTCTTGGCATACTGGTGCTGCATCCTGCCTCGGTACTTCAGCAGCAACCTCATCTTCATCCTTGCTGGTATGAGAGCTTGTAGAGCTTGAGGATGGATGCTCATCTCCTTCTTCTTCTTCTGCCTCCTCTTCGCTGGATAAGACTGGAACAGGAACGGCTCCTCCAGATTTTGGCCCATGAACAGCAATGTTCCGTTCCTTCATCCATCTTGCGAATTCGGCATCCGACATGTTAGCGTCCACAGTATCCTTCGCTGCTGTAACCTTTGAGGGTTCTTGAGAACAAGCAGCAGCTGCAGCATCAACCTCCTCACGAGGTGTCTCTAACTGCGCTGGGGATACCTCGGCTTCAGCTCCAGCATCCTCAATGGGTACTGTCTGAACAGCCTCCCCACCTGAGGTCTTCTCACACTCAGGGAGTGTTGTCAGAACAACATCCTCCACTGAGGTCTTCTCAACGGACCCCGTCTCATCGGCCGGTCCTGTAACCTCTTCGACAGCCTCTGCTGCAAGAATGGGTTCTTGCAGCTCTGCATGGCTTCCTGCAGCGATCACAGTATTCAGTACTGTATCCTCTATTGCTGCTAGGATCTCAGCTTCCACCCTGCTCTTCTCTGCAGCTCCTTCTTCTTGTTGAAGGGTGGTTGCAGGCTGCACTGCTGTCGCGTCCAGTGCAGGGAGTACCGCCTCTGCAACTCCCTCCGTAGATGCTTCATCGGCAATCTCAGAAATGTTTGAGATGACATTCCTGATTATGGTGGATGGTTCCCCCTCAGAGTCTGCTTGGGCAGCATCTTCATCTTCGCGCACAGGGGAATCACCATAATCCAGTAGTTGGGCTTCCTCCTCCTCCAAGCGATCCAACGTGACAATGTTGGAGAGGCCCTCAACTACTTGCTCGTATGCAAGGGAGTTCATCTGATTTGAACTTGAACTGTCTTCTCCCCGCATTCTTCTTGAAGTGTGCTGCATCCTGGTTTCCTTCAGACTCTGTTGCAGCGCAAGATGCAGCATGGCTTCTTCAGCCTGCTCTACTCCCAAGGTGTCGATTTGCTGTTGAGCAAAAGCGACATCATCGCCCTTTCTTACTGCCTCTGCAGCCGGGACGAGGAAGACCTACACATCTTCCACTGCTGCTCTCATCGGCAGCTCTGCAGAGTCGGATTCTGCAAGAGCCTTGCCCTTTCCTTTGTCATGTGCTCCATGTGCAGCGCTGCAGCCATCAAGCTCTTGAACTCTTGCTGCAAAGTCAGGTTGCAGGAGTGCCAGAATATCCTCTGATTTGGCCCACTCCAGAACAGCTTGCTCGACTGTCAGGAAATCCTTCCACTTCAACAGGATTTCCCCCTTAGACAGCCGCATCTCTCTCCAAAAAGAGTAATCTGCAGCCATATTTCTAGCCGCTGGAAAGGTGGGATCGAGCACTGAAGCATCTGTTTGTAGACGAGCTTCTTCTTCAGTTGGCTCGGCCCGGTGCTGATGTGGCTCCCGAAGCTGATGTGACTCATCCCCAAGGTCAACTACAACCATAGAGAACTGATGTGACACATCCCCAACAGCAGCATCAGCTCTCTTGCTGCGTGGAGCCCTTCTCACCAAAGGTGCGTCATCATCTGGGGAAGAGGATTCAAGTTCAGGTACAGCCTTCCCTGAACTCCTCTTGATAACAGGAAGAGGACTCGAAGGTTCCTCTTCTTCAGCATCTTCCCCGCTGACAGCAGCTTCATCTTGCAGAGCAAGAGTTGCATTCTTTTTGTCTTTGGTTTTCTTCCTCGCAACTCTTGCTCCTGCAGCCTTCGGCTGGGTCTTGCCCTTCTTCTTCTCCCCGAGATACTTTCCAGGATGAATGGGGGCGGGTGCTGCAAGTTGAAGGCCAAGCTTGCAGAGCAGAGAGCAGATGGTGATACCGTAGCTCCGACGCTCCGTTATCTTCTCTGCTTCCTCCCACAGCCTCTTCATGATGAACCTCGCCCAATTCACCTTCTCTCCGGCCATGATTGCAGACATGATCCGGAACCGGAGATCTGTGCACTTGTCATAACTCCCTGTCCTCCCTTCGATGGAGTACGCACAGATGTCGTGGAGAAGTTCAAACTCCAGTTTGAAGAGCTTCTTGGGGGCGCTTCTCTTGATTTCAGCCTCTGCATCCCTTGCTCGAAAGAGATCCCACATCTCTTGAGCCGATGCCTCCCCATACGTCGCCAACTGGCTGGGGGTCAAACCTGCAGCCGAAATGCTGAAGGTGGTGGAGATATCCCTAACGGTCAGCGACCGTTCCTCTCCATCTGCATCCATCCGGAACAGGATGCAGTTCCTTTCCTCCGCTTGCCTAGCGTAGGCATAAAACCTCTGTACTGACTCCGTGGAGAAGCCAGCATATACTGTGGTCAACAGCCCTAGGACTTGGGTCTGTTGTAGAGCATCAAAAATCCGTTTGATCAGGGCATTATCATACAGCCCTGACTCCAGCATGTTTTCTCTGTTGATCATCCTTCCATCAAGAACGATGGTCTTTCTGGCAGCCATTGAAATCTTTGTGAGATAGAGAGAGAAGAAACAAGAGTTTTGCACTTAGAAGATTTTCTTGCGATCACAGCGTTTCTCTCTCTGAAGATGGTGAAAAGTGAATTTCAAATGGCAAGCTTTGGTCTTTATGGCGGTTCCCAAGAGACGTGCGAGATTGATGGTTGAGATAAATCAGGAAAATGATCTAGTGGCTCAGGAAAAAGCGGAGATGTCAAATCGTCGCTAATAATTACTTGGCGCGTAGGCTCTGTCAGCGCCCTTTCCACTTCCTGACACCCGCAGTCATGCATTTAATGCTGAAAGACATACCCTTTGCCGCCTAAATAAATGCCTTTTTAAGGTTGCAGCATCTCTAGTACGAGGTTGCAGAGCAATCAATACTTCTTTTGAAATAAATGCTGTAACCTGGTGCTGCTTGATTTCTTCGATAACTGCTGTACTGTAAGAATGTAGGTTGCAGCGTTGTCTGAACCCAGTGCTGTATTGACGCGTACCTTACAGTACCATTTTTACTGCTCCCTGCAAGCATGCAGAGGTTCCCCCTGCGATCTTGCATTTTCTTTTTCTTCACAACTTAAGGATTCCTAGCTCGTTACGAAGCATAGAAAACCTAGATTCACTCAAAGGTTTTGTAAGGATATCTGCCAGCTGTAGATCCGTGTGAACCTTTTCAAGCACGACATCTTTCTTCTCAACATGATCTCTTATAAAGTGATGACGAATGTCAATGTGCTTTGTTCTTGAGTGAAAGACATGATTATGGGTAATTGCAATAGCGCTCCTATTGTCACAGAGAATTGGCGTCTCTTTTTCTTCTATCCCATAATCTCTAAGTTGCTACTGTATCCAGAGAATCTGCGCACAGCAACTTCCTGCTGCAACATACTCTGCTTCTGCTGTAGAGGTTGCAATTGAGGTCTGCTTCCTGCAGAACCACGAGACAAGTCTATTTCCCAGAAATTAACACGTCCCACTAGTACTCTTCCTATCAATCTTGCAGCCTGCATAATCTGAGTCGGAGTAGCCTTTAAGGTTGAATCCTCCTTCCTTAGGATACCATAGGCCGACTTCCTGAGTTCCTTTCAGATACTTGATGACTCTTTTTACAGCTAAAAGATGTGATTCCTTCGGTGCTGCTTGGAATCTAGCACAGACTCCTACTGCAAACATAATATCAGGCCTGCTTGCTGTGAGATACAGCAATGATCCAATGAGGCGTCTGTACTTCGTAATGTCTACATCTTTACCATATTCATCTTTGTCAAGACTTATAGATGTGGACATGGGAACGGACGTTGCTGCTCCATTCTCCATGCCAAATTTCTTGATAAGCTCCTTCGTATACTTGACTTGGTTGATGAAGGTTCCTGTAGGAAGCTGTTTTACTTGCAGTCCGAGAAAGAAACTTAATTCTCCCATCATACTCATCTCGAACTTTGACTGCATCAGGTTGGAGAATTTCTCACAAAGCTCTTTGTTTGTGGATCCGAAGATAATATCATCCACATAGATTTGTACAAGAAGTACACTCTCTCCGTCTTGTATCCTAAACAGCGTTTTGTCGATCGTTCCTTTTTGAAAACCATTTTCCAGAAGATAGAGAGATAAGGTGTCATACCAAGCTCTTGGTGCTTGCTTCAGTCCATATAGGGCCTTTTGTAAACGAAACACCCTCTCTTCTGCTTGATCCTCGAAACCAGAAGGTTGCTCAACATATACTTCCTCTGTAAGGAGACCATTCAGGAATGCGCTTTTAACATCCATTTGATAGACGTTGAAATTCATATGTGCTGCATAGGCTAAGAAAATTCTTATAGCTTCTAGCCTTGCCACTGGTGCAAAAGTCTCATCAAAATCAATTCCTTCTTCCTGACAGTATCCTTTAGCAACTAATCTTGCTTTGTTTCTTATAACGACTCCTGATTCATCTAGCTTGTTCTTGAACACCCACTTTGTTCCAATTACACCTTGATGGGTCGGTCTAGCGACTGTTTGCCATACTTGATTTCTCTCAAATCCATTCAATTCTTCCTGCATGGCCTGTACCCAGTTGCTATCTTGCAGTGCCTCTTCAACATTCTTAGGCTCTGATTGTGATATGAAGCATGCAAACATTGCTTCATGTGGGATGGATCTTCTTGTCCTTACACCGATGGATGGATCTCTTATAATGAGATCTCTTGGATGATTTCTAAGCCATGTCCTGTCTGGCTCAAAAGCGTGCATTGGTGTATTTTGCTCATCATGTTGCTGTAATGCAGGAGGTTCTGCTGCTGTAAGAATGTCTGCTGCATCCAAGGTTGCAGCTTCTTCATCTTTATCTTCTTCTGTAGGCAGAACTCCTTCTATGTATGGTACAACATTCTCTTTTCTAGGAGAGGTTTCTTCAGGTGGTTTTTCCAGCTTCTTTGTGTCACAATGTGGTTCATCAAACACCACATGTACAGATTCTTCTACCACCAGGGTTCTCTTATTAAACACTCTGAAGGCTTTACTTACAGCAGAGTATCCTAGAAATACTCCTTCGTCTGATTTAGCATCAAAAGTCTTCAGATGTTCCTTTCCATTGTTGAGAACATAACACCTACATCCAAAGATATGCAGATAGGAAATGTTTGGTGTATGACCATTCCATATTTCATACGGTGTTTTGTCAAGATCCTTGATGATTAAACATCTGTTCTGCGTATAGCATGCAGTGTTGGTTGCCTCAGCCCAAAATCTCTTGGGTATTTCTGCTTCTGCTATCATCGTCCTTGCTGCTTCCTTGAGGATTCTATTTCTTCTTTCAGCAACCCCGTTTTGTTGAGGTGTTCTTGCAGCAGAGTATTCATGACGAATACCATTGTCAGAACAGAATTTCTCTATAAATTTATTCGTGAACTTGGTTCCTTTGTCTGATCTTATCTTCATTATGCTCAAGCTCTTTTCATTCTGAATTTTCTTCATGAGGCCAGGTAGCTTTTCTTGAGTTTCCGACTTCTTCGCTAGAAAGATCGTCCATGTGTATCTAGAGTAGTCATCCACTACTACTAGAGAGTACTTCTTCCCGCTCAAGCTTACTGGTTCTACTGGTCCAAAGTGGTCCATGTGTAGAAGATCTAGAATTCTGTGAGACGATTTCTGAATCTTATCCTTGAAAGAGCTCTTAACTTGCTTTCATTTTTGACACGCTCCACAGACATTCTCTTTCTTGTAAGCTACATCTGGTAATCCTCTCACGAGGCCTTTTCTTGCTAGCTTGTTGATAGTCTTGAAGTTCAGGTGACTTAATCGTTTGTGCCATAGTCAGCTCAGCTCCGGTGGACTTTTCACTATGAAGCATGTTGATTGAGTGGAGGAATTCCAATCTGCTAGGTAGATATTTCCTCTTCTTGTTCCTGTAAGCTTTACTTCATTTGTGGTGCTGTCCTCGATTAAGCACTTGTTGAGGTTGAATTCCACTGTATATCCTTTGTCACAGAACTGACTGATGCTTAGAAGATTGTATCTAAGCCCTTTTACGTAGGATACATCCTTGATCTTTATGTTCCCCTTGACTAGGCATCCGCTTCCTTTTGTGCTTCCTTTGGAATCATCTCCAAATATGACCTTAGGTCCTTTGCATTCTTGGAAGTCTTTCAGCATTTCTTTATTGCCTGTCATGTGCCTTGAGCAGCCGCTGTCGATATACCATACATCACTGCTGCATCCTGGCACTGTAACCTGTAACAAACTCAAACAGATTTAGGTACCCATTTTCATACGGGTCCTTTGGGGTTAGTTACTTTGGGAACCCAAACTTTCTTAACAGTAATTGATCTGCTGTAAGATTTGTTGGTTCTCGAGCTGTATGCAGTTATCTTGGAAAACTGCTTATGAAAAGTGTGTGCTCGACAAACATGTGTGTTACCAACACCCTTGTAGTGCGGTCTTCCATCATACTTTCCTGGAGTATATCCTCCTTGAGGTTTAGACATGTAGGTCTTAGTATCGGTGGGAAAGTTTCTTCTATGCTGCAACTTTGTTGGTTGCTGCATCCTTTTGCTGCATGCAGCAGATGACTTCTGCTGCAGCCAAGTCTTAGATGCAGACTTATTCCCTGCAGTTGAGCATTGGGGTTTCTTCCTTTTATCCGTCACTGCTGTTTTGTTCACTATCTTTTCAGAGTCACAAAGTAACTCTTTCTCCATTGGAGTTTTAGCTTGAACAAAATTCACAGCTTCGGATGTGCTTGCTGTATTCTGAGAGCCTTGATTGCTGTAGCCTATGCCTGAAATCACAAAGGGATCTCTGACACTATTTATGCAATCTCTTGCGTCCTTTGAGGATTTGGTGAACGTTCTCATCTTGGACTGCAAGATTTTCTTCTCAGATCTTAGCTCAGTGATCAGCAGATTCAATCTAGAGACCTCTTGTTGCAGCTTACTACACTTTGAGTTATCAGACTCTCGTGCAGCGAGCATTCTGGCAATGTCGATGTTTTTGCTCTTGAGGATCTCATTATCGATTCTAAGGTTCTCATTCTCAACCTTAAGCTTCTCATGAATTAAGTTGATCTGCTCGAAATCATTCATGATCCTTTTCAAGGAGTGGATCATGTTCAGCTCCTCATCAACTTGTATGGACAACGGTTGGTAAATTACCTCATCTTCTTCGCTGTCCTCGCCATCTTTAGCCATCAGGCATATGAGTGCTTCTTCGTCAGAGGATGAGGTTTCAGCATCGCTGTCAGAGGATTCTGCAGCTTTCAGTACTTCCTTCGGAACTACTGCATCCTTGGCTTTCTCCATCTCTCCTATGAGAGCTCGAAGCTTGTGCCTTTCCTCTCATCTTTTATCTCTCATCTGTTCTCTTTCTCCTTCAGGATACTTGTGCACTGTTGGATAAGGACAATTCCTTGCGTAGTGTCCAGGCTTCCTGCAATTATAGCATAAGTCAACATTCCCTGTATTTGACTGAGGAGAAGAACATACCTGAGGGGTTGAGTGACTTCTTCTGAAGTCATTTTTTTTGTTGAGGTTGGTGTTGCTGCTATTGTTATTGCTCTTGATGAATATCCTGAATTTCTTTAGGAGGAGCGCCATATCCTCTTCAACAACTTCTGCTGTATCCTCACTCTGCTGACTGCAACTGGCGGTTGCCGTATCCTTTGTTCCTCTAGCGGTTAGCGCTTTAACTTTGGAGACTGACTCATCTGATTCTTTTCTCCTTCTGTTGATGTCATACTCGAATGCTTTCAAGTCGGAGAATAAGTCAAATGTGCTCATGGACTTCAGGTCCATAGACACTCTCATGGCAGTGGTCTTGCTATCCCACTCTGCTGGTAGGACTCTTAACACCTTCATGTTCTTTTCTTTCTGTGTGTAGTGTTTGCCCAGAGCTTCTAGTTCATTCACTATGGATGTGAATCTCAGATCTAGTTGCTCAAGAGTCTCTTCATTCTTCATCTCGAAGAGCTCGAATAATTGGGTAGCGTTGGAGATTTTGTTGTCCTTGGTGAGCTCAGTTCCTTCACAAATTTGCTCCAGTTTTTCCCATATTTCTTTGGATGTTGAGCAAGTCTTGACTTTGCTAAAGGTGCCTTTATCCAAAGTAATAAATAGAGCGTTATTTGCCACGTTATCCAGGTTGGCTATCTTCCTGTCTTCGTTTCCCCACTCTTGTCGTGGTTTGATCAGGAAGTTTGGTGGTGGCTGCTCTCCTTCTGCATGGTCTCTTCCATACATTGGATTTACCTTCATGGGAACTATCGGTCCTTCAGTTATGACGGTCCACATCTCATCATTCATGGCCGAAAGGTGTGCCTGCATTCTAATCTTCCAGTCATCATATTCCTCTATGGAAAATATAGGTAGCTTGTGATTGGAGGAATCCATGATATGCTTTAAAAATGATTTTTATGCAAAGAAAACAGCGAGACAAAGGTGGATCTGGGTAGGTGACCAGATAAGTTGGCTTTTAACCCAACTCGCTCTGATACCACTTGTTGGTCCCAAGTGGTGTCCGAGGTTCAGAGGGGGGGTAAATGAACTTTGGTCGATTTTTCAGAATCTTTAAAACAACCGTTCTGCACTGCAAGTTACTTGAGCTTGCAGCGATAGATGGTTACTGCTTGCAGCGCTAGAATGCAGTGTTGCACGCTGTAACCTGGAGTTTTGTACGCAGCGGAAATATACTTTTAAACACAAGGCTGTTTTACACAAAAATGCTCCTTTCAAACGTTTTATGAGGAGAAGAGATATAGATATATGCAAAAAATAAGCACAGATAAATAAAGTGATAAAAACACTTATGGCTTATAGTGGTTCGAAGGTGGTGTAATCCTTCTACGTCCACTCTACTGCTCCTCGAGCAGGAACTTTGTTAAGCAAGATTGATTTACAGGACTCTCCTAACAATCTATCAACTTACAAAGTTAACCACCTACTGAAGTCCAGCGTACACACAGCAACTGCAAACTTCAAAGGCTAACCCACACAGGGTTCTATACTCCCACACAGGGAAGCTGCCTAACACTAGACAACTAACACAAACAGCAAGGATCTCTCCTATCAACTGCTTGACACCACTAAAACAACCTAAGCACACAGCAACAAGGTTAAAAGGATAAAAAGGTTTTCTTCAACTTGTGCTTCGAAGTGAGCTTCTGAATCCGTAAGGAATCTTTCAGCTTGAACTCTGCTTCACTTCGATAGGTTGAGTGACTGAAACTGTTGGCTTGAAATTTTGTAAGCTTTAAACTCTTTGCGTAGATGCTTTCGTAATAGTGACGGTATCAGTTTTCAGTAACCAGCTTCAGTTCTCCTCGACCTCTATTTATACTTGTAGGAGAAGATGTCCGTTGAAGGAGACATCCCTCTTTTGAATTTGAAATAGCCTGGCCAAAGTATGGTTCGCATTTAATGCGACTGACCTTTCTTTTCGGAGCATTTAATGCGGCAGTTGCGGCTCGCAGCTTTCTGCGGCGCGTCAGTCCATGTGGCATCTTCTTATTGGCTCCGAGTCTGCTACTTTGACTTTTTCTTGAACGGCTCTTTTGTCCCTGCTTGGATCTCCGTTCCTCGTACTGCATTTATCCTTCCTGGGATTTGCAGGATACTTCATCTTGTAGTTGGCGCTGTATTTACTTAACTGTCCTGTAAGTCTGTGTTGTATCCTTGGTCTTTGTGCAGCTGATGCATTCTTTCAGTGCTGATGTATCTTAGACCTGCTTGCAGTATCGTCTGGCAGTGCTGCTGTAACTTCGTTCTAGCAGTACTCCTGTATCCTTTTCATGCAGCGATGCTGCACGCCGTTCTTCCTTACTTTGCTGTATTGAAGTACAACCTTATTTATGCTTTGCTGTTCCTTTCTTCTTCCAGCAATGTTGTATCCTGCCTTTATACAGCGATACTGTATCCTGCCTTCTTGCAGCGATATCTTCCTTTAAAGCTTAGATGCAGCTTTATCCTCTTTTAACCTCCATTTCAAAACATGACTCAAGACTCAATTCTAGTCTATTTATTCACTTAAACAATGTGAAAATGGGGTACTCAAAACTTCATATTACATGATTGGTTTGTCTCATCAAAATCTAAACAATGAAATCCCAACAACCTGCATGACATTCCGTTGCAAAGTGATTACGACCTACCTTCCCGTCCGACCGAGAGTTGTCCACCATATCACGAGCAGTTCCATGATTTTGGTGGTGTTCAGTCGCCATCGTATCCCCCCCAGACCACCCCTATCGACGATGAGCCAGGTCCCTCACACACCGGATATGGAGATTCGTCTGCACCTGCTGTTGGTGTGATATTTGACGAGCTGAGGAACATGTTCAGCACTGGCTTCGAATCAATGAATGCAGGCCTGACGGGACTACAAGGGTATGTCGGTGACCAGTTCTCTGAGCTTCGATCATACGTCGATGGTAGGATCAGTGAGGTGGATGAGCGAAGACGTGAGGATTTTAAGCGTTTGGAGCTGGAGATTCCAAACATGATCCAGTTTGGGATCTCAGAGTACTACAACAATCAACCCTCCTACCACGAGTAGTTCTACCCACCGAACGAGCAGTATTATCCTACCCAGCCTACATCCGGATGGCATGCGTCTTTCTATCCTCCCCAAGAGCAGTGGCCTCGACAGGGTCGGTCCACACATGGTGACGTACCCACTGATTAGACTCCCGTTGTACCTTCAGATAAGATTGGCCCTCAGGGCCACATATCCCTGATTCATTTTGATTTGGGGGCTTCTACAGCAGGACGGACCCCTATGGAGACCATACCGACTGCGAGAAATGAGGATGACGGGTCAGAGGCTGCCAGCTCTTCAAATCTTTTACCTAGTACAAGTGCCGGCATCCATGGTGTTAAGGCTGAGAGCTCCGAGCAAATATGTCCTCAGCCCGTTCATAAAGGATGAAAGACGACCAAGAAAGAAGGCAAAGAAGGAGGAGTTCGAGCGATACATGGCCAGTGGAGCAAACGCCGAAGAGTTAGTCTCATTTCTTATTTCATCACTCGATAATATCTTATTGCTAATGAATGATATACTAATGTGCATGTTCATATGAACCAGGCTGAATGTGGGGTCCGGCTGCACAGAGAAGCCGGAATTTTTCAGTAAATTCGTGGCCCCGGAGGTGGACGTCGACTTTGAGGTTCGTATTGTTATTACAAAATCCAAATTACATTACGCCATTTCACATTGTTATAACTCACATCTGATTGAAATAGAGTTTATCATAATGGTTGGTCCTTGTCTGCACAGCCGATTGATGCATACCTCGGCATCCTCCAGTCGAGTGCGAAGTTCGTCAATGTCAAACGCGATCAAAAGTGGGCTGGCAGGATACTGATTGTGGACACACATTTTTTTGTAATGATCTTTCTCCTACTATTCATCTTAAATGTGAGCTCGAACTAAAAGTACTAACCATTATTTGCAAATTTTTTATCAGGAAAAATGCAAGGCCATTTACACTGAGGCGCACGCGAGCGAGCCCCAGCATATTAGGGACAACACCAAGCCGAGAAGGGAGAACTTCTCAGCTGCATCTTTAGAGCTGCTAATGCCCTACGTACGAGGTGAACTGCCTAGGTGGCACCGCATCAGACCATGGTGGAGTGACGTGGATAGTGTGAGTATAATTTATTACTATACTCGTTATAAAAATGTTCTCATTCACTATGTCGAGAAATTATGTGCTAAAATACCTACTAATAATATCTGGAGTGCAGGTGCTCACAGTGATCAATATGAACCAGCATTGGGTGGCCGTTGAGATTCAGCTGTACACTGGACGTGTCATCATGTATGATAGCATGAGGTATACGTACGATCGTGTGAAGGAACAACGTCGGCTGGTACAGACACTACCACTGAGACGTGTTCTCCCAGCTCTATTTGAGTACGCATCCTTCAACGATCGAAGACGAGACCAGGGCTTACACGAGTTTCCCATGCCCCTTGAGTATGACTTGTACACAGGAGAAGAGGCCAAATGTTATGTACAGACGGACAACAGTTCCTGCGTTATATATGCCCTCATGTCCATCGAGTGTATTCTAACTCGTATTTGGCCTAGACCCTATTTGCACGAGGGTATAAACAAGATTCAGCGAAGGATGGGTTTTGATATCAACAGATGGAGTACCGATGGAAACACGGTTGCTGGCGACTTTTTCTCAACGACGTAGTGTTGCAGAGAATACTAGGATAGTTTGATTTCCATTTCTAGGGTCAGGTTCACTGTATTAGTGTTTGCATGCTTTATTCCGTTGTGGACATATATTTTTATTTGAAAAACATTGTCACTAACAGATCGGAATCAAATAATCTGAATAATTGCTAAAAAAGCGTAACTAGCATATTCAAATCAATACATAAACAAATGAAAGATAAGGTCAAAATCCAGAGAGGAATAAAAATGCACAGTATTGTAATGCTCTGGCATATTCACCGAACTTATAGATTCACACTACAATACGAAGACTACAAGACAAAACATTTTACATCCACATATTGAAGCAAGGACACCAGGGTTCGTAACACAGGGGTCAGATTTGCATCACGATGAATGTGTGGGCATACTATACACATATTGGCCATCTTATTCCTCAGGATTGCCTTGCTGATAGAGAGGACACTTCCTTCTAGTATGATCTTCTGAACGACACAAACTGCATTTCTTGCGTCTTCTCGTCCTCACTTGTGGCTGCCCTGTTGTCTGATTTTCATCACCGACTCCCTTATGGGGCTGATCTTCGGATATTCGCGCAACATATTCGGGGCATCTACTTATATTATGACCGGAACCGCCACAAAGACCACATGGCCCTGTTCCCCTCCTTCGGCCTGAAAACTCACATGTGGAAGGAATTCGTTTACCCTTGGGGCGACCAGCTTGTCTTGGTTTGTCAGGTGCCCGACAAAGTACATTACGAACTTCCTCGCACACATTCCACTCGTTCGGGTCGGGCACAGGGGTGACGACACCAGACCACATTCCCCTTAACGACGCTGTCGTGTAGTACGAAGAAACGTATTCAGTCACTGATTAGTTCCCCACACTGCAGGCAAAGCATTGTTTTGTACGTGTAGTGACGTAAGATAATGTCTAATTGAAATAAATAAAAGAAGCATTACGCCATATTGTCACATGAATTACATATCTTATGGCGGCACAGGCATGCGAGCATGGTATCAAGTCGTTCTGGAAAACGTTACATGTGCACATTTTTGAGTTCAAGTCAACGATGAAAATCCTCGAACGATCCGTGACCTTGAATTTGTGCCGTCCAAGCTTATCGACAGTCATATGTCGGCCAAGCTTTAAGTATTCGATGACTCGATCGTGCACCGCCTTCGTCAGGAATTCTTCTCTATCTTCAGCCGCCGTGCTTCTTTCATAAAACCACTTCTCCATTATCTTTCGGGGCCCCTCCAAAAATGAACAAACGGGAAGCCTCCGCACCCAAATAAGGCGAGCATTCCACGTCTCGGCAGCATTTGACGTCATGAAGTTAAACCGACGCACTAGACAATGCACGCGTGACCATCTGTTCTGCCCCGCTCTGTTTAATGAGTTTATCGCACCCTGAACCTCCGATGCCTTTAGATTGTTCATGTACCTGAAGAAACAAGTCAAAAGATGTGGTCAATTTTTATAGGTGGATTATTCAAAATCTAAATTTACTTTGCGAGTGAATTGGTTTCTAACATACCTATCGCACTCGTCGCGATCATAACAATAGGCAGCTCATCTTGAAAAGTCCAACCAGGTGTGCTCCATAAAGCAACACAGCCCATGAGTCGCCTCTGGGTAGGCAATGTTGATGGCATTTTCAATGCTCCGGTGTTGATTGGACACAATAAGGAGGTGATCTGGGCATCCGAAAGCCGTACGGACATTTTGTAGAAACCATGTCCATGATTCATCATTTTCAATGTTTCCAATGCCGATTGCAAGAGGAAATATTTGATCATTTCCGTCTTGAGTAACAGCCACAAATCCGATTCCCTTATACAAACCCTTTAAGTGACATCCATCCACCACAATTACCGTCCGTGCATATGAAACAAATCCCATTATTGAGGCCGCTAGGGCGTAGAACACGTATTTGAATTTTCCACTGTCGTCGGTTTCCAAGGCTGTATAACAACCAGGATTGGTGTCCTTCAACACCTGCAAGTAGGATGGCAAGTTCCAAAAGGATTTTTTCGGATCACCGTAGGCGAGGAACATGGCATGGCGTTTCGCCTTCAAAGCTGACTTATAACTTAGTGTCAACCCATGCCGCTGGTTCATTTCATCAATGATCCCTTTCGGCCCAATGGTCGATTTTTCCTTGCGAAGTGTGTTGGCAAAATATGCACCGACCAATTTAGAAGGAAGTCGCAATGGAGACCTACGGTTTAGATCCAACGCACAACTGTGCTGCAAGACACTTGTTGAGATCTTCCAAATCCCATATTTTTGTGTTGCAAATATCAAGAAACTACAGTCTTTGTGTGGGCAATGCACAGACCATCTTTTGGTGTCGGAATGGCCCACACGATACTGTACTTTGTTTTCCAGATGGTGCATCCCAACAGTAGTCTGCAGCTCCTCCTTGCTGCAGAAGGTGGAGCCTTTTTGCAGCACGTACGTTACCTGTTCATCGGTTTCTAATTGTCCTGCCGTGGGTAGTTCGGTCTCCCACACATGGGGGATAGACCACTCCGGTCGCAATATATACGAACAGAATTCCTCATACTCCTCTTGTTGCTCAGCATCCACGGCATTCTCCTGATCAGTAGTGAATTCAAAATCATCGCCTTGATCGTCCGAACCTATATACATATAGAGATAATCAAAAATAATGAAACATTACATTAACGAAGCTCAAAATTTGTAATAAATACTGAAGGGAGCACGATTACCACTTTCACCATCGTCTTCATGATCGGATGCACCTACACATGATGTTTCAGCAAACTGTTCACATGGTTGTACAGCTTCATGTCCCTCACTGTCTAGGTCTATATTTAGATCGAGTCTGCCACCAAAGTCATTTCGATCATGCTCCGGTGGTGAAGGATCCCACTGCATTCCGGATGAACTGGCAAAATGAGTAGTGTCACTTTCAGTGGGGATTCCCCATCTTGCGTGAAACCCGGGTCGGATTGGAGCCCAAGGGGAACCGAAGCAAAATAGGGACCGTGGTCGGTGTAGACATATGAAGGTGGATCCGTTTGGGTTGAAGAAAACGATGGACTAATTTCCCAACTGGGTTGACTGTACTCATCTGGGGTGACATGGTGTTCTGGAACGTCAGAATAAGACGATCCAACACTAGGGAGTGTATTTCCCGGCTCGGGGGACACGACAACACCTGAACCTCCAACATTCAACCTCATCAAAGTAACAAAAACAACAAGAGCCCCATCGATTTGTGCCAAAATTCGCTGCAAAACTTCTGTATTTTTTATTTTTATCTTCCTCAGTCTTCCGGCAGAATCGAGCAGCGAGTGAATCGTATAACCCCACTGCATCATATCGGCACCGACAACTTCATGAATGGAAGATAGTAAATCAAATAGGGTTCGTTCCTGAAGGTGAATGACCTCTTCAAAACCGTTGGTGTATTCTAAACCTTCCCAATAGCCACCGTACCATACAATAACTTCAACAGTCATTTTTTTTTGTTGCTGCAAAAAAATTTAAAACAAATTGGTGAGAAACATGAAACACATAATAGGTAACACGTAATAGGTAACAAATAAAATAAAACAACAACTATAGCCGATTCTAAACACCAACAATAATTAATTATGTAAGTCATAAATCAAATATGAACAACTAATGTTGGTTTAACCTGGAAACTAACGTTCAAATAATCGCAAAGTTTTATTGTGAAATGGGGATTACGAAAGTGGATTATTAAATTATGTACCTATTCTTTCAGAGGATTTTTGAAAAATATTCTCGAGTGAAGAGTTGAATATTGAATGGAGACCAAAAAAATTGGAGAAAAAAATATTCGCAACGGATCAAGGAAACTATGTTGTTATAATTATGAAACGGGGATTATTAAAGAGCAAATATTTTTGAGTATGTATATAATATTTGCTCCGGATTAGGAAATGTAGGTTTCAAAATTAAGTGTTGATTAATAAACAGATATTAAAAAAATTAGTACAAAAATTTAAGTTCGATTACGATATTATGTTACTTTAATTCTGAAATTGGGATTATTAATTTTTAAATTGAAATTATGTATATATTATGCAAGACGAATTAAGAAATTATTTTTAGTACGTGCGGATTATTAAACGGGGTTTAAATAAATTTATTAAAGGGGAAATAATGAAATATGATATTTAATTGTCCAATTTTAATTATTAAATTTTTCAAACGGGATTTTCGAAAAAATAATTACGGAGTGATGAGTTGAATATTGAAAGGAAACCAAAAAAAATGGAAAAAAAATCGTAACAGGTCGAGGAAACTATGTTGTTATAATTATGGAATGAGGATTATTAAAGAGGATTATTTTGGAGTATGTACATAATATTTATAAAATATTAGGAAATTATTTCAAAATTAAGTGTTGATTAATAAACGGATATTAAAAAAATTAGTACAAAAATTTAAGTTCGATTACGATATTATGTTACTTTAATTCTGAAATTGGGATTATTAATTTTTAAATTGAAATTACGTATATATTATGCAAGACGGATTAAGAAATTATTTTTAGAACGTGCGGATTATTAAACGGAGTTTAAATAAATTTATTAAAGGGGAAATAATGAAATATGATATTTAATTGTCCAATTTTAATTATTAAATTTTTTAAACGGGATTTTAAAAAACGAGGCGCGGTACTGGAGCGCGTGCGACGGGTGACGGGAGCATGCGCCCGACGGGAGACAGGTGCTGGGAGCAGGCCCGCCCGACGGGAGACGGGTGCCGGGAGCGCGCGTCCGACGGGAGACGGGTGACGGGAGCGCGCGCTAGACGGGAGATAGGTGACGGGAGCATGCGCGCCCGACGGGAGACGGGAGCTGCCGAGAAATCTCGACAGCGGGGGCGGGCGTGCTCGGCAGCTGCCGAGAAATCTCGACAGCGGGGGCGGGCGTGCTCGGAAGCTGCCGAGAAATCTCGACAGCTTCCGAGCACGCCCGTCCCCGCTGCCGAGATTTCTCGACCAGACGGGACTACACGTGATTTTTTCAAGGTTACACATGATTTTCTTCAAAATTGATGTGTAGCCCTATAATTATAGGGCTACACGTGAAATTCACGTGTAGCCCTTAAATTATAGGGTTACACGTGAATTTTGAAAAAATCACGTGTAGCCCGTCTCCCGTCGAGAAAACTCAGCAGCTGCCGGGAGACGACGGGGATTTTTTCCCCCGTCGCCGGGAAAAATTCCCAACTTCAAATTTTCGATTCGTTTTCTATCCCGTTTCTTTTCATCATATTTTATCATCGAGTCGTCACCAACGACATACCGTTGACCGGGGATCGTGAGTCCCGGTCAAAGTCAACATTTTGACCAAATTACCAAAATACCCCTCAATTTTAAAACAATTCAATTATAGGGTTAAAGGTGAATTTTCAATTTATTCACGTTTAACACTATCATTAAAGTGTTAAACGTGATTATTCTATAAAATCACTATAAAATCGAAATTTATTGCATTCCAAACGTCGATTATTCCCGTTTAACCCTTTCAAACATCAATTCAAGCATATATTCAAACAAATTAACCCTATAAAATGCAAAATTAAGCACGTTTAACCATTCCAAACATCAATTCAAGCATATATCAAAACAAAGTAAACCTAATTTCTCAAAAAATAGGGTTAAATGAGGATTATTAACTAGTAAACATACCTTTCTTATTTGAACAATAATTTTTCTACTCTTCCAAGAGCCAAAATGTCTGGAAAAAAAATCAAATATTTTGTTCTTCAAAATGTTGTCTGATAATTTCGTACTGAAATTATCAACCTATATAGAAGAACAAACGGAGGAAAATTACATGTGATTTCACAGTGTAAAGTGAATTCACACTAAATAATGAGAATGAAAAAATAAAAAAATTGGTGCACTGTCCTAATCGAATTAATTGTGATGCATGACCAAATTCAATGAAGACAATAATGAATAATGAGAACAAAACAAAACAAAAAATTTGGTGTAATAGTCATGCCCAAATTAATTGTTGCAATTGAAATTACTACACGTGGATATATTTAAAAAAAATAAAACAATAATTAATGAGTCAATTGAAATTACTACACGTGGATATATGGCCAAAATATATTAATTGTCTAATCATTCAAGTTGACTTTCACAAAAATGGTGGTAGAAAGTGGCATACTATTATATTTGATGGTAGAAAGTGGCATACTATTATATTATTATATTTGATGGTAGAAAGTGGCATACTATTATATGTTATGGTAATTTGAATATATGATTATATTTTTTATGCTAAAATGAATACTTTCCTCTACTTTAAACCATGTTTCAGAACAAACAATTATTTTTCAAAAACCTCTAAAACTTTTTTTTTTTGGTGAGATTTCAAGCTCGAATCCATTGTACACATTCTAAAATTGTTGCAACATGATTAATTAAAGAAATCATCTTCGTGCATATTGAGACGTGTTGTTGAGCTTAAAGTTTCTCAAGCTTCGAAACTACTTGACCAATTTAAGTTTTAATTTGAGTTAGACTCGATTATCGTTTAGTCAAAAATTCGAATTTTCATAAATGGATCCCTTGAAACTGGTGTGATGTGTGCAAGGATTGAAACTTAAAATCAAGAAGTCATCCAGAAAAAAATAATAATAATAATAATACACACCCAAGAAACATAATGGCACAAAGCATATCCCACCTCAATTACAGGGTAAAAAGGGTAAAATATCGCAGTATCACATATTCAAGAAAACTCATAGAATGCTAAAGAGATACCACATGCCTTTGACAATATGTATATACATTGTAAAAGTCCCTGAAGTAGTAACTACAACCCAAATTGGCAACTAAACTTCAAAATCTCGAGATGTCTCAAAGCACGTTAAAACATCAAACGTTCTCCTGAAAACCACATCAAATGATGACATAGCTGAGGAATAGACTCACGATTACTTCCCATCACCATGCTTATCTTTTGTATGGGATTCCAAACCTTGCTCAGTCCTAAACGATCTGCAGCAGAAACTTGTTTTGTTAAACTTGATCGTTTGCATAATTATGTTAGTGATACAATCGAAAGACATACTTCTTGCACATTTTGCAGGGATGTGATTTTAGTGATGTAAGTGTCTGCTTCTTCGCCTCATCCGTGGGGGGAGGTGCACTTTTGTTGCCATCTGTGTATGAAATGGAAGAAAACAGAGAGACTTAAAGCCTTCTAAGAGATTAAACCCCCATATTATATAGTGCCCAAATAGATAGAGCTTAGATAAAGCAATTAGGGAGGATCTGGAAAGCAAGAAAGGCAACGTTAGTGAAGAACAAAAAATTCACCAGTTTCCTGTGGAGCCACTTTTGCCTTTTTATTGGGAACAGATGTTTTGGGTGCAGATTCTACTTCTACAGGTCGCTTCTTGCTTTCAACCACCTTTCATGAAAAAAGCATTGTTAAAAACTATGTTACATCAAGCAATTTCATCTGTGAGAGCAGCCATTGGGAATTTATATCCACATTAGCTATCTTACAGATGATAGCAATTACTTGTGCATTATCAACATTAAGCGCAACTTATCACTTTATCTCAAGGAAATCATCAAAATTAATACTTTTCCTACAATCTATAACTCAAAACACTGATATTTGACATAAACTTAATTGTTCAGATTATTTATTTGAATATGAAAACACTGTATAAAATGACCCATAAATACTCTACTAGTGCGCTATGTACTCATGATACAACGTCTGACCCTGGATGCTACATCAATGAAAACTTTAAGGTTAAGTTTGGGTTGAGGAACTTGATGATGGATTTTAAATTATAGAAGCAAATACATTTGTGGTTGTTTGGATTTGACGTGGATTTCTATATTCATGGCCTTCTATTTCCACAACTAACAAACGTAAAAACCCAAGAAAAAAGCAGGCTGCAGTATCAAGATCATTGTCCTATATGGTTGATGTTGCAAAAGCTTCCAATTTTCACAGTGGTAGTCTTAACTAGTGAAGATATAAAAACAAGCTAAGATTCTTTTAATAGGAGGACAACCACACATCACATAATTAAATGAATGCATTGATCTTATTCGTAATCAACTCACAAAAAATCAAAATTATGAAAAAGAAATCTACAGCTAAATAAAGCATTATTGCAACTTAAGACTGATGAAGCATACCTGTGAGTAATCTTCATCACCATCCTCAGACATCATGTCTTCAAAAGTAGTTTCGTCATCTTCTTGGGGATTCACGTTTTTTGTCTCCACAATCTTACCAGCATCAGACTCCTCATTGTGAACATTGCACCTCTCATCAGCAGGTTTCCCTTGCTCAACCTTTGACTCAGGTTTCTCTTGCTCGGCCTTTGTGTCAGATTTTTCTTGCATGGCATTGGACTTCTCTTGCTCTGTCTTTGACTCAGCTTTCTCTGGCTTGACCGTCGACTCAGATTTCTCTAACTTGACACTGGACTTAGGTCTCCCTGCAAATGCATATGCCATATCAAGCTTACGGCAATTACATTTACAAATAGGGTTAAATAGACTTACCATTACCTGAAAGGTTACGTGGAATAACCTCCTCAGATTCATCAAATTCATCTGGACAAAATATACATTCACAACAAGTTACTGACAGAGAACATAGGAGACACCGAAAAGGAGTTAAGGATTATGAAGAAGAAAAGAGGGACCATAAGAGAAAAGTAATCACCAGAATCTCCCTCGGTTGACTCAGTGTCAGTGAAATGCAAACAGGAAGTCAAGGATTAAAAAAGTTTGACGGTGCTCAAGACCAAAAATATTCACAGAGATTCCAAAAATTGTTCAATCATATGGAGAGGATATTCTTTTCCAGATGAGTTACTGGCCTTGTATCCATAGAAATAGACACTTCCACTTTTCCAGTTGTGTGATAGCTCGAAATCCCGGTCAAACAATAAGTCAAATTGGTGCTGCGGCAGCTTATTCGTGATGAGTGTTGCAAGGACAAGTTGCTTTCCATCTAAATTCACAAACAAGCTCACATTTTCTTTTCCTTTCTCGTTTTCATGTTCACCAAGAGAAGCCTGCAGGGGGGCACCTTTATATTGCTCAAACCTCATATATAACTTAAAATGGATATCGAAATTGTGAAAAACAGACCTAAGTTCACCTGAGAAAGATGCAAAACCCTGCCATTACCAGGCGAGACCTGAAGAGGTTCTCCATTTTTCACCTCAACCCCTGGAAATAACAAATAATAATTTCTTTCACAAAAATAAATCCACTATCTACTATAAACTGGCAGACAACAATCAATTTCAATAAGTTAATTAAATCACAGGTGACATGAGGACTACATAAACTTTGTAAACAAAACTAGAATTCAGAAAAGGCTACCAAAATGCTTAAAAGAAAAATATATATATAACTTCTAAAAATTTTGAAATTCACTAGCACAAGTGTTGATTTAAATTTGACTATTTTGTTTGAAATCAACCATTCATTAAAGAGAAAAACTATGATAGCAAAGAGACCCCAGGAGTTGGTTCAATCCATTAGCAGAAAAAAAAAAAAATCACACATCAACTTAAAAAAAAATCGCCACATGCTAGCAATTTTCCAAATTCTATTTGAAAAAAATAAACATTAAAAGTTTAAAACCATTTCAAAAGGCCACTTGGGAACAGCAACCTATAATACTTTTGCAATGCACTTCTTCTGGTAGATTTTGATAAATTTCTTTTCCTTTGTATACTACATTGTAATCAATAAAGGAACACAAACTACAGAATTCAGAAAGAAAAAATTCAAGCATGGCCTCTCACCCTAGTTCCTCAAACGAACAAGCACGAGCTTTTAAACACAAGTACGACCATTCAATCGAGAATTATGCAAAAATAAAGGTATCAACGGTGGAAATATATATTGATAATACCCATTCAGTAATTTAAAGATGTTAAATACTTAATAGCATCAAAAAATCAAACACGGTGCAATTGAAACACAGCTGTCAAGCAGGAAGTCCTCTGAGAGAAAATGGGGCATTCTTTACTAATCCGCGCAGCTAAATCAAGACCATTTTACTACTAATGATGCCTTTCTAGCTTGAACACAGCTTTGAATCGAAATATTTTGTCGCTTTTACAAAATCAACATTGAAGGTGTATCTCTTCGGATAGAAAACAGAGCATAGCATTCACATCAAAGAAAGGAAGCATTAGAGACTAACGACGACCATAGGTAGAGAGAGAATTTACCCCAAACCTCAGTCTCCATATCTGAAAGAGCAAAGCCTGAATTTTAGGGTTTTGGAGAGGTGGAAGAAGTGTCAGAGTTGGCAGTGGTTCTGTTTGGGGTTCAAAGCATACTAATTCATCAATTCGGTGTTAAAAAAGGGATCTCCATGGATCGGTTAACTGATCCAATCCAATTGAAACCGAATATTTGGTTCAAACTTCAAACTGAAAATTCGATTTTTGATTTAGTTTCTATTTTTTTCTGGATAATCAAATCAAATACAAAACTAAATTTTTCTGATTATCTATTGAAATATTGAATCAATTCATTTTACAATGTTTAAATTTTCAATTTTCGTCGGCAGTTAGTCACTTACTTCTAATTATTTAGAATCTTTACATGATTTGAAACTTTAAGGTTTTAATATTAAGTTGTTTGCTAACTTGAAACCTAATTTGAATTCAGATGTGAAATTTATTTTATATTCAAATTTTTATATAATTGTGTGATATATCATGTATTGTTGGATATTTACTTAAAAAAATATATCATTCATTTTATGGGCACAAAATAGTTTATATTTTTAAAAATAAAAACAATAGTTAAAACCAAATCAAAACACTTTGATTCGATTACGATTTCAATTTTGGTTAATTGAAATTTCATTTAACTGAAAATTTGATTTGGTTAGATCAGTTCTAAATGAATGAACAGCTCTGGTTTTAAATGATAAAAAATTATCACTTCAAGACTTTAAAGATAAAACTATCATTTAATCTCACAAAATTAAGGTTCTCATTGACACATTACAATTTTTAACTATTTAAAAATAATTTTAAAGTTATAATCCCAAAATTTGATTGATAGACATTACATAAACAAATTCTCCTAGGTACCTGGTGCACGGATCTAAGATCCGTGCAATCTGGGTCGACCCGATTCGGATCCAGCGAAATATTTTTTTTTTTATATAAATTTTATGTCTTCACCTTTATGTACAATTTTGGTGACCTTTATTTACAAATATTGTGATCTTTATGTATAAATGTTGTGACCTTTATGCATTGTAACTTAGAAAAAAAGGAAGAATTTCAGCAAAATTTGTACATAGATACCTTTATGTAATATTCATGTGACATTTATGTACAAATATTCATACATTAATATACCTTTATATATTGCATAAATGTATGAATATTTGTATATAAAGGTCACATGAATATATATAAGGGTCATATGAATATAATATAAAGGTATCCATGTACAAATTTTGCTAAAATTCTTTATTTTTTTCTAAGTTATTGAATATAAAGGTTACAAAATTTATACAAAAAGGTCACAGAATTTGTATATAAAGGTTTTGGCCTGAAAGTTAAAAAAAAAAAATAATAAATAAATAAATAAATAAAAGTGCGCGGATCCGATCGACCCAAATTGTATGTACACCAAGTATATAAAAGACTTACTTTTATATGAAAAAATAAGATCTTCAAACATGATTTTGCTTTTGTAGTTTTTAAAAGATAGTTTTATTTTTTAGGCTTGGGATCAATTATTAATTTATGTTTCATTGATAAAACCATATGTTTAATATGTAGAGGGTTTTGCCCTTATATGGCGGTTTCCAAAATCTTTTTACCCAAATAAGTGACTCCATATTTTTTATGTGATTAGATTTAGGTTTTTCTTGTTTCTTTTTGTTTTTTGTTTTTTAAAGTACACTTGATAAAATGGTTGAAATTGTCATATAAAATGTGAAGACATACTCAAATATACAATTTCACTTATTTTTTTAAATTCGCATAAAAACATTTTTTGGTAAAACAATTTGGAAACCATCTTATAAAAAAAACACCCCCCAATATAAACTACAAAATATTATCTCATACATTGATTTTACATCATAACAATATATATATATATATATATGGAAAAAAAAAATTGGTTGATTGCAAAGTCATCACACTTCACCTATTTGCATAAGTAGTACAAACCACTATACTTTGGTAAATTAATTTGGAACGTACAATATTTATCTAAAGTCGTTTTATTATGTATGGGCTCGTTCTCTCACGCAAGTATTCAGCATTCATATTGGAATAGGCCCAATGGGGAATTGGATTCTTCTTGGGCCTTGAAGTTTCTTGACTAAGTTTTGGGCTCGTTACGGCCAATTGGTACATTTTCTAATCTTTACTTTCAAATTTTAAAATTACTTGCTTTGAAATAATATAATTTTTTTTATTAAACCTTGGCAGCATGCCCAATTTTTTTAAGAGTTGGTCTCATATGCGTTTAGTGTATTTGTAATTTGGGTTAGGTTCAGGCTGACTTGAATTCGAGAGTTTTTTATTTTATTTTTCTGTAATAATATTAGTCATATCTTTATATTAGTTATATATTTATATGTAAATATTATAATTTTTTTATGTTTACCTTTATAATATGTTAATCATATATTTATATTATATTAGTTATACAATGATGTATAAATATCATAACCTTTATATTATACTTTAACTTAAAAAAAAATCAATTTCAGCACAATTTATATATATACATTTATGTGATATTATTTATACCTTTTATATCAACATAGTCATATGTAATATATAAAAGTATAACTAACATAACTAAAATGTATGACCAACATAACTAAAATGTATAAAAAGTTAATATGCATGTTTAAAAAAATGTTAAAGTAACAAACATTACTAAATGTATGATTAACATAATTAAAATGTATAACTAATACTACTAAAATGTATGACTATTATATCATATATGTATAACACCTTGAAGTAATTTGAGCGAGTTTGTGCACGCACCTGATGGTACGTGGCGACAGTCGAATCAATCCGATTACAAGAACCTAAATCCATGCACCAGATGCATTACAGTTTTTGTGATTTATTTTAAGAACAAACACAATACAAATTACATTTATAATTTTTTAAGCAATACTTTTATAATTATTGTAGTTGAATTATAAACATATTTTTAAGCAACAAACTAAAATAAAAATAAGATGAAACACATATGTGATGGTACTCACCCAAAGAAGTTAAGAAAATAGAATTAAGATGTGGAAAACGAGAATTGAGTAATCAACTTTTAAATCGTAAATTAAGTGTAATAAATTCCATTATGAAACATCAAATGTGACAAAATATCTTAACTATATACATTTGTGCAAAAACAGTTCCAAATACATATGTCATGTTATATTCCTATATAAATTTTTGGAAAACATTAATTTTTAGGGTGGTATTTGTGTATACCAAGTGCATGGATCATGATCCATGCAATTAAACGTGTGTCGGATTGGGTCAGGTTCGGTTTAATCCGAATTCGTGTTCTTTTAAAAAAAAAATTATGTCATAATCTTTATATTATAATAATATAATTTTTATATTGTAATAGTATAACCTTTATATACAGATTTCATAACCTTTTAAGTGCATAACTTATATTTTTTCACTATAAAAATTCATGTTATATAGCCGAAGTTTTTATATTGCAATAATATAACCTTTGTATTGTAATAGTATAATCTTTATATATAGATTTCATAACATTTTTAGTGAATAACTTATAATTTTTTCACTGTTAAAATTCATGTAATATAGTCGAAACCTTTATGCTGTAATAGTATAACCTTTATGTATAAATTTCATAACCTTTTCAGTGAATAATTCATATTTTTTTTACTATAAAAATTCAATATAACCGAAACCTTTATGTTGTAACGATATAACTTTTATGTACCGATTTTATAACTTTTTCAGTGAATAATTTATAATTTTTTCACTACATGCATTGCAAAATGATATGTGCATATAACTAAAAAGTTATAAAGATAGAACAAAAATGTTAAGCTTGCTAAACTAAAATATAACTACAGAATTAGGATTTGAGTTAGGGTTTGGGCATGTGTAGGCACGTGAGATGTGCGTGGAACTCGTGAAATATACTCTCAAATCGGGTTGACTCAGTTGCATGAATTTAAAATTCGTGTATTTGGTGTATATATATAATGGTGTAATTTTTAACATAAATTATGTCAATGGACCAACCTCTCGTTTTTTAGTCTCATTTCCCATTTATTTTATTATGATTTTTTAGCAAGTATTTATATGGTTTCAAAGATTTCGTAGACGAAACCTCTTGTACTATATTTTCCTCATTAAAGAAATTAAAAGTTGAGTTTATTTATGCTTAAAAGGACACGATTTGATCAAATTTTCGAACAACCCCACAATGTAATACATTGTGCATCAAATGTAGCATTCATTTGTCATGTCACTCATTTTAATATCAATGTGTGTTTATATCTACATAGATGATAGGCACTGCATCTTTTTCCCCGCCATTATTCACAACTAAAATTATTTTAAAAATTCAATTTATATTTTACGAGTTATCCATTGTGGTTGACAAGTTTTATGAAATTAAAAATCTATAAAATGATTATAAAAGAGTCATATGTACTCCAACAGGTGAAACTCCAATTCGAATCTCACTTTTGACTTCAAAACTCTACTTGGTGGTTTTCAATTAAATTGAAAAGATAATAGAATATTCAGAGGCAATTTGCATTTCAAGATTCGCTTTAAAAAAAATCATGAAGCGACAATATGCCTAACATAATACAATGCTATAATTTAATTAAAACTGATAAAATGTAAAAAAATTGGTTTAATTATGACTTTCCAAACAGCTTGCTAGTTGCTAATAAGCCGCTTTATTTCCCTTTTTTTTTTAATAACTTTTAAACTTAAGATCACTTCCCAAGTTGAGATAATATAAATTATTTGCCCCTATATTAATTTAAAACATATGAATGACACGTAGATTATATATGTTGTTTCATGAGATTATACATAAAATTGACAAGCTAATTTGTCAAATAGATATTGACAGGTGAAATGAAATTTACTTAAAAGGTTCAAATAATAATACGCATTTTAGTGTAATATATGGGACTTCGACTCACAAAATGTGATCTATTAAATAGTCTCATCCAACCATTCACTTTATTTAAATATCATAAAAATAGAAAAAACTATACTCCCTTCGTATAATTATATTTATATCATAGCTTCTTCCAACGAACCTTGTCGCAATTTATTCCAACTTGTTATGATTTGGAGCTGTCCATGCTACTTGCTGGTTCTAATAAATATATAAACATAAATTGTTACCACTTGTAATGCCTTTAAATTATTTATATATGTATTATAACATACACTAGCCATTTTTGGCAATGAAGGTACTTGTAAAATGTTTCTTTATTAATCCATTTGTACTAAAATAACAAAAAGAATTTGGCATTAACCGATAGTTGGCATCTATTTTAGAGAATATCACCAGCCAACAGTCAATTATATATATAATGATTATATTTTAGATAATGCAATTTTATTGTAAATTGACGTCCAAAATCATGTAAAGAATTAATAATGTGACCTAGATTTTTTTCTTTCATGTTACAGTCGAGGGAAAAAAAACAAAAAAAAACTCCTCGTCTTTAATTATAATATTGCGGGTTTTTTTAACTTTTGTTCGAGATAAAATTGTGTCCCTATTTTATTATTTATCAATATTAAATTCTTGTACTTGTATGTACATTAAACTTATAGTCTTACTTTGGCTACAACCTTGAGAACTAATTTATAATACACACAATTTGTTACACTTCTTGGAAAGAATAATTTTTTTAACCTTTCTTCTACAAAAATATTTAATTCATTTGGTATATAATAAATTTGTGACAAAATTTAGAGAGGATGTATAGTGTTTTGTTAATGTATGAGTTGCTTTAAAAATATCCTTAGATACATTAATGAGCATTGAATCTGGAGGCGGCTTTGTAAATATTAAATTCACAAAGTGCGTCGATGTCACAATCACCTAAAAACGCGTTGAAAATGAAATTTTCTCACATTTTCAATCCAAAACCTGAAACCGCTAATTTATTTCTAAACGTGTGCATACATATCTACATATTTATTTACAAATTATATTGCTATATCTATCAACTGTCTATATACATATAATTATTCACACACTTATATATATGTGTGTATACTTTAAATAATATAATATTTGTTATCTATATACATACTTAATCATATTTATTGAAGACATGTAAAAAATATTTAAGATATAATAATTTAAAATAAGAGAGTAACAAATAATAGTACTTTAAATCTTAATAATTGATTATATTTACAACTCTTTAATAAGTTGTTCTGTACCCTTTCAATCTTCATAATATATACATGTGGATTAGACTTTTCACAATAATTAAGAAATTTATAGAAAAATTAATTATGCTAATAAGTATACTTTCTATTTTACCATCTATACTATTTAACACTTGTTTTCTTATGTTTCAAAAAATAAAATTAAAAGGTTAAATTGAATAGAGATATATTAGTGAATAAGCTAAATAAATATTATTATATATAGTAATTGCATTGTATATTTGAAATATTTAAAATACACAAAAATTCCTGTATAACTGATGCGATCCGTGCAATTCGGGTTGACCCGATCTGATACGGTCCTCCACACACTTAATTTATTTTCTGCATTTTCTAAAAAAATATGTATATCTTTTAGTTATAACTTTCATACATTTATGTTATTACATTTATACCTTTACATATTTTTTAGACATACATTAATATATTTCATATATTTTAGTTATGTTAGTCATACATTTTAGTTATGCTAATATTAATTTTATATTATATCTTAGTAACTAAAGTAAAACCTTTATGTGATACAACTAATACCTTAATATAATACAATTGATACATATATGCAATATAACTAATATATTCCAGTAAAGTAATAAAATCATTTTTAATAAAATAAGATAATACCTTTAAGTAAATATAGTAATACTTTTATGTTATATGGTTAATACTTTTACATTATATTTCACTAAAATGAATTAATACTTTTATGCAAATGAAGTAATACTTTTATGTGAAACAACTCATATCTTTATTTAATAAAGTTTATTCCCTTATGTGATACAATTAATATATTTCAATAAAGTAATAAATTCATTTTAAAAGTGAAATAAAGTAATACATCTAAGTAAAAATGCATTAATTCCTTTATGCTATGTGGTTAATACATTTATGTGATACAAATAATACTCTTATGTTCTATCTTAGGTAATATCTTTATGTGTTACAAATGTTATCTTTATGTAATACGACCAGTACTTAAGTTATATAATCAATATTTTTTCTCAATTTTCAGTAAATGATTATTATTTTTAAGCTTGTTGATATAATTGATTTTTAATTCTTAAAATATTTGTAACAAGGATTATGTACGAGCATCGCATCTTCATCGCCATCCTTGAAAATCAAGTAGATTACAATCAGATTCAGAGAACAGTAAGAGATCTCTATATGAAGAAAGAGCAGGAGAAGGAATAGTGGCGTTTTGAGAGAGAAAAAGAAAGAGAAAAGCGACGCTTCGAGAGAGTAAAAAAAAACAAAGAAGAAGAAGAGAGATAACTATTATTAAAAATGATTGTTGATGTGAAAAGAGGAGTAGAGAAGAAGATGAAGGGAAGAAACACACGGAAGAAGACGAAGCCCTAGCCCTAGCATCTATCAAAAAAGTGAAGAAAAAAAAGTATATATATTATTTTCATGCGGATCCAAATTTGAGACGGACAACTGATCCATGCAACTAATATATGAGAATTCAACTCTTTGAAAATAATAAATATAATGGATTTTTTTTTTTTAAGGGTTACAGTGGTTTCATGAGAATGTAACTTGGTGTATAAGGATTCTATTTGACTTTTGGAATGTATTTTTGGTGCTAGTTAACTAATGTTCTACTTTTCAAGAAGGAACAATGAAAAGAAGAAAAGAAGGATGAGTGAACAAAATAAATAAATGTAAAGTAACTAATAAATTAATAATTTAAATTTATATAATGTGAGAGGCACTTGAGAGTTGAGTTTTATTTGTTTATTTATCTATCGAGGAAAGAGTTGAGATTTATTATCTTGACGGATGGCATGCATTTCATAATTAAACAAATAATTTTAACCTCTACTTTTCAATTTGTTTAATAAATAAAAGGATGCTCAACTGATTCGACGCATTTGGTGTTATTTATATATAGGAAATATAAATTGAACCTCATTTAGCATTTCGCATTCGAGATCTAATTTAAAAATTAATTTTTAATTTTAAATTCAAAATTTAAAATTTCTTAATAAGAGACTCAATTTAATATTTTTTTTCAATTTAAAACTTGAAATTTAAATTGAGTTCTCAATTTGAGATAAAATTTCATATTCTTTTTTATTTATATCTATAGATTTATTTATATTACAATATATATTCATATTTTGAATAAATTAAGATAAGTTAATACGTTTTAAGAATAACTAGCAGTGTACCCGAGCGTTGCGCGTATTGTTATATAACGAAATAATTTTAATATAATTAAATTAAATTTATAAATACACAACACATCAATATTGAATAGAACTGTTAAACATTAATGTATATATATACATTATTAAATAACAACATAAACAACTAAATTAAATAATTATTTTCAAATCATACATCAGATCCATCAAAAGATATAACATAATAAATTTCACAACATACTATAAATTATTAAAAATTTCTTTATTATAAACAATATACCATCCGTCATCATCTCTAATCATTTTCAGTGCGCCATTACTTTCATATGAATCGTGAAACTACTATCTCTACCTTCAGTCTCGCCCACTCTCCAGATTTGATCCGTCAACTCAAATCGACTTCCTCTTCTTCTTTGCTTTTCCTTTCATTTCTTCTTCCTATTATCTTCTCTTGAAAAAATTTATATTATTTCATACATGTACATATATATATATATATTTAAAGATATATAAAGAGATAGATGAGAATATATATTGAAAGAGATATAAAGATATAGATTAGAGTGTGGTGGATGTTTTTTCATCTCCATATTTTAAGTTTGCGTATTTTTTTCTTATTGTTTTTCTTTCTCCCTTCTCTTTTCAAGAGATCGACAATTTTTTTTCTTTCTTTTTTCTCTTTTTTTTTTTCCTTTCTATGTCTCCTCAACAAAACATCTTTGTTTAACAAAGCTTATATGCCTCTTCCAATTTCTTTTTTCTCTTTTTTTTTTCCTTTCTATGTGTCTTCAACAAAACATCTTTGTTTAACAAAGCTTATATGCCTCTTCCAATCTTATCGAATAAGATTGTATTCAACTTTGTACTATCTAAAAATTAGAGAAATTATTTAGAATTGTATTCTAATTTTGGGTTTCTCAAGTTTTAAGGTCTTATAAATGAGTTTTGCTTATATATACACACATCAATATCTTGAAGAAGAAGCAACAAAAGTGGATTGAATAGGAAACCATATTCAAAAATCAAGAACACACATTTAATTTATTAAAATATTTTTTATCAAGTCACTTTTTTATTGGATAATTAATATATAATATATTGAAATCCTCAAAAGTAAACATTAATGCAATAAAAAATGACTTAGAATCCTCAAAAGTAAACATTGATGCAATAAAAAATGTCTTGAAATCCTCAAAAGTAAACATTAATGTAATAAAAAATGTATTGGAATTCTCAATAGTAAGCACTAATATAATAAAAATGTTTTGAAATTCTCAAAAGTAAGAATTGATACAATAAAAAATGTTTTAGAATTCTCAATAGTAAGCATTGATACAATAGAAAATATCTTGAAATTCTCAAAAGTAAACATTGATACAATAAAATGTCTTGGAATTCTCAAAAGTAAGCATTGATATAATATAAAATGTCTTGAAATTCTCAAAAGTAAGCATTAATATAATAAAAAATGTCTTGGAATCTTCAAAAGTAAGCATTGATACAATAAAAATATCTTGGAATCCTTAAAAGTAAGTATTGATATAATAAAAAAATGTCTTGAAATTCTCAAAAGTAAGCATTGATACAATAAAATATATCTTGAAATCCTCAAAAGTAAACATTGATACAATAAAAATGTATTGGAATCTTCAAAAGTAAATATTGATATAATAAAAAATGTTTTGAAATTCTCAAAAGTAAGCATTAATATAATAAAACATGTCTTGGAATCTTAAAAAATAAGCATTGATACAATAAAAATATTTTGGAATCCTCAAAAGTAAGCATTGATACAATAAAAAAATGTCTTGAAATCCTCAAAAGTAAGAATTCATGCAATAAAAAATATCTTTTATATTATATCTAGTAATTATTCTTGAAAATTAATTAACAAAACAATTACTAAAAAAAATATATAATATTTATTGCAGGACAGTTTGGGCGGGAAAATGGCATTCCTGTAATTATTCCCAACTGTCCTGTTATTAGTATAGTATAGATTTTGATCTAATTTATTATAATTTATATGAAAAAAAGAAAATAAAAATATTTAAGTCATTTCATAAAATAGAATTTATATTAAACTGATTAATATTAAAATCGATTTTGTATACTTTTATTCATAAAATTAAGAAAATAAAGAAATCTTAATTTTCTAAATTGCATTTATTATATATATATAATATAAATTAATACAAGTCGGATGAAAATCATTCCAAAATTGTATGATCTTGTATTAATTTATCTAAACTATATATACATATTAAAATATGAATAAATTATAAATATAAATAAAAAAAATGAAATTTTATCTTACATTAAGAACTCAATCTAATTTTTAAGCCTTAAATTGAGACAAAATGTAAAATATAAAATGGAGTCCCTTATTGAGAAACTTTAAAGTTTAAGTCTAAAATTGAGAACTAATCTATAAATTAAGTCTTATTATAAAATTTGTTATTTTACATTTTGTATGAGGATATTCATTTTTAGTAATTTATGATAGAAAAAAAAATCATAAATGATAATTCATATCTTTAGCTATTCGGGATCTTGTGGACATATTTATTCTTTTTATTTTTTCCACATATTGCCAATATACAATAGCTTAAATAATTAAAATCTATGTCTTTGCCCTTATAATAGTTCGTAGCATTAAAATTTAAAATATAATTATCTTCATATCAATAGAATCAGATATTTATGTTATTACCATCTTAACAAAAGTTATTTTGGTAATCCATATCATATATTCTAAAAGAATGTAATATTAAAAAAAGATGAAACTTAGGTTATCATTAAGAACCATTTTTTATTTATATTTTGCATGTTTCATTTCCACAAATGGTTTAAGTTTCGAGATTTTTTTCTTAGCCATTCTTTAACTACAATACAGACAATACTTTCTTCACCGAAAATTTCTTGAGGAACTTGGAATAGTGTTTCATGATGATTTTAGTGAATTTATTGTTAGCATTAAACAATTGATAGCAAACTCGATTTGAACTTTAAAGAAGTAGAGACGCTAAATTTGTTAAGGTTATTTTTTTAAATTGACTCATGAGACGTTTATTTTATCATATAGTGACAATTTGAATTTGAATGCTTATGTCAACTTGCAAAATAATTTAATTTACTAACCTTATTTTTCTGTCAAATTATTTCGTTCAACTTTTTATAATCTAGCACATAATGGAGTAATACATTATCATATATATATATATATATATATATATTGAGCTGGGAAAAAATAAAAAAAGTTGTAGAAATACAAAGCATTTATATAATTTACAAATACTACTTTGAGCAGTTGCTCAAAAATTGTTGACTGTAAAAGAATATTAAGATTACGCCATTTAACAGAAACATCCACTTTCCGACAATCGCGAGGAGGAAAAGTAGGAGAGAGAAACTTTTGCCTATACACGAAATCTTGAGAAAAAAGGTAGAAACTATAAAATTTCTTAAAACCTCAATCGATGGCGGTGCTTCGGATTCTATGAACTGCGATTTCATGTATTTATTCGAAGAATTTCAATGGAAATGCCTGGTAGACGATCGAATTATACGTTATTGAGCCAAATTCCCGACGAACCATTGTATCCCCCGCCACCGCCGAAATACTTCGCCGCAAGCGGCGGAGCGGCGCCTCAACAGCCTCAATACTACGAATCACAGTCCGCAGAGAAGAACAAGTTGAAGTCCGAAAGAGCGGCGGCGGCAGCAGCCTTCGATTGGGACTTGATTGATCAGCGAATGATTCAGGCGCAGCCGCGGATCGGAACGACGGCGTTCCCCGGCTCGTTCGGGCTGCAGAGGCAGTCGAGCGGGAGCAGCTTCGGTGAGAGCTCGATCTCGGGGGACTATTATGTGCCCTCGCTGTCGAACCCTGAGGGGTGTTTTAGTCATTTGAGTGACGGAGGCAGCGAATTGAGGGTTAAGGCGGCGGCGGAGGCGTCTGGTAGAGGCGGCGGAAGCTCATTTTCTTCTAAGAGCTGGGCGCAGCAGACGGAGGAGAGCTACCAGTTGCAGCTGGCTTTGGCTCTTCGCCTCTCCTCCGAAGCCACCTGTGCTGATGATCCTAATCTGTTGGATCCGTCGCCAGATGAATCTGTCTCTGCTGCTTCTTCTTCGCCTAGCTCTGCAGTGGCCATTTCACATCGATTCTGGGTAATGTAAACAACATATATGCTTTGATGATGATTTCTTTTCCTTGCTTTTCTAATTAATGTAGTTGCTCTATTTTTCACGGATTTAAATTGGATGCTGAACTGATCGCATGGCAACAAAGAAATAACAGTAGTTGCATTACTTCTACAAATCCATTAAGATAGTAAAAAATGAACTGGGATCTTGTTTTCGGCACTTACTGAAATCTAACATCAAGACCTAGATGTATAGTTGAAAATAATACAGAGTACTTTAATCCACTTCAACTTGAGGGATATGGGTTTGAGTGGAGTAGAGATTGAAGGTTTAAGTATTGCATTTGAAGAAAGTTAGTCTGATGAAAACTATGACGGGTAGTTTTAGATGTTGATGCATCACATTGTCCAAAACTTTTGGCCTGTTTTACAGCAAGAAAAGTATGAATTTATTGTCCAAAACGACAGCGGACCCTTTGATCCCCTATTGGCTATTGCCACGAGCATCATGCATTTTGTTTGTATATGGAACAAGTTACTTTGTGTGCTCGTCAATTTAGACAATTGGGATTTTGACAATTTAGACACGTAGATGCACTTCATCTATTGACGCAAAGTGAATCGGTGTTTAGCTTACAGAGTAAACTTTCGGAGATAGGTACAAAATATTTTCTACTCAAGTGATGAGTAAAATATACAAATGATATTAAAAGTGAACCTTCTTTGTATCATCTATACATTACCTTCAAGGATCTTTTATGAACAAATCAAGTTTAAGGTGCACACTTATTTTTTTTTGTGACTTACAAAACTAGAAGAATTGGTCCAACCTCTCAGAAATGTGAAGTTTTTGTCAGCAAACAGTTAATCTTTGGTGTCTGAAGATCAACTGTGATGTACAATTATCAAGTATATTTTTTTTAAACTAAGTTTCTGTGTTCAATTTCAATATTCTTTTTTTGGCCAATGTTTTTGAAAACTCAAATAGAGGCTTTTCGGTTCTAAATGTTAAAGAATCTGATCTGTGTCATGTCCTGTCTGACCAGATACCGGAATCTACGTTAATGTAATGCATATCATCCAGTCATTACATACATGAAAATAATAATTAACAAAATGAGATGTTCTTGTGACATCGCTAACTAAATAATTGGAATAGACACCATATCTGATATCTATGGTAGAAAATATCTCCGTTGACAATAAAACCGAACATTTGGTGCGCTCCCAAACACTTCAGAATAAAACCATACCCACGCTGACAATACTAAGGTTTCTTAACTTAGAGATAAAATTAAAAAGGAGTATGGACCTACTATTTCATTTCAGTAGATAAAGTATGTTGCTTGGTATGTCAATTGAATTATGTGATATCTGTATTAGGTGAAATTTTATTAGAGTCCATGTAGTTTATTCTTTAGTGAGGACCACATCTTCCTATAGCTTCCATAATAGAGAACTTCTCAGTGAATGCAGTCCTTGTCGGGATAATATTTTCTTAAATGGGAAACTAGGAAGCCAGAGATGTGAGAATGACAATCTGGGTTAAAATTACACTAATAGAGATATTAGCCATTCTTGAATATAGTCATATCACACATGATTAGTGTATCTTTCTATTAATGTTACACATAATGAATTCGATAAGTTCTTGCTCACACTATTGTCTCTGTAATTTTATACTTCATCTGATCTATTGATCCGTTTTTTTGCCAGGTAAATGGATGCTTATCATACTTTGACAAAATTCCTGATGGGTTTTACTCCATTCGTGGAATGGATCCATATATCTGGGCATTGTGCTCAGATATTCAAGAAAGTGGTCGAATTCCATCCCTTGAATCACTAAAGGCTGTTGATCCTGCCACTATGTCTTCAGTTGAAGTAATTTCAGTAGATCGACGTGGTGATCCCAGATTGAGAGAGCTACAAAACCGGATTCATACTGTGTCATCTAGTAGCATTACCATGAAGGAGGTTGTCGATCATCTCGCAAAGCTAGTCTGCAACCACATGGGGTGAGCTCTTGAAGCTCCTATGGCAGTTTTCCAGCAAACTCATTCTTGTTGTAATTATGTTTTCTTGCCTTCCTTAGGCATGCAGCTTCTAATGTGGAAGATGATTTAATTAGCATCTGGAATGAGTGCAGTAATGACCTAAAAAATTGCTTAGGGTCTATTGTGCTCCCTATTGGCAGTCTGTCTGTCGGACTATGCAAACACCGTGTGTTGCTGTTCAAGGTATGGTCTCTGTTATTTGTGAACATTTGTCATCCAATAAAGTTAGTACGAAATCATACATATGGTCTTTTTCTGGTTCTTGCAAGACCTGCATTTGACCTTAGATCTACCAAATATACCTATGGTGATAATCTTGGTCTCTTCCTACGAAAACCACAATTTATTTGCACTTAACCCTATTTTTTCTGTGTAATTGAGCTGCTGTAAAAATTAATAAAATATAATAAGAAGATGATACCTTATTTGGAAGAAGACAAAAGATGAAGTGAAAATTGAGCATTGAAGGCCAGCACTCAACTTTGCTAAACATCAAAGGAGCATAACAAATCACCAGAGTCATCCGCACTGGCTGCTACCTTAGAAGCCAACCCTTGATTGTCAGTGTGTTTTGAAGCAGTAAACTTCTGTGAAGATAGAATCTTCCCAACCAAATGACTCTTTGGATTTAAATAGTTCATGATTGCTTGATTGTGGAATAATTTGGGGGCACATTTGAGGAAGTGTGGTGGTTGACGGTACCATATGAAGAATAAATGAGGTGACTCTCAGTGAAGAGAATAGGGAGGAAGAAGACAGGTGGCTTGGCGTGAGGGAGTGCAACGGAAGTGACAATTTTTTGTATCCATAAATGGCAGAGATTGCTGATCAGACCCCATTTCTATAATTTATATTTCACTTTGTGTCTGAATTTTGTCAGTTAAAAAAAAAAAAGAAAAGAAAAGGAAAACACAGGTGTACCAAACACGTGTCCTTTGGTATTGCTGAATGTTTGGACTCATGAAAAAGAGGAAAAAGAAACAATTCAGTAGGCAACTAATTCCACTACTATTACTTCAATCAGATTTTAAATTTATTGTTACTATTATTATTATTATTATTATTTTGGGTGTGATAGCCTTACTGCCTGTCACTTCTTCTCCTATCAATTTTAGAGATTATTGTTTCTTTGTTTTAGGTGTTTTACATGATACGCCACAGGACCAAGTTGTCTATGGCTTTTTTATACTCTCATACTCATACATTTGTGGCTTTCCTTTGCCATGTCATATATGATTATTTTGGCAGGTTTTAGCAGACGTTATTGGCTTACCATGTCGAATTGCAAAAGGATGTAAATATTGTACTCGAGAAGATGCTTCCTCTTGTCTAGTTCGTTTTGAGCTTGATAGGTATATATTATTTCTTAATCCTTCATTTATGGCATCCTTGTAGCCGGTGTTGGAGAGGTTTTCCAGTCTCTAGACAACAAAACCATGATCTGTGGAATTAGCTATTTCTTTTTCAATATAGATGTGAAGTTCTCCAGAGATAATAAAAGAACTGACATGTTAAGACTGAATGGGCATCTAGCCACAACGTTTTTAAAGGTTTTTGTATATCAGACTTTTTGAGGGATTGGGATTAGTCTTGTAAGGCCTAGCTCTTTGGTTGGTGTTTGGTGTTGGGTGTAGCTATTATGGCTGTTTGGGGCAGGGTCTGTTATGTTGTACTCTCTTGAGGGATCTGTCATCCTCTTTTTTTCTCTTTCTAATACTCTCCTTTTGTAGTATTTCGATGTGGTATCTGTGAATGTGCGTTACAATGGTGGATACCAATGTTTACATGAGTCTTGCTCCTTATTCTGTCTGGTCATTTTAATTCTTTGAGGTTGATAAGTGTTACTTTGAACATTTTGGGGTCTCTACTGTGTTTTGATGTTTTCATGTTCTCTAATAAGTATAAGGTTCGTTGGAAATTGGTGGATAATAGTTTTTTCTTGTGTCCTGGTTTTTTTTATTCGAGTCATTTCGAATATGCAAGGTTGATGTGAGCTATTTTACTTGTGGAGTCTGTGTGTTTGAAAGTTTTAAATAGCTTGTGTGGTCTATCTTGCATTTTAATATGATTCATTTTAGATGTATAAATGCCACACTGATTTAAATCATGTGGCTATGACATCACAGGGAATATCTTGTTGATTTGATTGAGAAACCAGGATGCTTAAGCGAGCCTGATTCTTTATCAAATGGTCCGTCGACAATCGCAATCTCTTCTCCATTACGCTTTCCACGATTCAAGCAGGTGGAGCCTGCAATCGACTTCAGGTTGCTGGCGAAACAGTATTTCTTGGACTTCCAATCACTTAATCTCATATTCGACGATTCTTTAGCAGGTGATTTTCTGTACAATTGAGTTTTCCTGTGCATTGTTTTTCTGATTTTCTGCTGAATCTCAGTAGCCCCCCTTGGCATAAGAATTAATAACTTATAAGTTTTTGAAATCCATTGACCATTCTTCAGCATGATGCTATATTCTAGCAGTATATATTTTGTGCTTGAAACTATACACTAACCCTCCCTTGAGTAGGTGAATAAAATCTTTGGACGCAATAGATACCCAGTAACAAGTATCTTGAGAGTAAAAATAATTTGGTTCTCATACATTGCAAAGTTGTTCTCCACGTTGGTGAATCTAGAATGAACTTCTGAAGTTGGATCAGGTGGTAAACATTGCTGAATGCTGAATAATCTTTTTTGTTTGCTCTGTGCAAAGGAGCCTTTATTCATTTTACTTTGTGTCGATACTCCTTGTAAACATGTAAATGTGGACATCTAATTGCTCAATATGTATTTAATTTAATTTTCATGATCATATGGGTTTGGTTGGCTTGAACTCATGAACAAAAGGAGATTTGTTTTTGTGACAGCTGGAACTGTGGATGGGGATACTGGTGATTCCAAATATCCTAAACAATCAGAGAGGGTCAATGAGGATAGAACCAGATCTCCACCAATCTCAATCAAGCAGGAAGAAGCCAAAGGATCAATACCTTTAAGGCTTCTCCCCCCAATTGGGCATAAAGTTGTTCAGCCACTTGTTGCGCTACCTGATCCAAGAAGAAATGCAAATAACATGAGGTTCAGTGAAGGAGGTTTACCTTTTCAATCCAGATCAAGTGCAGAACTGGTCTTTGATGTTGAAGAGCTGAAGATTCTCTGGAGTGATCTAGTTATAAAGGAGAGAATTGGGGCAGGTATTTTCATCTGATTGCTTTGAAATATTGCTATGCTGATATTCTGTTGTTTTCTCGACATTTTATGAGAAGGTATCACTCACACATTCTTCTAATTGTCTGCCTGATGATTTTGCTCATTTGTGTAAGCAGGTTCTTTTGGTACTGTTCATCGTGCTGAATGGAATGATTGTGTAAGTCATCTATCCTTCTGTTCACCATAGAGGCTTAAAATTACTCCCTAGTGACCTTGAACTGCCCATTCTGTTGTTTGGTTGGAAGACCAATTCTTATTCCACTATTTTCATCACATGTAGCTTGTTGTGATATGCATATTTATTTTCCATTGATTCAATACTGGGCTTTAGTGTCAACAATTTTAAATCTTACGAGAGGCACACCTTCCAGGATGTAGCAGTGAAGGTTCTGATGGAACAAGATTTCCATGCAGAACGATTCATGGAATTTTTGCGAGAGGTATTACTGAAACTCTATAATTTACTGTAATCACTTACTTTGTGTTGTACCTTAGTATCACTTTTTTCATTGGGTTTAGGTAGCAATCATGAAAAGACTGCGCCATCCAAATATTGTGCTTCTTATGGGTGCTGTAACAGAGCCGCCAAACTTGTCCATTGTAACAGAATACTTATCAAAGTATATGTTCTAAACTTGAATGTTGGGACATTATTTGTCAAAGTTATCATAGCTCACGTAACCATGTTCTAATTGTTTATGAGTTTTCATTTACTTCAGAGGCAGTCTGTATAGGCTTTTGCATAAACAAGGTGCAAGAGAAGTCTTGGATGAGAGACGTCGATTGAGCATGGCTTATGATGTGGTATGCACTCAATTCATTTATTCGGCAGCTTCCATGTCAAAATCAAGTGTCATGTCACCTTCTCTTTCACTTGCCATACTTTAAGGGCCTACTCCGCCCCCCCCCCCCCCCCCCCCCTCTCTCCCCTGACTGATGTTTTGGCTTGACAAGATGCAATTTTTGTACAGGCAAAGGGGATGAACTATCTTCACAAACACAATCCTCCAATTGTTCATAGAGACTTGAAATCTCCTAATCTTTTAGTTGACAAAAAGTATACTGTCAAGGTAAGATAGATAAAAAAAACACTGATCTTGAGGATGCATAATGATTTTGTATGCTGGCTGAGGAGCTAGATTAGCATGTTGTGAAACTGTTACTAAGTGAAAACATAAGGTGGTTTTTGAGATGGAGACTATTCCTTAGGATAACTAATTACCATGCCTTTTCAGTTTTCCGTGTCATGTTTCTTTGTGGGTAGAGATCCTTCCAAGTTAACATACGTCTAAACATTGAGCATGGTTGTTTATGTTATCTGATTTAAAATGGCAAAGATTTCTTTTTATAAGCTTTCTTGTTCCATGTGCCATCCTTCCTGACCTGGAATTGCCTTCATATTATCTTAAATCCGTTTTTGAAGCTAAGTAGAGTGTGTAAATAGTTTGTCCTTCATGCCAGACTTATTATATAAACTGATTATTTTTATTTATTATTGTTATTTTTAATTTACCTCGAAATTTTTCCTTGTGTGATATCTGTATCAGGTCTGTGATTTTGGTCTTTCCCGTTTCAAAGCAAATACATTTCTTTCTTCCAAGTCCGCTGCTGGAACTGTAAGTTAAACTGCTTTTATGCATCTGACGCATTAATCTTTGCCAAGTTTGGGATTTTCATTGGATAACAAGAAACTTCTTTTCTTTTATGGTAGCCTGAGTGGATGGCACCTGAAGTCCTCCGAGATGAACCATCAAATGAAAAATCGGATGTATACAGTTTTGGTGTGATTTTGTGGGAGCTGGCAACATTGCAGCAACCGTGGGGTAACTTGAATCCTGCACAGGTTGGTAATATTGCAAGATAAGGGTAATTAAATCTGGAAAACCATGCATATTAAATTAGTGCATTAATACTCCATACTAACTGCATGATTTTACTTACCCTTCTTTTACGGATGTTAGAAAAAGTTAATGGCGTTGATAAATGATTTGTACTTTATTTTGTAATATCTATAGCAGAAGGGGTTTACAGGGTTTTGTTTGTTCCACTTGCAGAGGAACTACATATCTAATCTTATGGTCCTTGTTTTTTTTTCTTTTTATTCTACAAACAAAAGATGCCATACAATGTGGATGATTAATTCTGAGATCCTAATTGGATATCAAGGTTGGGGGGGGGGGGTAGCCTTTATTTTCTATGAGGACAACCTTACCAATCCATCCACCGCAACAAAAAAATTCCCATTTATATAGAAGAAAGAACAAATAATAGAATAGAGTAATGTTTGCCAATTATTATCTGTGAGGATTTCTTTCATGAGTCTCTGTTCTGTAGGCTTTCAGGAATTTCTCTTTGTTTCTTTCATGGTCTTGTTTGAGCCCATTTGAAGTGAGATTAAATTTTTTTCTAATCTTCCAGGTTGTAGCAGCAGTTGGTTTTAAGGGAAGAAGGCTTGAAATTCCACCGGATATGAATCCTCAAGTTGCAGCCATAATTATAGCCTGTTGGGCCAAGTAAGTGACTATCTGGGTTGTGATTTTTGGAAAGTAAAAAATTCTGAGCAGTATGATGGATATGTTAACTAATCATTTTTAGTTTATATGTAGTCATTCACATTGCTCACTCTTGGCAAGCATTCATACTCTGCACATCTGCTTGCCCACACACTTCAACTTCTGATAAGCATTTAATGATATTTTACCAAGTTGGCCCTAGCATGTAAAATTAAGCTCATATAAGGTCTGAAGACTTTGGGCATCGATGTAGTCCATAGATTGCTATAGGAGAGTTTCTGAACCGATCAATATTCCGTATTTCCAGAAGTAGACAATTATTGGAGTTGAGCATACTACTTACTCACTTTATCAACAAAACTGCAGTGAGCCATGGAAACGGCCCTCCTTTGCCAGTATCATGGAATCTTTGTTACCTCTAATTAAATCACCCTCAAGAACCGAACCTGGTCGTGCTGAAATACATGTCTAACTTGAAGACTTTGGGGGCATCGATTCAGTTCATACCTTTAGAACCAGTTCTAATAAATTTCTGGAAAGAAGCTGCTCAGATTACAAGGTATGTCTGTCTCTAAACTCTTAAGAGTATTTCCTAGACTACTGCTACAACTACCTTCCATAAATTATATGGAATCGTTTGGCCATTTCTTAAGTTCATTTCAAAAGCTTAAAATGACCACACCACTCAAAAAAGGTAGAGCTAATATTTCTATCAATTGTAGATGTCTCTCAAAAATAAGAATTGGCCAAAGGAAAAGCCAAAGAAAGTTGTTCATGTGTGAAGAAAGACGGCATAATGAGTTACAAACAACAGCATCATCTTTTCGCTTTGTTACTTGAGAAAATTCTCATATCTAACATCTCGACTTCTTACTCTTCTGCAGGTGTGCTTGTGTACATAAATGTCTCATGAACTATTCAAAAATTGATGATTTTTTCCAAAATTCCTGAAGCAAATATCATTTTAAAGGTACCTGAGAATTTGCATTTCCTTTTTAACAAGGGGCATTTATTAAGAAATTGTTAGCTGTGTAAATGAGATGATGCCTGGAAGGGAAGTGTTCATATTATTAGTTATTGATATAGTATTTATGTGCATTGTACCAAATAACTGTTCTATAGAAATTACCCAGATTATATAACATGCACCATTTTGGGTATGTGTACATTTCCATTTTTTCTCATCTCCCTCTTTTGCCTTCTTTTATGAAGATTATATAAAAGGGAAAAGGAAATGAAATCATATACCCAAGAAGGTTAATGTCTTTTTTCTAATTCTGTCCTTGTTTTCTTTACTGGACTTTTATATGCCTACTGCTGGGTAATATAGTCATTTTATACTTATTAAATGATTTCTTAATCTCTATGAAGCAAATTATTTTGAAGCAGGGGAAGTAAGTGCCTTTCCATATGTATTGACGGTTATGGAAATAAGAATTTTGAACTCAGTAATAAACTTGTTGAAACATCAAATGTCTTTTTTTTTAGTTTCTATAGATAGTGCAAGTAGTCAATATTCTAATTGAAAATTATTACCTTTTTGAATCTTTTCTTTTTACTTTGTTACCCTTTTCCATTAGACTGTTTGTAGGGGCTTTTTCATCTACATATCTAGTAATGATGTGTCTGAAGTTATGAGTTAGTTAGGCTTTTCAATTTGCAAATTGCGTTAATAATTTAGACAAAAAGTTGAGACATAATTATCTTTTTCTGGAAGAAAAGACATAATTATATTGAATATTAATGAAAAGTGTACAGGTATATTTAAATGATGGGTTTTTTGTATATATATATACATATATTATTATGCAGTGTTAATTTTTACGATACTTTTCTAATTGACAATACAAAATGATACAACATAAGGATTTGAATGCTTGTAATACACATCATGAATATATTAATGATGTGATAATAATTTGTACTAAAACATCATTATCTGCAATCAAATAGCCCCACTAGAATGAATTTACAATACTGTTTATAAAATGGGGAATTGTAATGCTTCTTTAATAAAATCTTGTACCAAGGAACTTCATCAATAAAATTATTTTCAAAATAGAAGACGAAACATCACTTAAAAATGTTGTGAACTCGTTCAATCAGGCTTAGATTTGCACAAAGTTTTAGGTTGCTGTGACAATTGTTAATTTGTTCTTTTCATATATGGAGTCTTGTTTTCATCGTTTTCTAATATTTTATAAACAATACACTTTTTATTGTTTTTCTTAATTTTCTTGTTGAAAGGAAAGGTTTATGGTGCATTTAAATATTTATGATCTTTAAGTTTATTATCTAATTCTATATGACATCTTTGAACATCCACCATCTAAATGTACATTTCAATGTTAAACTTATTTTGAATCTAGTATTTTTTTTCTTAAAAAATCCTACATTTTTTACAAAGACATATTACTTTATATCATATATGTACCATAAGTTTTGTAGTTTATATGATATCCCACCATTACAAGGTACATATTGTGATGACTTGATTTCGAACTTGGGCTACACAAGTTTTCTAGTTTGTCTCCCTTCCTTCCACTCCCTTTAGCTCATTTAAAAAAAAAAAAACTCTATTTCATTTATGTGAACAATTACATTATAAGTTATAATATTTTTATATTTTTACACAAGAAATTAAGTCATTGAATAACACAAATAATCAAACTCGCTCGGCAATTTTCTGAGTAAGATTATTGAATTTTATTCAGCACTTTTTTCAGATTTAATTGTTTTAAATAAAATATATATAAATAATTTAATATAATAATTAATCATATATTCTAAACAAGATATTTCTTTAAATAGTCAAATATTTTTAAAAATTTCTTCTATATTTAAAATTTTATTAACTGATTTTTATTTTTAAAATTCCACATGTTAGCCTAAATTGACCACACAGATGAAAAATGTATAAATATTGAAATATTACCAACATAATTTAACTCTCCAAAAGATCCATATTTTAAATATGATATTTTGTAATTTTCAATTACAATACATTGTTAAATAAGATATATTATAAGTTACAAACAAATTTGAAATGAAAAAGTTATTGTATTCTGAAATTCTTAGAAAAATAAATATTGTTGGCCCTTTGTACTTGAAAGCTTTTTGCCATATTTTCTCCCATCGGTGTAGCGGTGGGGTTGGCGCTGACTCGTGAACATTCTTTTCTATTACAGTAATTCACCCACGCAATACGCGCATTTTTTATTTACTGTGATAGTATATAATTTATAATTATATAATAAAATTGTTATATTATAAAGTTATTCATACATCTTTTATTATTCAAACTTTATATAATATACAAATATATTTTCATATCTTTATTGATTTTTAAAATTATATTTTATAATTTTAAAAAATTGTTGGGTAAAGTAGATCTTTAACTTAAAAAAGTAGAATTTGGTTGAATTTCCCCTATACATTAGGGATTCCTTATGCATTTGTTTTTGGGTTGAGTGTTATTCTAAATTCAAATAATACAAATTATATATGTTTTTCTAAATTATATTTGATAATATTAAAAAATTGGAATACAAAATTTATAAATAATTTAAATGACGAACTTGAAAGCTTACATTCTATTTGTTCTTCTTTTGTTGATTTTTTTTCATGGCTCGATATATAATTTGATAAACCAATGATTTTAAGAGTTAGGTATAAAAGACCAATTAACAATATAAGTTTTGAAATATTTATTTATATACAACATTTCTCATAATTACAAAAAGTATATTACAATTTCCTTTAACTTTAAAATTGATAATATGAATAATTCTAGACATTAAGTAATTATGTTAACAAAAAAAAAAAAAAGAATTAAAAACTTAAAAACTTACATTCTATTTATTTCTATCTTTTGCTGAATTTTTTTCATGGTTCGATAGATAATTTGGTAACGCAATGATTTTTGAAGTTGGTTAAAAGTGACCAATCAACAATAGAAATTTTAAAATATTATTTATATACAATATTTCTCATACAATATATTACATAGAAAAAGTGTCATAAATAACAAGAATAATCTTCTTGACAAAATTAATAATTTTTGGAATTTTTTTATTTACCAAAATAATGATGTGACATCTTTAGCAGGAAAAATGACACTCTTGTAATATTTTTCAACTGTCTTGTTTTTATATAAGTATAGACCAGTAATTCACCCGCACGATGCGCACTTTATTATTTGTTGTGATAGTGTACAATTTGTAATTATATAATGAAATTGCTATATTATAAAGTTATTCATACATCTTTTATTATTTAAACTTTGTATAATATACTAATATATTTTCATATCTCTATTGATTTTTAAAGTTATATTTTTTAATTTTAAAAAATTGTTGGGTAAAGTAGAGTTTTAATTTAAGAAAGTAGAATTTGATTGAATTCCCCCTATACATTAGAGCTTTCTTACACATTTGTTTTTGGGTTGAATGTTATTCTAAATTCAAATAACACAAATTATATATGTTTTTCTAAATTATATTTGATAATATTAAAAAATTGGAATACAAAATTTATAAATAATTTAAATGACGAACTTGAAAGCTTACATTCTATTTGTTCTTCTTTTGTTGAATTTTTTTCATGGCTCGATATATAATTAGATAAACCAATGATTTTAAGAGTTAGTTATAAGAGACCAATTAACAATATAAGTTTTGAAATATTTATTTATATACAACATTTCTCATAATGACAAAAAGTATATTACAATTTCTTTTAACTTTCAAATTGATAATATGAATAATTCTAGACATTAAGTAATTATGTTAAAAAAAAAACTAAAAACTTGAAAGCTTATATTCTATTTATTTCTATCTTTTGCTGAATTTTTTTCATGGTTCGATAGATAATTTGGTAAGCCAATAATTTTTTAAGTTGGTTAAAAGTGACCAATTAACAATAGAAATTTTGAAATATTATTTATATATATTGGACATCCGACTCGAGCTGCACACAACATTGCATCTGAACAGTCCAAAGAAGGCCATCAATTCATTCAACCGGCCATGATGATATGTTTGGCCTCCTCCTCGACAGGCCGCCCAGGATCATTTGGAGGAATTATGGACAAATTAGTCTGGCTGACCTGAGGAATTGCTGTGCAGAAAGGAGCCAACTGCTAAGAGATCGTGGGTGATAAAACTGTCCAGTACCGCATAAATAGGCGAAACTCAAGGAGAAAGTGGGCACAACCTCCACGATCTCCACCACTTCGGTTGTTTTGTAGCTATAAATATATGTAATTTTAACTTGTAAATGGTTCAATACTCATTTGTATTAAGCACTGGAGAGTTGTTTTCTTTATTTTAATAACAAAAGATCCTGCTCGGTCGTTCACTGCCGTCCAAGATTAGCCGAGCTTAATTACCCGAGTAGGCTCCGGACCAGTGTTTTCTTCACTGTTTTCACATCTTCATATCATTTTTTCACCAATTTCATTCATTTTACATCAATTTGAGTGTTCGACTAGGAATTAATCAATTTACAAATTCCGACATCAACATTTTGGCACTAGAAGGAGGGGGTAAAATTCAAACACTCGAACACAACTCCGAAGATTCAATATGAGCAACGAAGAACACAACACCACTCCGAAATCCCAGGCTCCTATCTCTCAGCCTGGAGGTTCCAGCTGTCCCCAACCGATTACGGTAGAGGGAGCCATCCACACGGCCCCCATTACTTTGGAGACACCTGGAATGCCTATGTCCGTGGCACAGATTCGGGGTATTATGACCCAGCTAAATGAGCGGCTGAAAGAAGCCGAGAAGAGGGAGAAGGCCAGAGCGACAAATGGCCTACTGGAGGACTCTGAGTCCTTAGATGAACCCAGACGGAGGTGGAACCTGGGAAAACGAGTGGCGATAGATCAAGAACCGCGGAGAAGCCCGTCCCCTGTACGGGCTCAAATGGATTACCACCGAGTCCGCCCAGACCACGTAGGAGAAATAACAGATAGAAGGTTCGCCAAGGAAAACGTTGGGCCGGCCTCAACTTTGGAGGCTAGAAGGCTAGACAGGCTTCCTAAGGAAAGAGGTGAGGTCCCACCACCTTACGAGGAGAGTACCGACCATAATCTCCGGTACTCGGAATGGGCAGAGGAGAAAGAGTTCAGGAAGCACTGGCTGACATTCAAGCCAGACAAAACAGAGGGGGCTGGAAGAGGGCCACCCCCTTTGCAGAACACATCTTCATCTTGGCCACCCTGACCAAGTTCAAAATGCCACCCATCGGTCAATACAACGGAGAGACCGACCCGAGCACTTACCTGGACAAATACACATCCTGGATGGAGCTGCAGGGCATAGGAGAGGAACTGATGTGTAAGGCCTTCCCGCTTACTTTGGGAGACCGAGCACAACGGTGGTTCCGTTCCCCCACTGACTCCTCGATTGGATGATGGGATGAGCTGGTTAAACTGTTTCTTACGCAGTTCATGGGATCGAGAATGAGGTCGACCCCAAAGGAGAGGCTGGTAAACGTGAAGCAAGACAAAGCTGAGCTTCTAAAGTCATACTTGGACCGTTTTAATAAGTTGGTCTTCGGAATGGAGCAGGTGTCAGACGACGCAATTCTTATGGCTATCATGGCCGGATTAAAGCCCAGGACCAGGTTCTGGTGGTCCGTGCATGAGGAGGGGCTGAAAACCTACCATGACTTTCTCACTCGAGCAGAGCAATACATCGGGGTTGAGGAGGCCATCCCGGATGATAAGCCATCCGACAGAGAAATGAGGCCTGAACGACGAGAAGAAAAGAGAGAAGAGCGGAGGAAACCTATGAAGCCGTTCAGGCCGGCTATAAATTTCAGGGCCTTCCAGCCTGGAGGCCCCAGCCAAGTAACCGAAATCCTAATGGTTACCCCTTCACAGGTCCTCACGGAGATCAAGGACAAGAACCTGCTGCCTGAGTCGAGGCCTCTAAGAGCCGACCCGCCTCGCCTTAATTAGAATAAATACTGCAAATATCATAAGATAAAGGGCCATGATACTGATAAGTGCTGGGCATTTTGGCCTAACTCATAAAGCTGATCGATCAGGGCCAGCTAAAGAAATATGTGAAAGGCCAAGAGCAGCAAGGCTAGGGGCAGTAGCAGGCACTGTCCCCATCACCACCGACCGGGGCTTCTCTTAAAATTCTTAGCCTCGTTAATAACATCTTTGACGAGCAACGCGGTTCAAAAAGAGCCCGAAAAAAATAAGTCCGGGAGGCCAGAAACGCATATCAAATGTGCGTTTCACCTAGGACGGAGCCCCGTCATGCACCTATCATCTTCACTGAGCTGGACAGTGAATGGATAACCTACCCCCATAGTGATACCTTAGTGGTGTCACTCAACATCTGCAGGACCATGGTGCACAGAGTAATGGTCGATACAGACGTCTATGCCAACGTGTTCTACTTGAGCACTTTCAAGCGGATGGAGTTTCATAAGTCCCAGCTCGTGCCCTCTTCCGACACGATCCAAGGTTTCGGAGGAATGATGACAAGAGTTCTCGGGACATGCGAGCTGAAGGAGCTCAATCAGCTCGAGCTCGCTCAGGCCAGCTCGAAAGATGAACAAATGGAGGATATTTTTAAGGATACTATCCTCGAAGTTGCCGAGCACGGCCAGGCTAATATGGAGGTAGATGAGGAACCTCCACAACCGGCAATTTTACCTGAATTGCCAGTTAGCTCAACCTTCGAGGTTAGGTCCTTCCCGAGCACTGCAGTTCAAAATGGCGAAGGAAAAGTAATTATGGAAGAACAACAGCCCGAGGAAGAATGGGGATCCATCGATCCCAGGAGAGACGGTCCACAAAGAAGGGCCGCGCCTGTTGAGGAGTTGGATCTCATCAATTTGGATCCAAGCAGGCCGAATTTGGAGCTGTGGATAGACAGAGAGCTGCAAGATCCTTTTCGAGCTGAACTAATATCTTTTTTGCCGACGTCTTCGCATGGGCTCACGAAGATATGGAAGACATCCGGCCTGAAAATGCCTGCCATCACCTCAACATAGATCCTGCAGCCCAGCCAGTAGCCCAGAAAAGGTACAAGCTCAGCCCGAAAAGATATGAGGGGCTGGAACTGGAGGTGCAAAGATTACTGGGGTATCGCTTTATCAGGGAGACTAAGTACGCAACTTGGGTCTCCAACTCGGTCCTGGTCAGAAAACCAAATGGGTCTTGGAGGCTGTACGTGGACTTCACCGATCAAAACAAAGCATGCCCAAAGGATTGCTTTCCGCTGCCCAACATCGACCAGCTCGTTGATACCACCGCCGGCCACGAGCTAATGAGTTTCATGGACGTGTACTTAGGCTATCATCAGATTCCGATGGCCGAGCAAGACCAGGTCCATACCACTTTCATCACTGACAGAACATAGTACTGTTATACTATGATGTCGTTCGGGTTGAAAAATGCAGGGGCTACTTACCAAAGGCTAGTGAACAAAATGTTCGCCACCTAAATCGAAAAAACAATGAAGGTTTACGTGGACAACACGCTCGTCAAGTTTAAATAAAAAACCGACCACGTAGGTCATCTGGTGGAAATGTTCAACATTCTGAGGAGGTCCAGAATGAAGTTGAACCTAAAGAAGTGCTCATTTGGAGTTGGCTCGGGCAAATTCCTCGGATACATGGTGAGCCAAAGAGAAATTGAGGCCAACCCTGAAAAGATCCAGGCCATTATGAACTTGACCCCATCGAGGCGGATCAAGGACGTCCAAAGTCTAACAGGCAAGGTGCCGGTCCTCAATCGGTTCATTTCCCAATCCACCGACAAGTACCGACCATTCTTCAATTTGATCCAAAAAAATGCTCAATTTGAATGGAACGGTGAATGCCAGTCAGCCTTGGACGACCTAAAGAAAGCACTAATAGAGGTCTCGGTTCTGGTCAAGCCACAGTCAGGTGAGAAGTTGCAGCTCTACCTGGCAGTGTCTGAATATGCGGTGAGTTCTGTGCTGGTCCGAGCAGAACAAAAGGCTCAACAACCCGTCTATTATGTGAGCCAATCATTGCATGATGCCGAGCTCCGCTGACTAGGATGAAACAAGAAAATTGGGGATCCGAGCTGCCCAATATACCGTCCAGGATGTTGTTCTGTACAAAAGAGGGTTATCTCGTCCTCTTCTAAAATGCCTGGACGAAGACAAGGCTAAGTGTATATTAGTAGAGGTCCACAAGGGTGTGTGCAAAAATCATTCGGGAGGCCAATCCTTGGCCTTCAAGATTACCAAACAAGGGTACTTTTGGCCAAGTTTGAAGAAAGATGCTATTAACTTTACCAGGAAGTGCGACCGATGCCAGAGATGCGCGCCCCTCATTCGAGCACCATCAGAAGATTTGAACTCAATCATGGCTCCGTGGCCATTCGCGAAGTGGGGAATTGATCTGATTGACCCGATGCCAACTGACCGAGGAGTGAGATTTGCAATAGTCGTCGTTGACTATTTCACCAAGTGAGTAGAAGCTGAACCCTTAGCACGTATAACCGAGCTGAAGATTACAAACTTCATATGAAAGTCCATCATTTGTCGGTTCGGGATCCCGCATTCTATCATCATAGATAATGGGCGACAGTTCGATGTAGAGGACCTACATTCTGTGAGAACTTGGGCATTAAGAAGCTGTTCTCCACTCCCTATCATCCTCAAGGAAATGGTCAAGTTGAGGTCGTAAACAAAATCATCAAGCATACTCTGAAAGCCAGACTTGAGGAATCAAAAGAGGCTTGGGCAGATGAACTGCCCGAGGTACTATGGGCATACAGAACGACAGCCAGAACTGCAATAGGAGAAACACCTTTCTCCTTGGTATTCGGATTCGAGGCCGTCATCTCAATAGAGCTTGGCGTCCGGACTTGGAGAGTGAACAACTAGCAGAACACTGAGGCCTTGACAGCCAGCCTTGACTTGTTGGAGGAAAGAATGATCGATACAGATGTGAGAAACTCCATGTACAAACAACGAAGTGCAAGGTACTGTAATTCCAAGGTCCGAGTATGAAGATTTGAGGTCGGAGATCTTGTCCTAAAAAGGTTCTGCAACAAATCGGGTCCCTAGGCCACAACTAGGAAGGGCCTACAAGATCAGCTGAATTTTGTCCGGAGGTGCTTACAAGATAGCCGATCTCAACGGCCAAGTGGTTTCCAAACCATAGAACATAGAACACCTGAAAAAGTATTACCATTAGCCGGCTAGGACTTCTACTGTAATCTTTGTAAATTTTTGCATTCAGCTTGATCAATGAAATTATTTCCTAGCTTGTTAAGTGTTTAAGGCTATGACCTCATCCGAGCTGTCCAGGTCGGATGGAACAGTAAGGCTTCGGTCCAAATAAGGCTACGGCCTCATCCGAGCCGCCTAAGCCAGATGGAACAGTAAGGCTTCGGCCCAAACAAGGCTATGGCCTCATCCGAGCCGTCCAGGACGGATGAAACAGTAAGACTTCGGCCCACCATGGCTTCGACCTAGAATAAGAAAAGATTAAAATAGGGCCGATCAGAAAACGTTGGGGCTAAGGTGTTGATCGACCAGAAATGACGATAAAAACCAATATACTAAGCCGAGCTAGACAGGGAAACAAATGTTAAATTTGAATGAATATTTTAGCCAAGTATTGGTGATGCAAACCGACCTGACATGATACAATACCGAGCCAGTCGAGGTTGACGGATATTATAATTATAGACCGAGCTGGTTAGATAAAATATCTGAGCTGGGCATGTTTCAATTCGATTGAATATCATTATGCGCAAGTATAAAAATAGAAGCATAAATGAATAGAAATTGTCATCTACATTGATATCAAAGCTGGTTTGAAGGCCAGCACCTCATACAAAAGAGCCAACCAGCCTAAATAGGAAAATTAAAAAAAAAATTATACAATTAAATCAATGGTCGACCTCGAATCCCTCATTAGCCACCTCGCCCGCCTCTTCGGTAGCCAGCCCAGCATTAGAACGCACCCCCATGTCAATAGATGGATCTGACATCAGCTTAATAGGGGGAGCCGGGGTGAGCAGTTTTTCCAACCCGGACGGAAGGTACCCGGGCAGGTCGCTCATCATATCCAGATAGTAGGCCGGGAATGGATTCTTCTCCAGGTAGCCGGCCAGGACCGCCGCAAGCGGATGGTCGTCTAGCTTCTCTGATCGAGCCGCGTCAATAACATCGATAAAAATGAAGAGATATCCAAGGCTGCTTTCATACTTGCACTTCTCGGAGTCTTTATACTTGGCAACCACGACAGCCTCATCAACTGGGGTGGCCCGGGCAGCTTCTTGCTCACCCTTCAGCTCATCCACCCCGGCCTGGAGCCAGATATTCTCCACCATCAGGTCGGCTACCTTTTACCTATCGAGCTCGAAGGCCTTGGTGGTGTGTGCCAGAGCTTCTTGGGAGGAAGCCAGCTGAGCCCGAAAGGTCTCTTTCTCCTCGGCTGCGGTCCTGAGCTGGCCCACTTTCTCCCTCAACTCGGCCTTTTGAGCCTTTATTTTCTCCACCCGCTCCTGGTATTGGTAGTGGGCCTGCCAGGCGAATACAGACGCCTGCTCCAAAAGGACGTTGGCACAGGAGCCCATGTCCATACTGGACATCCTGTTGGTATACCCCTCCGATTCCTCCGTTTAGGCTTTGATGGGGGTTTCGGCGGCTGCAGCTATTCCGATTAGAAGGCTGTTCATAACCTCCTTGGATGGAGATTGAGCCCGTGAGTAGCTGATTTGGAAGGAAGGTTGGCGGCTAAGGTATTCCTTGGTGTCCTCAACGGCCGTGGGGTCCAACCCGCAGATACTGACCTAACTGGCCAGGGGCTCTCGACGATTCAGACGTCGGGTGGAGCAGCAGCTGTAACCCCAGGAATTCCTGAGTTGCCCTTTGAAGTCCCAGAGCTACTCCTGGCAGTTTCTGAGTTTCCCATGGCCCCGGGCCTAGACCGCTTGGTCGGTGAGGATTGTGGGGCTGTGTCCTCCGGGACGGGGGCTAGTACTGGCATGATTGAGACCGGGCGCTCAAGGCCCCGGCCTTTGCCCTGGCCTCGAGCTGGAGGCCTCCTCACCTGTCCGGCAGTAGCTTGTTGGGCTCTCTGTCGGATGCGCTGTTGGGGATTCATACTGAGCTGCAGGCCTTCGCGGGGGAGGATGACTACAAAAAAATGTATATGTATAAATACATATATAATAAAAAGAGACTAAGTCGAGCACAAATCCAAAAATCTTACCAAAGAAGTTGTTCGGAGTAGGTTGGAACGGGAGGATGAGGCCGGCCCGAGCAAGACGCTCTTCGATGATAAGCGCCTTAATGATTCATTGGGATTCGATGGTACTATCCCAAAGAAACACAATCTTTTATGAGAAAGTGTCTCCGATCGAAAGATCCTGGACGGGAACTTCTGCAAAATGAAAAATAATTAAAATCAGATAACCAAGCAAAACACAAGAAAATGTAAATATACCATTCGCCATCCTGAAATAAGTGGGGCATGTCATGCAGTCCAGCCCCTCTTCTCCAACCTGGCCGGGGCTCATCCAATCACCCCCGACCCAAAACCATTTTGTCTTTCAATCCTTGACAGAGGATAGAAGGTCACAGACCAGTTGTGGCCGTTTTGGTCGGGGGAAAATGTAGTACAGGTGATTCTGTGTGCCCGACAGGAGTTTGAGGCCCAACAACCAAGACAATTCCTTCGGGATCGGGACATCAAGATTGAACGTCCAAAATAGGACGAGTAGCCTAAGGACGGAAGACCAGCTGTTCGGGTGCAACTGGCCTAGCGTGATCCCCCAGAATCGGAGATAACTAGTCAGGGAAGAAGCCAGCGGAAAGCGGAACCCAGCCTCCAATAACCAAAGGTTGATTGCCATGCAGTTCTTAGGGAGCTTGTCCATCCACTCGATCGACCTTGGAATCTCAAAGGACACCCCTCGGGGAACTTTGAAAAGGGCATGCCACTTATCCAGTTCGGCTCTGATAACCACGGACGGCCAAGCCATAGCCTCCGAGTCCGCCAAGGGCTGCTCAGTCCTGTGATATTGCCTGGGCGGCCTAGGCATCCCTATCAGAATATAGTGGGCCGGTCGACCTGATGTCCTTACTTCCTCAACCATCAGAGGACTTGAACTCCTGATCTCCTCCGAAGAAGAAGAGCTAGTTCCATGCTTAATTCTGCCAAGCCGTATCCTTGATACCCAGACTCAGACCCAGAAGGCGAAGAATTAGAAGACATGGTAAAGACAAGTTAAAATTATCTAGAGTATCTGGACGGTAGATCGGGGATGGGATATTCTAAACGGGTGTTTTTGGTCGACTAATCTTGAACGGCTAATGCTAGTCAGGGAATATCAGCAATGTCTTTAAGGATCGCAAACTTGTGAAGGTCAAAATGAATAAAAGTCGCCCCTATTTATAAGGAGAGCACGACCTTTCGACTTCCACCCACCTGAAGGCAACACGTGGCTGATCAGAGGGCCAGCAACCGACGATGCTTTGTCTTCCACAACATCAGATTGCGACACGTGCCCAGCCCAATGGGTGATCTAAGCCTTACCATGTCCAGGCCTCCTAGAGCCCAGCTCAACCAATGAAAGGATCCGAGGCTTCCAGATGTAAACCAGCCAACACACCGTATCAAGAGCTGGGCCGGCCAGGACAGAATACTTGGTATGCGAACATGTTCGAGCCGGCCAGAGGCAATTTTCTTGGTCGATGAACGTATCCGAGCCGACCAGGGTGTAATGAAGTAGATCACGATGGTCCTAAACAAACAAGTATAGACATGGCGCAATGTACAACATGGAGAATCTAACCAGAATTAAAATTGCATTAAGTACTGGTTGGGAGGCCAAAACCTCTTCACAAAGGGCCAAACGGCCAACAAACAGTTCACAACTTTACATTGACCTATTAATCGTCCCCGAGCACGATCACGTCATCCTCAGCTCTGGTCGTACTGGTTTCCTCAGCCAGCCCGGTCCTAGAAGCATCCATGTCTGGGTTCGACATAAACCGGATAGTAGGAGCCGGCCGCAAAAGATGATCAGAACCGGAGGGAGATAGCCGGGCAGATTATACATCAGGTCCAAATAATGCTTTGGAAGAGGATTCTTGAGCAGATAATCGGCTAACGCCGTGCTGAAGGGGCGATCGTCAAGCTTTGTTTTCCTCGCCACCTCGATGTTGTCGATGAAAGCGAAGAGATAAACCAGAATTCCATCATATTTGCATTCATCAGAATCTTTATACTTAAGTACGATGGCGGCCTCATCCAGTTGGCCAGCTCGTGCAACCTCTAACTCGTTCCGTACGGCCTCTAGCTCGGCCTGAGTTGCTTCTAGCTTACCCTGAAGTTGGGCCTTCTCCGCTGTTACCCTCAACTGATTTTACTGTTTTGGCCAGTAACTCCTAGGCAGAGGCCAGCTGAGTCACGAGGGTTTTCATCTTCTCAGAAGTAGTAGCTAACTCAGTTTTTCTCTCACCAAGCTCCGTCTTGCTCGCTACATACTTATCTTGTTGATCAAGATATTCACGGTGAGCTTGCCAAGTAAAAATGGAGGCCTGAGCCTGTAATATAGCCGAACAGGCGCCCATATTGGCTGCCGACATCTCTTTCGCATATCCCTTTAGTTCTTTCATCCCGGCTTTCATTGGAGCCTCAATTGCTGGCCTAATTCCGGATGGAAGATTCTTCATCAAATTCATACTGGGCGTTTGAGCACGGGAGTAGCTGACTTGGAAGGGAGGCCGGTGCCCAAGAAATTCTTTAGAACTCTCGATCAGCTTGGGATCCCAACCACAAATATTAACTAAGCTGGCCAGAGGGGATTCAAAAGACCATACCCCAGGTTGAGCCGAAGCGGTGGTATAGGGGCTGCTAGTCGGCTGCTCGGTAGGAGTCGGTCGTGACCTTTTTGATGACAAGCCGGTCGGCTCTTGACTCGGGATGGGCGTTCCTATCATCGGGCGCTCAGGATCTTGTCTTTTCTCGATTGGTTGTCTCTGTTTCCTAACTCGCTCAGCTCAGGCCCTAATATGCTCAACCAGATCCATCTCAGGACGAAGACCTTTTCGAGAGAGGATGGCTGCAAAAAGACTAGTCAGCCAATGAATAACCGAGCACAAACTCGATATAATAGTCAAACTCACCGTGGAAATTCATGGGAACACGGGAAAAAGGAAAGATCAGGCCGGCTCGGGTAAGCCGATTCTCTGGAATTAGCTCCTTGAAACCTCGCTGCTCTAGGCTGACGTTATCCCGTAAAAAACAGACTTTACGAGAGAAGTCCTCGTCAATCTAGAGATTTTTGAGTGGTAGCTCTACAAAATAAAAAATATTAAAACATTAGAAGAGTTGACCGGGGAAAATGTAAATGTATACCTTCAGCGGACCCGAAGCCAATTGGACAAGACATTCTTATAGTGAATTCATGATCGTACTTTCCGGGGCTCTTCCAATCCCCTCCAACCCAAAACCATTCACTCCTCCAATCTCTAACTGACAATGGGAGGTCACAGACTAATTGAGGTCGGAATAACCGAGGTGAGAGGTAATAAAAATGATTTCTTGCTCCGGGTATAAGCTCGACACTGAATAGCCAGGCTAGTTTTTGGGAGCTAGGCACTTCAAGGTTATAACTATGGAAAAACACTAGCAAACCCAATATAGAAGACCAACTATTTAGACGGAGCTGCCCGGATGCTATCCCCCAATACGAAAGATAGCGAGTCAAGCGCCATAGGAAACCGCAGACCTCCCCCTAGAGCTTGGAGATTTATGGCGACACAATCTTTCGGTGGCTTATGCATCCGCTCCTCAAGTCGGGGAGCAATGAAGGAAACTCCCAGATGAATATTGAAAAGGGAATGCCATCGATCTAGTTCCAATTGAGCGATGACAGAAGGCCAGCCTATCGCTTCTGAATCCTCAGAAGGTAATCCGGCGCTGTGGCCTTGCGGTTGTCCAGATGGGATTCTTGTAGGAATTTGGGAAGGCATTCCCGATGGACCAGCTTACTCGGTAACCGAGGTCGAACCTCTGACCTCCACTTCTGGAGAGTTGGATCCTGAGCCCGGGTCAGCTAATCTACCAGACATAATTGTGGAAGGAAAGTAAGTTACCTTACAAATAAAAACCTGCTCTCTCCGGGTGATGTAGCATAGAAGATCGTGACCGGTCGATTCTGCTCGGAGTATACAATAACTGCTCGGAATCTTAAACTGATGAAAGGCCAAATGAAAGGGAGGCGCCACTATATATAAACAGAGTATGACCTTTCAACTTCTGGCCTACCATATACGGACACGTGGAGAATCAAGCGGATACAAGGCTGTGACCCTTCGACTTCTATTCCATTAGATGGCGACACCTATTTACCTTGAGGAAGGTCGGAAATTTAAAGTTCACACTTTCTTCATGCTCGGCTCGACTTATCAGAATTGGTTAGGTCCCAACAGAAGTAGTTTTCTGTCGAGACCTAAGGGGCTATTGTTGGACATCCGACCTGAGCTGCATACAACATTGCATCTGAACAGTCTAAAGAAAGCCATCAATTCATTCAACCGGCCATGATGATATGTTTGGCCTCCTCCTCGGCAGGCCGCTCAGGATCATTTGGAGGAATCATAGACAAATTAGTCTGGCCGACCCGAGCAGGAATTGCCGTGCAGAAAGGAGCCAATTGTTAAGAGATCGTGGGTGATAAAACTGCCAAGTACCGCATAAATAGACGAAAATCAAGGAGAAAGTGGGCACAACCTCTACGATCTCTGCCCACTTTCTCCACGATCTCCACCACTTGGGTTGTTTTGTAGTTATAAATAAATGTAATTTTAACTTATAAAAGGGTTCGAAACTCATTTGTATTAAGCACTAGAGAGCTGCTTTCTCTATTTTAATAACAAAAGATCCTGCCCGATCGTTCACCGCCGTCCAGGATCAGTCGAGCTAAATTGTATGAGTAGGCTCCGGGCTAGTGTTTTCTTCACTGTTTTCACATCTTCATAACATTTCTTCACCAATTTCATCCCCTTTACATCAATTTGAGTGTTCGACTAGAAATTAATCAATTTACAAATTTCGACGTCAACAATATACAATATTTCTCATACAATATATTACATGAGAAAAGTGTCCTAAATAACAAGAATAATCTTCTTGACAAAATTAATAATTTTTGAAATTTTTTTATTAATCAAAATAATGATGTGATATCTTTAGAGGGGAAAATGACATTCTTGTAATATTTTCCAATTGTATTGCTTAAGTATACATATATATATATATAATCTCTTAAAATTATCTCTTTTTTTCTTTGGGATGTATTTCTAGCGAGAAAACTAAAGAGTTTTTTTTTTAATTTTTAATTTTTTTAAGGTGGGATTAAAGATAACCCCCTCTACTTATCACACCTCAATTAAAAATATTTTAATTAAAATTAAAAAATTTGAAAATATCAATTTTATCTTTAAAACTCTAATCTCTCTTCCTCTTACATTTTCTCTTTATTTTTCATCTTTATTTCTGGGATGTATTTTGAGCGAGAAAACTAAAGAGTTTTTTTATTTTTTATTTCTTTAAGGTGGGATTAAAGATAACACCCCCTACTTATCACACCTCAATTAAAAATATTTTAATTAAAATTAAAAAATTTGAAAATATCAATTTTATCTTTAAAACTCTAATCTCTCTTCCTCCTACCTTTTCTCTTTATTTTTCATCTTTATTTCATCTTTAATATTATATCTTTAGTTTTCTTGAAAAAAGTATGCCACCATAATGACAAACATTTCACAAATTAATTAAATATGAAAATCGTATGAAAAATATAATAAATCAATTAAATCGAACAGTTTAGTTCAACCTTAATTGACCGAATACATAAAAATATATTTGTCCACCATAACCAAACACACATAAGTACATTCAGCTATGATGGCCAAACTGGACTAATAAAGTTTGACCTAAAGAGTAAATTGATATTTTCATATTTTTTAATTGAAAATTTGTATGAATGGAGGATGTGATAAGTAAATGATGGTGTCCTTAATCCACCTTTTTATTTTTTATTTTTATAACATGACTACTATCCTATTCACTATTTATGTGTGACAAATCCAATATAATCATTAATTCAAGTCATTATATTTAAAATGATGGATATTTACACATTAGAGATGAATACCCATCAATGGTAGATATATTAAAATCATTTTAAAATTTGTCCACTGAGGGACAGTGAATATTATTTTATCATGTGCAATTAAAAAAATTCAAGTGAGCACTAATTGAGTTTATTGCGATTATGATACATTAACGACAACTGAAAAAATATCACAAATTAAATTTTGGAACAAAATTGCCACTACTGATTCTAATGGAACTAAAATTGCAACTCCTATGGACTAGAAATTTACCTTTTTTCTTTTTAGAAAAATTTCCTTTCATTTGTCTCTTTATTGTTGACTAAAATATCAAATTATGTATTGTTTAGTAAAGTCAGGTTTGGAGAAGTTGTTTACCATGATTTGTCTTTCTTATGCAAATGTTTAGTGCATGAGAAAGTGTTGTAAAAGAATGGAACTGTAAATATTCTTAAATTCGTGCAAGAAATTGTAAAAGTTAAAAAGTCGTCATCAAACTGTAGTTCTTTAATTTTTGTTTTCTTTTTTTTTGTAATTGATTCTAAAATATTTCATTAATGTCTTCCCAAACTCAATAATAATCTCACTTTAATGTTTTCTAGTATTTTTGTATTATTGAAAATTTCAGTAACAATGTGATGATTTTAAAATTTTTGGTATTTCGGTATATATCAAATTAATGAAATATTATTGTTAATAAGAAATAAATAGATTCCTCGTTAAAATATTAAATTTTTTAATATTTCTCATTTGAGTATTACAATATTTCAGTACAACGCTGAATCTTGACATACAAATTATTTGATAGCTTTAAGTTTTCAAACCATAAATTAATAAGTTTTAATTTTTTAGGTCCTATATTGATAGTTGACCTCTCTTGGATTGATAAAAAAAAAAAAAATTAACTTTGGATATCGTTAAATAATATTCCAATGCAACACACAAAACACTGAAAAAAAAATCATATATATTCATAACAATTTAGCATCTTTAAGACCAAAAAAAAAAAAAAAAAATTAACTTTGTCTCGATAAATTTATACTGATCCAAGGCAAAAACATTGTATATTTTTAGTCTGATTCTATTATCTTGTCTGAGTAATTGTCTATGTCGAAATGTTTAATTAGTCACGTCTATAATCATATTCAATATTCAATAATGTCGGGTAATGCTAATTTCTTTTTTTGGCACATTTATGTACTCCAATTTTAGTAGTCATATTTATGTGTGGAAAAAATAACCAAAATTTCAGTATACTTAATTATATTTGTCCAAATATTTGAGTGGTCACATCGAGAATCATATTCAATATTCAATAATGTCGATAAGTGTTATTTAATTTTTGTGCAATTTCTGTCCTCCAAATTTAGTAATCATAATTAGGGGTAGAAAAAATACAAAAAAAATCAGTAAATTATATTTACCATATTAAAAAATATCGAAAATACTAAAGTTTTGGTATATCTTAATTTCAGACTGTGTGATACCGTATGCCAATTTAAAAATTTTGGAACTAAAATTTTAAAAATATTAATGTTAATTAAAAAATAATGATTCACATCAATATATTTTAAAAAATAATATTTCTCTTTCCATATACCAGTTTTTCAGTATGTAACTTTCAATATACCAAAATATCAGTGTTGATCCCAAGTGGTATAAGATTAAGAGGGGATGTATGAATTATCCTTATCAAATTTTGCAAACTTTTCTCCAAAAGGATATAAGTCTCTCGGTTAGCAGGTAGCTTAGTGAACTTACGGCAAAGATGAGGTTACCTAGGGACTTAAAAAGAGTTTTAAAGTACAGCGGAAATAAAGACTTTTTCTGAAAGACATTTAGATACAGAATGCTTGACAGATAGATAAGCAGATAGAAAATAAAGCAGAAAACATAAACAAGCAAATATATAGAGGTTCGAGGGTGGAGTAATTCCTCTACGTCCTCTTTACCCCTTCTCAAAAGAGGAACTTTGTTAAAAGGTAGTTTGATTTACAAAAACCTAGCTAATACAAACTTTACTTCTAACAAAACTGTCAGCTCTTTTCACATAGGTAGCTGCACAGTGACCAAAACACAATGATCCACACACATGATCCTTTCTCTTTCAACAAAGAGAATTAATATTTAGCAGGAACAACGTCTACTAAACAACTCCTAAAACAATCTATAAAAAAAGATTTTTCTTCAACGGTTGATAGCAACAAGCTCCTTGAACTTCAAAATACAGAAAAGTAGTTGGCTTGCTACTTGATAGATTGAGTGACTAAAATGAGTAAGCTTGAGAGGGTTTATAATCTTGAGAGTTAGCTTGTGAGATGTATATTTCAGTAGTCGTTCCAAGTGCATTCAACTTCTATTTATAAATTTAGAGAAATCTACCTGTTGATGAAGCAGTTTTCCCTATAGTGAGGTGTCTTGCTGGGATTGGTTCAAACATGATCTTTTGACACCTTTCCTGCTGCGTTTCCTTGCTCTGCACTGCGCCTCTCTTACCCTACAGCGCTTTGTACTTTGTTCTTGATCCTTCCAGATGGCACGTTCTGATTGGTTTATATTTGAATGTCTTTACTGACTTTTCAGTGTGTACTAACTTTGATGTATCTAGCAGTTGAATTCTAGTTGCTGCTTTGTCGTTTGACGTGACTAGCTTCCTTTAGCTCAGGATGTTTTAAGCTAACTTTCAATATCCTTCCATACTTTAAATGATTCTCTTCACTTGTTTTGTGCAGAGAGCAACTACTAATGCAGCAATATCTTCTCCGTCCTCTTCCAACATTCTTGCCTTACCTAAAACATTTATATATCAAAGGCTAAACAGATTGTTAAAACCTAACTATTACATGTTTTGTCTCATCAAAATCCTATACAAATTAATCCTATCAATCAATATAATATATATAAACTGTATATCAATGAAATTATCAATACGTGTTTTGCATATCATAATTTTCAATTGCATATAAGATATGAGAATTTAAACCGTATTTAACCACTAGCAATATAAAAAGAAGTAAGGGTTATAAATTTAATTACTAAAATCAATAATTAATCACATTTTAAATTCTTCATTTTAGAATTTTATCAGGGGTGATCAATGATTGCAGTATATCAGGATATATATATATATATATATATATATATATATATATATATATATATATATATAATCATGGTAACAAACCCGCTATTGGATTACTTATGTTGCAATACATATATATCTTAAAATTTTTATTTTTCTTTTTTTTATCTACTGCAGTATTCTCTTATTACTACGAATTTCTTTTATTTTTTCTTTTCATACAAAATTTAATTTACGGTCCATCATACTTTCTTATTTTATTTCATTTTTAAATAAATTTTTTTATTCATCTCAATTTCTTTCTCATTCTATATCATTCTTTCTTATTTTATCCCATTCTTAAATAATTTTTTCCTTCTTATTCATATAATTTTCTTTCTTATTCTATATTCTTCTTTCTTATTTTATCTCATTTTTAAATAATTTTTTTCTTCTTATTCATATAAATTTCTTTCTTATTCTATATTCTTCTTTCTTATTTTATCTCATTTTTAAATAATTTTTTCTTATTCATGTCAATTCATTTCTTATTCTATATCATATTTTCTTACTTTTATCTCATTTTTAAATAATATTTTTTCTTATTCATGTCAATTTCTTTCTTATTCTATATCCACACATATTCTTTCAAACTCATCTCATTCTAATTCATTTTTCCAAGCAAAAATTCTTCTCTATTTCCATTTTTCAATAAATTATCAATTTTTTTTTCTCTTAGTTGCCATTAATATCAATAGTCCTTGAAAAAATATATTTCAAACTCATGTCATTCTATCTCCATTCAATTTCTTATCTTCTATATCTCCATTTTTCATTAAATTGTCAATTTCTTCTCTCTTAGTTGTCATTAATATCACTAGTAATTGCAAAAATAATTTTCAAATCTCATCTCATTCTATCTCCATTTTTTACTAAATTGTCAATTTATTATGTTCCTATATCCTCTTTTCAGTAAATTATTAATTTCTTTTATTCTCTCTTATTGTTCTTTAATTGTACATAAGTTTAGAACTTGTCTAAAATTTTCAATTTTATATAATTATAAATTTTTATGGAGTAATCTCAACCATTTAAAAGAGAAAAAAATCTAGATAAAACTTATCTACCATTAAAAACATAGTTACATTAAAATAAGCAATTTTTTTATGGAGATGACTATAACTATTTAATAACTTTGGTATACGTAATGTTATTAGAACCTGTTGGTCCCAGTGGTATAAGGTTAAGGGGGGGGGGTGAATTAACCTTATCAACTTTTCAACATTTGCTCCAAAAATGTTAAGTCCCTGATGAATAGGTAGCTAGTAAGCTTACTGCTCGATAGGTTCCTGCTCAGGCAGTGACCTCAGGACTTAGACAGAGAATGTAATGCACAGCGGAAATACTTATGATTTTCGAAATACGCCTTTAATGCAATATGCTCATGATGCAGATAGATGGATAGAAGGCTATAAATAACACAAGCAAGCTTATAGAAGTTCAAGGGTGGAGTAATCCCTCTACGTCCTCTCTACTCCTTCACAAGGAGGAACTTTGTTAAAGCAAGTTTGATTTACAATAGACTTAGCTAACACAAACTATACTCTAAACAAACTGTCAGCTCTATCCACACAGGTAGCTGCACAATGACCAACTATCGACCCACACAGGATCTCCACATAGGTTAACCGACCCACACAGGATCCTTTCTCTTCTTCAGAGAGATTACAACTTAGCAGGATAACAACCCCTGCCTAAGTGACTCCTATCAGACTTGGAATAAAGTGAAAGGTTTAAACACAATCAAATGTAGCAAGCTCCTTGAACTTCTGAAGATCACAAAGGTTGCTGGCTTGCTGCTGCCCAGTCTGATTAACTTGAGTGTATAAGCTTGAGCTTGTAAAAGATTTGCTTCGCGTCTGTTTGCTTCTTAGTTATCTTCTCCGTTGTTTTTTTTTCTTCGAGAGTCGCAATCTTCTATTTATAGACATCAAACAGATTTTTGCCCGTTGAAAATGCAGTCCTTTGTTTGATGAGCTGTCTCTACTTCATTGGTTCTGCTGATCTTCTGACATTTGTTCTGAAATGCCTTCAGTCTGTTCTGCCACTGCCTTGTCCTTTGCCTGCGCAACTTCATTCTGCAGTCTGCTTGTACTGTGTCCTTGCTGCTTTTTCACACATGGCAGTCTCTGATTTGTTGGAACTGAAGTGACTCTACTGGCTAGTCAGGTTGCATTGATTTTGATGTATCTGGTAGCATCCTCTTCGAGTAAGTCAGCTTCCTTGACCATCTCCAGGTTCCTTGTAGCATCCTTTTCGAGCTTGATTACAGGTTGCTTGATACAGTATGCAGGTAGTAGGGACTCGGCTTTCTGGTCCTTTGGTAAAGTCTTCTCGTCTCTTCAGCATCCTTGCCTTTGCTATTTTACATACACAACTTATCCAGATAACTAAAGTTTTAGGCTATTACACGTTTTGTCTCATCAAAATCTATTACATTTTATCCTGTCAATTTCCCCCTTTTTGATGATGACAAAACTCCTTATCAGGATCAAAGAACCACATTTTATTAACTTGGAACAAAAATGCAGAAAGATATAATCATTCAAAACATGCATTAAGTTCACAAGATGTGAGCTTCCAACAGACAGAAATATCGATTTTATTAATCAGAGTTATGTACAAATCATAGACATACTCAGCAGATAGCTAGAATCTCAATCAAGACAATAAAAACATAAACATACATAGAGAACAAAACATCATGTTTTCAACCAACTGGCCTTCTTCTTTCTTTCGAACCTTGTGCCTTTCCACCAGTTGGCTATCGAATCTTGGTAGCTAGGTTCCATCCTCTTCACCATCTCCTCAGATTCTTCAAACCTGAGCCAGAAGTCTTCACTGTATGGAATGAGCTCCTTTCCTAGTTTATGCCTCAGCTTAACTTGGATTGGAAGTCCACCTTTCTTTGTCAGCTCCATGAACCTCTGCAAGGCCTCCTTGTTTGTTCGGAATCCTCTGAAGAGAGCAGATTCCTTGCAGAGTGTGGTGAAGTACTTCATCAGCTCCTTTCTTTTGAAAGCTTCAATCTGGAAGAAGGATGGATTGACCTCAGTAGGAAGAGTGACCTTCGGAACTTCTGGGGCTATGAACCTGTCACTCCTGGGATCAAGACTGGCTTCCAGGAAGTTTCTGAGAGAGGCACTTGCTGCGACATCAGGGCTCTGCAAATTCTTCTCCATTTCGGCCATGTCAGGCAGCTTGTGTGGTGGGAAGATCTTGTCAAGGGCAATCCTGGGATCTGATGAGAAGACCGCATCCAGGTTGCTCTTCAATTCAGCCTCAGTCCTCCTCATCTTTTCTTCTCTCATCTCAGTACCCTTCCTGAAGCCTGGATGGACTGACCCAGAAACAGCATCTGATTTCCTTTTAGCACTGCTGTTTGAAGGGCCTCTAGGTCCAGCTCCCTTGTGTCCTCCATCTCCAGAGTCATCTCTCCTCCTACTGCTTACTACCATCTGTCTGCAGGCAGAGGGATCCTGTCCAGTCTTCTGTCTGCCTTCCATCCTCCCTTCCCCCTTTTTGTCATCATCAGCCCGTCCAACCGCAAAACTGACCATTGAGTGAATTTCAGACAAGGTGCCTGAGTGATCCCGCAGGGTCTGTGATTGGTTGAACTGCTCCTTATCCATCCTGTCTACTGCAGTGACTAGAGCCTTCTGATTTGTTTCCAGGGAGATCATCTTCTCCTCCTGTCTGTTAAGCTTCTCCATCACGCTCTTGACTACTTCAACTGCAGCATCCTCCTTGGGGGGTAGGTAGGCAGAGATCATCTGAGTCAGTGTTGCCAGAGTAGCATTGAGGGAGTCCATGAAAATATAAGTCTTGATAGTATTGGAGCGGGTTTCCTTGCGGATTTTCCTGCTCGCTTTCACCAGGGACTTCCCCATCTGCTCAATCGCTGTCAGCACGTCCTCATTAGATTTGGCAGGTTCCTGGCGTTCTCCTGCTGGTGCCTGTTCATCAGAGACAGATGTTAGCGCTTTGGATTTTTCGACTCCGGTATCACCCTGTTCACTGGGTGACCCATCATTGCTGCTGGAAGGGCTACTGGATCCTCCATCTCCTGATCCAGAGTCCTTGGCAGGTGTTTCTTCTCCAGCGTCCTCCTCATCTGCCTCCAGCTCCTTGTCCTGTTCAGCTACCTTTCCCTTGCTGAACACCATTTCGGCCTCCTTATCCTGCTCTATCTCTTCTACCACCTCCTGTACTGCATCCTCCTTCTCCTTTTCTATCTCCTGCACATCGGGCTCCTTTTCTCCACTTTTGTCTCCTCCTGCCTCCTGCACTTCCACCACCTGTTCCACCGCAGCTACTTCCTCCTCAGTGACCAACTCTCCTTGGTCCACTGACTTAGCAGGTGTGGTCTCCTCCACCTCCATTGGAACAGCTGCAACATGTTGCTCCTTTTCCACTGGGGCAGGTTCCTCTATGACTTCAACTTGAACAGGTGCCTCCTGCTGCACTTGTTCCCCCTCAGCCTCTACCTCCATTGGTGTGGGAATGGATGTTTCTGTGGTGTCATCGGCGGCTGCTACTGTGGATGGGACAATCAGCTCAAGAGATGCCACAACAGCGAGGGTTTCCAACTCCTTTGCCTTGGGAAAGTCAGTTGGTGTCGAGCTCCTCTCCTTCATCGGCGTCTGCACATGTACTTCAGGCAGAATAATCAGGTCAGTAAGATATGAGAATTCCTCACCATTTTTCTCCGTTGGTGAAGGTGACCGCCTGCTGATAGGTTCAACCATCAAAGCTGAGCAGGAGGATCCTTCACCCATCTGAGGTTCTCTTACTGGCCTTCTCATCCTGGTCTCTGTCAGGCTGATGTCAGCAGCCTGCTTCAGCATCCTCTCTAGGGCTTCCTCTTCTCCAAATCTTTCAACCTGTGCTGCAGCAAAAGCCACGTCATCGCCTGCTCTGACCTGATCAGCAGCATCCAGTATCACTTCCCCCCTGTAGAAGTCTGGCTGGACAACAGCTTCTTTTCCCTTTAGGCTCCTGGGGCAGCTGTGCGGCAGCTTTCTTCTGCTTCCTGGCCTCAAATACAGCGGCTGCTTCAGCGTTCTCAAGGAATTCAGGCCATTTCATCTTCTTAATATCCTTCAGAAATTGCTTCTGAAGGACTTCTTCCAGATCATCCATGCCGATCCACTTCAATGCCCATTCCTCCTCAATTTTCCAGTCTGTCCACTGGATGAGTTCCTCTCTAGGTAGGTGTCTGAACTGCCACCAGGTGGTGAATCTTTCCATCATTTTACCGAACTCCACCTCCAGCTTCGGTATGCTGATGACGTACTCCGTCACATCCTCCTCATCCACTTCCTCCTCAACATCATCATGAGCAGCAACATTTCCTGCCTGTTCAACCCTTAGTGGAGAATCAATCTCCACTTCCACTGCAGGCTTCTTAACAGCCCGAGTTGTGATGCTCTTTGGTTCATCATCAGAGATGACCAGTCTCCTCTGCACATCCTTCTTGTGCTTAATCTTCTTTGGCACTTCAGGAGCTGGTGAGGGTTCCTCCATCCTGGAGCTGCTTTCCGACGAAGATGAGGCGTTGCTGGTCCGTCGGAATGCCTTCCTTGTCCTTGGAGCACCCTTGGAACCCTCAGAGACTTCCCTGGTTACTGGGGATGACCGAGCAGTTGTCTTCTTGGCAAACACCCTGCCCGCACCTATGAACTTCCCCTTCTGAATAGGCTTTCCCTGGGACAGGTCTACCTTTAGATGACCCAGGAGGGTATTCACAATCAGCCCGTAGGTGGGCTTTCCAATCTTCTTCTCCACCTCCTCCACCAACCTGGAAAGCAGGTGGCCCAGTCCACCTTCTCCTTCTTCACTATGGCCATCATCATCCTGTATCGGAAGTTGGTACATTTATCAAAGGAACCAGATCGGTTCTCTATGATATGGCAGCAGATGTCATGCAGCATCTCGAACTCCAGAAGGAAGACCTTCTTGCTGCAACTCCGGGACATCCCAGCAGTGTCCTCCTTGCCGGTAAAAGTTGTCCAGAACTCCTCCAGTTCATCTTCTCCGTAGGTGGAGAGGTCACTGGCGTCCATGCCTTCGGTGGGGAGTGAGAACACCTCTTCCAGTAGCTCGGTGTCCACAACCACTGTTACTCCGCCAATCTTTGAAGTGATCTCTGACCGATCTTCAGAGACCTTCGCCCTTCGGTAAAATTTCTCCACCTGCTTCTCTGCGTATGGGGCTTTGTGATAGGAGCAGAGTCTAATAAGACCGGTAGCGCGAAGACAGTGAAGAATGTCCTTCATTATCTCCTTCATATTCCCTTCATCCTCCACCATCTTGAGAAGGATTTCACGGTCCACCAACCTTCCATCAACAACCTGAGATTGTTTTGGTGTCATTTCTGAGAGATAAGGTGATCTGAAAGTGAAGAACTTTGAGAGAGAGAGAGAGCAAGGGATTAGGGTTTGCAAGAGAATGAAAATGTGTAAGTGTGAGAGAAGAGTGAGGAAAGAAACTCCCTTATATTTGAATTTTGGTGAGAGTTAATCTAACGGTCCTGATTAGTCTTGAATTTGAAAAGACCCTTAATCCAATGGCAGAGATTTTTGGCGCGGTGTACGTGTGCTTAAGTACTTGATGTGATATTTTGTGGATATCGAGGGGTTTCCTGCAAAAACGGCTGTTAAACGTGGGGTAACTGTTCCTCTTTTCACGCGCTTCAGTTACTGGACCCTGCAGGTAGCTCAGAGTAGTGTCATTGTATCCAGTAACTGTCCAGGGACCTTGAGTAGTAACCTTTAGGTTGTTGTTTCTCTTTCGTCCTGCCTATGGTTCCCCCTAAACATTATAGCCATTTAAACAGAAAAAAAAAGTTATATAGAAAAAGATCACAGATTGATTATTCCTAGCTCGTTTCTTAGAAAAGAAAATCTTGATTCACAGAGGGACTTTGTGAATATGTCAGCTAGCTGTAGATCAGTATGCACTTTTTCCAATGATATATCCTTCTTTTCAACATGATCTCTGATGAAGTGGTGTCTGATATCAATGTGTTTGGTTCTCGAATGTAAAACTGGATTGTGAGTGATAGCTATTGCGCTTGAATTGTCACATAGGATAGGTGTTTCTTTTTCCTCAATTCCGTAATCCTTCAGTTGCTGTTGAATCCATAGAATTTGTGCACAATAGCTTCCTGCAGCTACATATTCGGCCTCAGCTGTTGAGGTTGCTATGGAGGTCTGCTTTCTGCAGAACCATGATACCAGTTTGTTTCCTAGTAGCTGGCAGGTACCACTGGTGCTTTTCCTGTCAATTTTGCATCCTGCAAAATCAGAGTCAGTATAATCAATAAGTTTGATTCCACCTTCTTTTGGGTACCATAGGCCAGCTTCCTGGGTTCCTTTGAGGTATCTTATGATTCGTTTGGCTGCTGTCATGTGTGATTCCTTTGGTGCTGCTTGATATCTTGCACACATTCCTACTGAAAACATGATATCTGGCCTGCTAACTGTTAGGTAGAGCAGTGACCCAATGAGTCTTCTGTATTTTGTGATGTCTACTGCTTTACCATCATTGTCTTTGTCCAGGCTTCCTGAGGTAATCATCGGTATGCTTACTATGCTTGCATTTTCCAATCCGAATCTCTTTATCAATTCCTTGGTGTATTTAACTTGATTGATGAAAGTTCCATTGCTTAGTTGTTTGACTTGTAAACCGAGGAAGAAGCTTAATTCTCCCATCATGCTCATTTCGAATTTGGATTGCATGAGACTTGAAAATTTTTGGCACAATTCTTTGTTTGTTGAACCGAAGATAATATCATCGACATAGATCTGAACGAGCAGTATGCTATCTCCGTCTTGGATTCTGAAGAGTGTCTTATCCACCTTACCTTTCTTGAATCCATTGTTGAGTAGATACTTTGAGAGAGTATCATACCAGGCTCTAGGTGCCTGCTTTAGTTCATAGAGAGCTTTCTTCAACCTGAAGACCATTATTTCTGGATTTTCTTCAAATCCTGGAGGTTGCTCTACATAAACTTCTTCAGCGAGCAGTCCATTAAGAAAAACACTTTTAACATCCATCTGGTAGACTGTGAGATTGTTGTGAGCGGCATAGGCTGGGAAGATCCTGATTGCCTCTAGTCTAGCTACTGGTGCAAAAGTTTCTTCAAAATCTATTCATTCCTCTTGGCAGTAACCTTTTGCTACTAATCTCGCCTTGTTTCTGACTACTTGTCCTTCTTCATCGAGCTTGTTTTTAAATACCCACTTGGTGCCGATCACTCCTTGGTGAGTAGGTCTAGGAACTAGATGCCACACTTGGTTTCTTTCAAATCCATTAAACTCTTCCTGCATTGCTGGTATCCAGTTGGTGTCTGCTAGAGCATCCTCTATGTAGCTTGGTTCTGTTTGTGAAATAAAGCAATCAAACATTGCTTCATGCGGGTTGCTTCTTCTTGTTCTTACTCCAGAGGTAGAATCTCATATAATCTGATTCCTTAGATGATTCCTTAGCCATTTCCTTCTAGCTTCTTCAGCTTGTTGTTCATTATGAATTTCAGTAGGTTGCTCTTGATCATCCTGTTCAGCTTGCTGATTTGGATCAGACTGTATTTCTAAGCGTACTTCAAGTTGAATTCCCTCAGGATGGTGTATTTCTTCTTGAATGACTGGTGCCTGCTGGTTTGGAGTAGGTTCCTATTCTCCATGTTGCTGTGTAGGTGCAGGTTGCTGATTCTGAGTTGATTCAATATTTTGGAGATTTGGTAACTCAGCATCAATATATTCAACACGAGTGTTGGTGATGTGAGTTTTTCCAAGATCTCCATTAAGTTCATCTATATCAGCCTTAGAACAGTGTGGTTCATCAAAATCCACATGTACTGTTTCTTCTACAACAAGTGTTCTCTTGTTGAAAATTCTGAAGGCTTTGCTTACCGAGGAGTATCCTAAGAATACTACTTCATCTGACTTTGAGTCAAATGCTTTCAGGTAGTCATTTCCATTGTTGAGCACATAGCACCTGCATCCAAAAATATGAAAATGTTCAATATTTGGAGTATAACCAAACCATAGTTCATAAGGAGTTTTATTCAGATCTTTGTTGATAATGTATCTGTTCTGGGTATAGCATGCTGTGTTGATTGCTTCTGCCCAAAATCTCTTGGGTAGCTGTGCTTCAGCTAGCATGGTCCTTGCAGCTTCCTTCAGGGTTCTATTTTTCCTTTCTGCGACACCATTCTGTTGTGGTGTCCTAGCTGCTGAGTATTCATGCTTAATTCCATTGTTAGAGCAGTATTCTTCAATAAACTTGTTTGTAAACTCAGTGCCTCTGTCTGTTCGGATTTTGATAATATTCAGACTCCTTTCGATCTGCAGTTTCTTTAGTAGCTCCGGTAACCTTCGCTGAGTGTCTGACTTCTTTGTCAAGAATAGTGTCCATGCGAATCTTGAATAGTCGTCCACTATTACAAGTGTGTACTTTCTTCCACTCATGCTTACTGGTTCTACTGGTCCGAATAGATCCATGTGTAGTAAATCTAACACCCTTTCAGTTGACCTTTGTATTTTGTTTTTGAAGGAGCTTTTAGTTTGCTTTCTCTTTTGGCATGCTTCACATAGACTCTCTTTCTTGTACACCATATCAGGTAGCCCTCTGACCAGTCCTTTTCTGGCTAACTTGTTGATTGTTTTGAAGTTCAGGTGGCTCATCCGTTTATGCCATAGCCAGCTAGCTTCTGATGATCCTTTTGCAATGAAGCAGGTAGCTGTGGTTATTGAGCTCCAGTCAGCTACATAGATGTTTCCTTTTCTAGTTCCAGATAGCTTTATTTCCTTGGATTGGCTGTCCCTTATCAGGCATTTGTTGTGATTGAACTCCACTGAGTAACCTTTGTCACAAAATTGGCTTATGCTTAGCAAGTTATATTTTAGGCCTTTTACATACGATACTTCCTTTATGTGAGTGTTTCCTTTGATGAGAGTTCCAACTCCTCTAGTGCTTCCCTTGGAGTTGTCTCCGAAGATTACTTTGGGTCCTTGGCACTGTTGAAAGTCCTTAAGATTTTCTTTGTCTCCAGTCATGTGTCTCGAGCACCCGCTATCAATGTACCACACTTCCTTGCTGGTTCCTGCTATAGGTACCTGTAAAAATAGAAATTACTGGTTCTTAGGTACCCATACATGTACGGGTCCTTTCTTGTTAGTACCTTTCGAAATCCAGATTTGTCTTACAACAATTGTTTTGTTGTAGACTTGGAGGTTTCATCTATAAGAGGTATCCTTAGAATACTGTTTTGTGTGTGCATACTGTGTATACCCATCACTTTCGAAGTGAGGTCCTCCACCATACTTCCTTTGAGCATGAGCTCTTTTAGGTTTAGACATTCTGGTCTTAGTATTGGTGGGATAGAGGTTTCTGTTCAGCATCCTTGTAGGTTGCTGTTTTCTTTTGTTTCTACTAGCAGATTGATTCTGCTGTAGCCAGCTTTGAAAACAGGCTTATTCCCTGCGGATGTGTACATGGGTCTCTTGTCCTTGTCTATTCCTTTCTCCAAGCTTTCTGTTGAGTTAATAGATAACTCTCTTGCCATTGAGGTTTCTGCTTGAACGAAGGTAATAGCTTTGGATGAGCTTGCTGTGTCTCGAGAGGTTTTTGCACAGTATCCTAGGTCTGTCCTATCAAAAGGACTTTTGCCCGACTTAATGCATTCCTTGGCTTCTTTAGCTGATTTGCTAAAGGTTCCCACAATTGCTTGAAGGTCATTTTTCTCATTCTCGAGTTCGGCGATTCTCAGATTGAGCTTAGATGCCTGTTTTTGGAGGTCACTGCACTTTGAGCTACTGAGCTCATATGCGGATAGCTTTTCAGCTAACTGTTTGTTTTCCCTCCTGAGCATCTCATTTTCGAGTTTTAGCTCCTCATGAATTGAGTTTATCTGTTCGAAGTCGCTCATGATTTGTTTAAGGGAGAGGCTTTTCTTAGACTTTTCCTCTTCCAATAAAGGTTGGATAGGATACATTACCTCGTCATCCTCACTGTCCTCTGCTTCCTGTGCCATCAGGCAGATAAGTGTTTTGTCTTCCGAGGACGAGGAATCACTGTCATCATCAGAGGACTCTGCATCTTGCTGAGTTTCCTTGGAGGGTTCCTTGCCTTTTTCCATCTCACTGAGGAAGGCTTTAATTCTTCTTCGTTTCTCTCTCCGTTTCTCCCTTTTCTGGGACGATTCTCCATTGGGATATCGATTGACTTTAGGATGAGGACATTCTTTGGCATAGTGTCCTGGTTTTCGGCAGTTGTAGCAGAGATCGGACATATCCTGGTTCGATTGCTGAAAAATGGGTTGTTGGGGAGGTGCTTGGTTTTTCTTAAAGTCACCTCTTCTGTTGTATCTGATAAATTTCTTGAAATTTCTTAGAATAAGGGTCATTTCTTCATCAGTACCCTCAACAAGTGGCTCTCCCTGCTTGCTGCAAGTAGCTCCAGTGTTCTTTACATTTCTGGCTGTCAGGGTAGTTACCTTTGTGTTGGATTCTTCAGCTTCCTTCTTTCTTCTGTTGATATCATATTCGAAGGCTTTTAAGTCAGAAAAGAGGTCAAAGGTACTCATCGACTTTAAATCCATTGAGACTCTCATTGCAGTAGTCTTGCTATCCCATTCTGCAGGTAGTGCTCGTAGCACTTTCATATTTTTCTCCTTCTGAGTGTAGAATTTGTCTAGGGACTCGAGCTCATTCACAATGTTTGTGAATCTCAGATCCATCTGTTCCAAGGTCTCTTCAGGGAGCATCTCGAACAGCTCGAATTTCTGGGTTGCTGTTGACACCTTGTTTTCCTTTGTTAGCTCTGTTTCCTCACAGATTTGTTCAAGCTTGTTCCAAATATCCATTGCTGTCTTGCACGTCTTGACCTTGCTGAAGGTTCCTTTGTCCAGAGTGACAAATAGAGTGTTTTTGGCTACATTGTCCAGGTTAGCTCGTCTTCTATCATCAGCAGACTATTCTTCCCTAGGTTTGTCGATAACAGCTTGTTGGGGAATGGCTCCTGCATCGCCAGCATCAGCGGCTCTTGCGAATATAGGATTTGGCTTGGTGATCCTTGGGGGTCCATCAGTGATAACCGTCCACATTTCATCGTGCATGGCTGAGAGATGTGCCTGGATTCTAATCTTCCAGTCGTCATACTCTTCAATAGAAAACATAGGAAGTTTATGCGTATCCATGATAAAAAGTGATGTATGCTGATTTTCGAAAATCAGGGATCAGGGATTTGACCAGACAAGTTGGGTTTTTAATCCAACCCGCTCTGATACCACTTGTTGGTCCCAGTGGTATAAGTTTAAGAGGGGGGGTGAATTAATCTTATCAACTTTTCAACATTTGCTCCAAAAATGTTAAGTCCCTGATGAACAGGTAGCTAGTAAGCTTACTGCTCGATAGGTTCCTGCTCAGACAGTGACCTCAGGACTTAGACAGAGAATGTAATGCACAGCAGAAATACTTATGATTTTCGAAACACGCCTTTAATGCAGTATGCTCAGGATGCAGATAGATGGATAGAAAGCTATAAATAACACAAGCAAGCTTATAGAGGTTCAAGGGTGGAGTAATCCCTCTACGTTCTCTCTACTCCTTCACAAGGAGGAACTTTGTTAAAGCAAGTTTGATTTACAATAGACTTAGCTAACACAAACTATACTCTAAACAAACTGTCAGCTCTATCCACACAGGTAGCTACACAGTGACCAACTATCGACCCACACAGGATCTCCACACAGGTTAACCGACCCACACAGGATCCTTTCTCTTCTTCAGAGAGATTACAACTTAGCAGGATAACAACCCCTGCCTAAGTGACTCCTATCAGACTTGGAATAAAGTGAAAGGTTTAAACACAATCAAATGCAGCAAGCTCCTTGAACTTCTGAAGATCACAAAGGTTGCTGGCTTGCTGCTGCTCAGTCTGATTAACTTGAGTGTATAAGCTTGAGCTTGTAAAAGATTTGTTTCGCGTCTGTTTGCTTCTTAGTTCTCTTCTTTGTTGTTTTTTTTTCTTCGAGAGTCGCAATCTTCTATTTATAGACATCAGACAGATTTTTGCCCGTTGAAAAGGCAGTCATTTGTTTGATGAGCTGTCTCTACTTCATTGGTTCTGCTGATCTTTTGACATTTGTTCTGAAATGCCTTCAGTCTGTTCTGCCACTGTCTTGTCCTTTGCCTGCGCAACTTCATTCTGCAGTCTGCTTGTACTGTGTCCTTGCTACTTTTTCACACATGGCAGTCTCTGATTTGTTGGAACTGGAGTGACTCTACTGGCTAGTCAGGTTGCATTGATTTTGATATATCTGGTAGCATCCTCTTCGAGTAAGTCAGCTTCCTTGACCATCTCCAGGTTCTTTGTAGCATCCTTTTCGAGCTTGATTACAGGTTGCTTGATACAGTATGCAGGTAGCAGGGACTCGGCTTTCTGGTCCTTTGGCAGAGTCTTCTCGTCTCTTCAGCATCCTTGCCTTTGCTATTTTACATACACAACTTATCCAGATAATTAAAGTTTTAGGCTATTACACGTTTTGTCTCATCAAAATCTATTACATTTTATCCTGTCAAAACCTATAAAAAAATCAAAGAAAATTAATTAGTAAAAAAAAAAAATATTATAATAAAAAAGAAAATTAATTAGTGAAAAATAAAAAAAAGTTATAATAAAAAAATCATTATTACAACCATTAGTAAAAAAAGAAGAATTGTCATGATAGAGAAACCATTAATAAAATATTACCTGGAAAAGTTATTCCCATTTTCACTAACATTATCCAACAAAACTATAGTCATCTGCATGTATGATTAAAAAAATAATTACATTAAAATATGAAAAATTAATTAGTAATAAATATCACCGTTTATCTACAATTTTTTTTTTTACAAAAGATAAACATTATCCAACAAAACTATAGTCATCTCCATGTACGATTGAAAACATAGTTACATTAAATTATGAAAATTAATTAGTAATAAATATCACCTATAGTCATCTCCATGTATGATTGAAAACATAGTTACATTAAATTATGAAAATTAATTAGTAATAAATATCACCGTACATGAAATTTATCTACAATTAAAAAAAAAGTTGTCTACAATTTAAAAAAAATAAAATGGTTGAGAGCATATACATACATGAAATTTATCTATAATTAAAAAAATAAATAATGAAAATAAATTACATAAGAAAAAAAAAGATGGTGAGATTACTCTCAAATATACCAATTCAAATATAAATATCACCTATAGTCATCTCCATGTACGATTGAAAACATGATTACATTAAATTATGAAAATTAATTAGTAATAAATATCACGGTACATGAAACATATCTATAATTAAAAAAATATATATATCTACAATTTAAAAAAAATGGTTGAGAGCATATACGTACATGAAACTTATCTACAATTAAAAAATAAATGATAAGAAAATAAAAAATTTAAAAAATAGATGGTTGAGATTACTCTCAAATATACCAATTCAAATATAAATATCACCTATAGTCATCTCCATGTACGATTGAAAACATAGTTACATTAAATTATGAAAATTAATTAGTAATAAATATCACCATACATGAAACTTATCTATAATTAAAAAAAATTATCTACAATTTAAAAAAAAAATGGTTGAGAGCTTATACATACATGAAACTTATCTACAATTAAAAAAAATGATATGATTAAATTACATAAGAAAATAAAATAATTAAAAAAAATAGATGGTTGAGATTACTCTCAAATATACAAATTCAAATATGACCCTGTAGGAATGATCATGGGTTGATTTTGACCCATTTTTATTTATTTTTGGCCCACCCCACAATTTCGTCTAAATTTTTTTAACAAAACTACCACATGTGAGGCACGTGGCTGTTAGTTCTTTTTATTTGCCGCAGGAAACATGAGATAAGAGGATAATCAAATAACAGAGTTCATTCTGCTAAACCCTAATTCCCAAATAAAAAGATGTCCAACCCTAACTCCCAAATCAAAAATTGGCAAAATTGCTTGCCTCTGGTTGCCACCCCTACAGTTGCTGTGCAGACAAAAAGAGTAATAATACAGGGTCGTTGAGGGTTTGTGTGGTTGTGAAAGAGAGTAATTGGCATAGTAGTGTGGGTGGCTCCCATTGGTGTGGTATGCTACCCTTTTCGGAAATTCAAACAAGGGCAGTGAATTTTCAACGGTGGAGGGTGGAAGTGAGGTTGAAAATGCAAAGGGGGTAGAAGATAGAAATCGTCTAGGAGGTAGAGGGGCATTGGCAATGGTACGGTGGTTGTTGGGAGCCTGGATTTGCTGGCTATTCCGGGAGTTAGGCTGACGAATTTGAGGAAGTTGGTGGAGAAGGGTTTTGAGGGTATGACTTAGCTCAAACAACTCTATAAGGATAAGGTGAGTTTAACAATTGGCGGGGTGTGTATTTGTGTTTTGGTTGTTTAGAGTTGCATTTATTCTCTTGATGAATTCAAGTACTATAAATCTATGTGCTGGTATAGTGAGCTTTTTTGGTTTTAAAAGTGGTGATGATTGAGAGAAACAGGAGTTCCATCAAAAGTGGGGTCTGACGGTTTCTGTCAACCAAACTAATGGACATGGCTAACTTTGATTATTTTTGGGCCACTTTTAATATTAAGGGTCAAAATCAGTTTATGATCATTCCAATTGGGTCATATTTGAATTTTACCCTCTTGAGGTACATAAAACTTTTAGACAATTTATAAACTTATGCTCTATTAAAGAAAAAAAATACGAACGAATATAAAATAAGAAAGAAATTGACATGAATAAGAAAAAATGATATGGCGTAAATTAAATTATGTCAGAAAAGAAACAAATAAAAGAAATTTGTAAGAAAAAAATATCGTTGGTTCAGCAAAAAAAAAGATTTTTTTAAAGATATACAATGTATTATCACATCAATCCGATTAACCCCATAAGAAACCTACAATGAATTCTTATATATATATACGTATAAATATAAGTGAATATACAAAAACAAGTCTCACTTTGAGTTCTGGCTCCATATGGAACCTACGATAAATATAAGTGAATATACAAAAACAAGTCTTACTTTGAGTTCTGGCTCCATATGAAACCTACGATGGATTCTTTTATATATATATATATATATATATATATATAAAAGTGAATATAAAAAAACAAGTCTCACTTTGAATGAGGTGTAAGGTTGGAGTCCCCCACCCATAATAGTAACTCAAAAAAAAAAAAAATTGAATATACAAGTCTTTTCACTTAACTACTTTGGACACGTTTTAATATGTTGATGAGATGTGTGACGTAATAAATGTGATTGATTTTCTAAGGAAAGTTACCCCCAGTTCCTTTTATAAAAGATCATGCAATATCTCATTTCAACATGTAAGACAATAATTGTAAGCAATCCTACTTTCTTCGAGATCACACATCATTCTACTCAAAGAAAGCAAACTTTTCCAAACGCAAACAAATTAGCCATCAATTCATGGAAATCAAAAGAAGTATTTTCATTGAATTTGTATCATATTTGCTAGCATTGATGTTTGTTGTAAAAATATTATCATACAATCTTAAGGAGGGCCGGTCCCGACAGTTTGGGGATCCTTGGACAACAATAAAAAATAAGCTTCTAAACAAAGAAAAAAATGCATACGCACAATTCTTGAAATATTGTCAAGTTGTTTCACTATCCAAATTCCAAAATGTTGGACCATATGTACGATACTGGAAAAGTACAACACTTACGAAAAAAAGAAGTCCAAATAAATAGCAAAAATATTATTGAAAATATCTAGATCTCCTAGTATTTTGAGAAGTAAAATCATTAGCAGCCATGCATTCAACAACGACAATCAAAGATGATGTGAGGATGAAGGAAATTTGTGAGTGATTAGTGAATGGTAATTGTGAAAGAGCCGATTGTTTATATGACTTAAAAAGTAATAATGACTTTTCATCTTCAATTTACTATTTCATTGATCTTTTTTTTTTAGTTCTATAAAAAATTAATTTGATGGGCTTGAAGTTGAAAAATATTATATATGATGGACTTACAACTTAAAGATATAACTAATCTTATTTCCAATAATTGGATCATTGAATCATTGTACGTTAAGAAAAATAAAAAATATACTAATATATATATATATATATATATATATATATATATACTACATACCTAAAATTTTGGGACTCCCTAAAATTTGGGACCCTAGGCTGTAGCCCTTCAGGCACGGTCCCTGACCTTAAGAAGAAATCAACACCTCCTCTTCCACCCGGGCCAAAAGGCTACCCTATTGTCGGATGTCTGCTCAAAATGATTAAGAACAAGCCAACATTCCGATGGATACACAAGCTCATGCAAGAATTCAACACGGAAATAGCATGTATTCCTCTTGGTGGTATCCATGTCATCCTCGTGAATTCCCCCGAAATTGCTCGAGAGTTCTTGAAGAGACAAGACGAAACTTTCGCATCTTGACCTGAGATCATGTCAGCCAGACTCATTAGTGATGGCTAATTGACAGTAGTCCTTTCACCTATGGGTGATCAATGGAAGAAAATGAGGAGAATCGTAGTCAAACATGTGCTCTCACCAGCTATGCACCAATGGCTTCATGAGAAAAGATGTGAAGAAGCTGATTATCTTGTGCAATATGTCTATAATCAATGCCAAAATCACTCACGAATGGGATGGTCAATGTAAGAGAGACAACACGACACTATTGTGGTAACGTGACTAGGAAAATGATGTTTGGTAAGAGGTTTTTTGGGTCCGGTATGGAGGATGGAGGCCCGGGAAGTGAAGAGAGAGGACATGTGGATGGATTATTCACAATCCTCTCATATGGCTATGCATTTGCCATTGCCAATTATGTTCCATGGTTGGAGGTGTTTGATTTGGATGGACATAAAAAATTTGTTGCCAATGCCATCAATAACGTAAGAAAACACCAAGATTTGGAAATTACAAAAAGGGTCGAGATGTGGGAACGAGGTTCTAGAGATGTAAAAGAGAACGTTCTTGATGTTTCAATCAACCTAAAGAACTCAAAAAACAAGCCATTGTTGTCAATTCAAGAGATAAAAGCATTGATCATCGTGAGTAGTTGGAATTCTGATGCATTTTATTCCATTATATGAGTTATACTTATATGATAATATATATATACTTATAAATGGGTTAATGATATAAATCTACAGGAAATAATGTCAGCAATAATTGATAACCCATCAAATGCAGCAGAGTGGGCTATAGCAGAGATGATCAATGAGCCAAACATTCAAGCTAAAGCCTACGAAGAAGTGGGCCGAGTCGTAGGTAAGAAGAGGCTAGTTCAAGAATCAGATTTGTCTAAACTAAACTATGTAAACGCTTGTATAAAAGAGTCATTCAGATTGCATCCTTCTTCACCTTTTAATGTCCCACATGTATCGGATAAAGACACCGTTGTGGGTGGCTACTTCATCCCCAAAGGCAGTCATGTGATGTTGAGTCGTTGCTCGATAGGACGGAATCCTAGGGTTTGGGAAGACCCTCTCAAGTACAAACCCGAACGCCACATTATTGATCACGAAAGCTCAGAAGTTGTGCTCGTAGATCATGAATTGCGCATGCTGTCTTTTAGCACCGGAAGACGGGGATGTCCCGGTGTTGTGCTTGGTTCCATAATGTCAACAATCCTTTTAGCTCGGCTTATATATTCAAGGTTTTAGCTGGACGGCGCCACCCGATAGACCGGTATCAGCTTGGATGAATCGGAGCATGAGTTGGCACTTGCCAAACCACTGATTGCTCATGCAATCCCTCGATTGGACTCAAAAGTTTATCTTACAACTCATGAGGAACTAGCTAGTGTATATTAAATGTCATTGAAAGTGTAATTTACACTTCGTCGAAAATATGTAGTAGAAATGAAATATGGTATAAGTGCATCTCCAACTGTATATAAAAAAATACTGCAATTTTTAATATAAAAATCGGCATTATTTTTTTTTACTAAACATAATATTCTTCTTATTATTATTTTGATTTTATATTTATCATATATTAACAAGGATGAAATACATTATATATATTATTTTTACGGGATGAATTATTTCCACAATATCTATTTTTTTTTTAGGATACATAATATTGATATTAAGTGGATCATTTTTTTTTTATAAAATATTTGAATGTATGATATAATATACAATGTTTAGATATTGATATACACAACTTATGAATTGAGATATTTAAATATTGCATGTAAATTTAATAGATTTATGATTTATGTAGTATTTAAAACTTTATGATACATTTAAATAATTATGATTTTTATAATTATTCAAATAATATATGGTATTATTTAACATTTTAATTGTATATAATTTAAGTACCATAACTAGTAATATTTGATAAATTAATTTTGAAAAATAATAACAATCCAAATTTAAAGAAAACAAATTAAAAAGAAAAGAAAAAAAAATAAAAAAGAAAATTATTTAAAGTAAAAGTTGATCCGCGTTAAATCCAACATAAGGTTGGTGATTGAAACCATTCATGGTGAATTTATAAAGTAATGCTAGAGTAAAAAAAAAAAAAATCCTTTAAGAATCAAATGCATCGCTGAAAATGCCCTTAACACATAATTGGTGATGTAATATTTTCTTAACTATTTTTCTTAATCTTGCAAATGTTATTAAGTTTCCTACTTTCACGGTTAATAAACTCCCCATGCAAACATATAATCACTAACACATATTACCATGTAAGGTTAAAAATATTTGTATTGATAAAATTATTGTTACTCTAATTTTATGGAAATGTTCCGCTTCTGCTTCTAAATCTGGATGGCGGTGGAAAAGAGAGTGTTTCAGTTACGGTGGAAATATCAATACCAATTTTGGTTAAAATTTTAAAATTCGACAGAAATTATATTAAAATTTATGAGATATAGTATAACAAATATTTTTGTTAAAATTCAACTTCAAATACTAACAAATTGATATGTTCATCATAAACAAATTGTTGAAACTAGTATATTGGAAGATAATTAATGGACCAAATTAAATGATACTAGTTTGCTACAATTATAATTATGTAAATTATAATTATTATATTTCCAAGATTTTCCAAAAATTTGTATTGTGTAGGATTCATATCGAAATCGATATCCAAATTTACCAATATTCACCATTATTTTACTGAAATTCTAACAAATCAGTTTCATGACAACTCATTTCAACATCAAAATTTAAAATAAAATCAAAATTTAATTACGTGAAATTTTGATCCTTGCTTGTATATATGTATTAAAATCATGAGATTGTTGTGCATATTGTATCTGTAAGATCTCACTATTTACAAATAAAATTCATTTTGAGAAATTTATATGTATATAGTGGATTATGTGTTAACCCGAAAATATGCCACTAGAATCCTACTTGATGATGATTTCATCAACATTTTACGTAAATTTAGTATTTTCAAATTATTTATACGATGTGTTTGCAAAATATTTGTTTATGCAAAAGTTTATAAATGTTAATTTGTGTGAAGCATCTTTGGTTAATATTGCACTAGAATTATTGCTATTATCTAGTTTGGTAAAATATTAATTGTTATTCTTTTGTTTTTGAATAAAATTGTAAAACGATTTCAAAAAGCAACAAATATGATGGGAGTATCTATTCGAAACGTGGAGAATAATTTATCTTTTAACTCCTCAGAAAATTAAATATTTTGTCACAAATAATTGGTTATAAATTGAGTCAAATTAATTTACTCAAAACTAAATTTCCAGCGACACAAAACTAATCTCTTAGTTCTTGGGCCCCTCAACAATCTTTGTGTATTTTATTGAACAAATTCATTTATTGGTATTGACGGACAATCTAGCTAAGTATCGGTTGGATTGTTTATATGTGTTTTTGTCCATATGTTTATAAACTAATTAAAATATACATTAAATGCATTTTCCATGACTATAATTATCCTCATGAACAAGTAGAGTGGTGGTTCTAATATGATATTAAGGTTTTGAAAATTGATAATTTGTGGTTTGTAATATGGTGGTTTTGTAAGATATACCGAAAAATTTCAAATCATATCCAATATCGTATCGAAATTTTAGATATGCAAAAATGCATAAGTTATCATCCAAAATAACTTTTAGTACACTAAAATTTTAGTATGACTTAACTCATACCGTATCACATTAAAATTTACCTACACACAAATATTACCATTATATTGAAATGTAGGATTAATAACAATTCTTTAAATGAACTAATGAATATATATATATATATATATATATATATATATATATATATATAATTCATATCAAAATATCCGGTCTTTCATTATGTGCTAAAAAGATCTAAAAATTTAATATGTCATATCGATTATGTACCGAACTTTTTGATATGGTAAGTGCTTTATACTTAAATTTTCAATATTTTTACGACCTAGTTTCTAGAACCGCGGTTCTATTTTTCAAATCAAAGATGTGATATATTCACAAACTCAATTACATTTGATCATTTTAATTTCAAAATTATAATTAACATCTTAAAATTTTAATAATTTTATATTAAACAAAATATTTCAACAATTTACATTATATATTTATATGATAAAAACATTCATCCCAAAATGGAAAGCGATGCATTTCTCATTAAAAATAGAAATAAAATAATTTATTATTTTTATTAGTTAAATTTTTAATATCGTATTAAGCAAGATTTGTGTGTGTAATTTATACATGTGCGCAAAATTGGATATAAAATGTGATCCTATTTGATATCAATCATGTTTTTAATCGAATGATCTATTATTTTTATAAATTATAAATATTAGGTTAATCATGATATGTGTATATTGATTTTATAATGATTTATTATTATTTTATTATTTCTTTTAATTTTGTCTAGTGATTTGTATTGTATGAGATATTTAAATTCATGTTTATTTTGATAATATCAACAAAAAAAAGGTTAATTGAAAATAAAGTAAAAGTGGTGATTTTATTGGTAATTATGCCTTTTGTTTTTTAAATGATCCCATATGAATAATTGAAGTGCGAAAAAACATTAAATATGAATTATGTAAATTTGGTTATTTAAAAAAACATAAACTTAATCAAATAGCATGTACACCACTTACTTTGAATAAGTTCTCAGGTTAAAATCCCCTCTCAATTGTAATAAAAAAAAATTATAATTCATATATTACAAAATGCTAAAATACTTATCGTGGATAACTCTTAATATGTCCATCGAACGTGTAATTATCTCATCTTCTCATTATTTGAAAATAAAATTTATAGATTTATTATACATTAATTATAAATACATATTAATATGTCCACGGTATGCTAGCGGAGCTGTCCATACACTACCAGAAAACAATGGCAAATTCCGATCTTGTAGTAATAGTAGGCCCAACCAATAAATTCTTGTGAGCCCAAACATGCATTGCCCAATATATAGGTAATAAGCCCATATCACTAATCCCACAAACTTTCATCTTCATTATTGTGAACTAATGAGGATTTTTTTCCCCTTTTAATGAGTTGGGGTGTGAAATGGAGAGAAATAATAAATACCATAAAATTTGTATATTGATTCGGATTCGGATTTTAATCAACACAATCTGTATTTTGATAAAGATAAACTATCACTTAACTTACAAGACTAATGGTGTAAATTAATCAGTCATGATTTCGTTCTTAGTGGTTGTGAATTTTAAGTGCAACAAACTTGTTTTCTTCAGGATCTTATATTCATCATCATCATCATTATTATTATTATTATTAATATTATTATTATTATTATTATTATTATTATTATTATTATTAATTTACAGGTTATGAAACATGCAGATTATAGTTCATATAATATGTTCTTAATAAAAGGGATCGATGCAAATATATAAAAAAAAATCGAATTTATATCTCTAACATCCGGCCATCTCGACAAGATTAAAAGATTCAAAACCAAGACGACATAATGGTTGAAATTCAATCAAATCAACAACTAACCAGTTCTATTAAGATTGAGGCAATTAATATATATATATATATCACAAAAACTTTTATACAATTAGTGTACGGATCTAGGATCTGTATACCTAACCCGACCAGGTCTCCACGCGCCCTCCACATGCGCGCATGCGCTTGGGTAGGTGCGCTCAAACTCACCCAAATTCGCTCCCGGTGCTAGACCTTTATGTTATGTTAAGCATATTTTTATGTTAGGTGAGTCATACCTTTAGGGCCTTTATATTATATTAAGCATACATTTATGTAACGTTAAGCATAATTTTATAGTTTTATGTTATGTTAAGCATACCTTTTAGGATTTTTATATTATATTAAACATACCTTTATGTAACGTTAACCATACCTTTATGTTATGTTAAGTATACATTTATGGTTTTATGTTATGTTAAATATACCTTTAGGATTTTTATACTATGTTAAATATATATTTATGTTATGTTAGTGATACATTTTAATTATGTTAGTTGTACATTTATGTATTATATAAAAGTATGATTAATATTAATTAAAGGTATGCGTAATATTTACATAAAAGTATATATATGTACAAATTAGGATTTATGTATTATATAAAAGTATGATTAATATTAATTAAAGGTATGCGTAATATTTACATAAAGGTATATATATGTACAAATTAGGATTTTTTTGTGCTGAAATTATAGTTTTTTGGTCAAAATTAGGGTTTCTTTTAAAAAGTTAAAGTATTACATAAATGTATGTTTAACATAATATAAAGGTATGCTTAACATAATATAAAAGTATGACTAAATGAACATAAAGGTTAGGATAAAAAAAAAAAAAAGAGAAATGTGCGGATTGAGGTCGGATTCTTCCCGACCCGACCCCATCCATACAACAGTTACACACAAGTCTCACTCTATATATATATTCCACACTTACATCAAATTAAATAAGAATAATATTTCCTCTGTCCCAAAAAGACAGTCACAGTTGGACATATACACTGATTAAGAAATCATCTTTAATATTATTGAAATAACAATTTTTACTCACTACTTTCCATTTATGCCCTTATTTATTGTGAGTACATGAATTTATATATATAAAAGAAGGTTTTGACTCTCTTAAATATTGACAAGTGGTACTCTATTTGAATGACACGTCAACTTTCTTTAACTCTCTTAAATGTTGACAAGTGGGACTCTATTTGAATGACACGTCAACTTTCTTTGGCTCTCTTAAAAGTTGACAAGTGGGGCTCTATTTGAATGACACGTCAACTTTTTCAACCTTCCAAAAGGCCACCTGTCCATATTTTTTATCTCTCAACATTTATTCTCAAAGAAACTGCCGCCCACCTCTTCAGATAATTGAAACGGAAGAAATGACAGTAAATCATTAAAGATTTACTTTAATGTTGCTGGATCTAATGGAGGAAATTCTTCAGCCTTTCCTGATATTTTTTAATCCAGTTATTGTTAAGCAACCTCCCACTTCACTAATGAATGACTCGAAGAGAAAGGATATCAAAGCTTTTGACTTTATCTTGGTATTGGTTTATAACAGTCATGCATATTTATTTTACGAGATTTGTTGTGCTATAAATGTCGTAAAGTAAAATTTGAAGAATTAATCAATCTTTATATTTGTTGATATAGCGGTTTGCGTAGGCAGAATGCTCTCAACAACAACTATTGGTTTATAACAGTCGTGCATATTTTATTTTACGAGATTTATTGTGCTAGAAATGAGGTAAAACAAAATTTGAAGAGCTAATCTATTTTAGGAAAAGGAGAAGCGGCCATGCATATAGAGCGAATCAAGCAACGTTTGAGGATAATAAAGTGGTGAATCGAGCATGAAGAGCTACAACAACGAATCAAGTATTCAACATAATATATATACGTTCAACATGGATAAGTGTTGATTTCATCGAAAAAGTTTTGGTGGCACTCTAACAAACTCTTGAATTTCAGGTTGCAATTGGATACAAAATAAAAAGTTTAGATTGCAAATTTAAAGACAATCATACTTTAAATTTAGTTTTTTGCATTTAATCCTTTTAAAATTTCCAACATAGTAATCATCTTTTTCAAAAATACAAATAATTAAGTGGTATCATATATATTTACTGGTATTTAAATATGGTTTAATCATATTATTCAATAATCTTTCGATATAGTATGGTTTTTAAACATAAATAATTGATATTACATATTGTTTGAAATACATTTTTAGTACAAATTACTACATAAATATATTAACCTAAAATAAGGTATAGAATAATATTCATTTTGTATTAGATAGATCAAATAGTATATAATTTGGTTGTCTAATTTATATATGATTTACTATGTTCCTTATTATTATATTGTGTCAATTACCATATAAAATAATAACCATCAAATGATACATGTTTTGTTCAAGTTAATCTATTTAATTCAAATTTTGTTATATTTTTTCATTTCAATTAATTCACTTCATATTTTTCATTTTTTATAAACAATTAAAAATTTAAAGAGATAAACTTATGTTAAGCAAAAGTTAAGTATAAAAAATGTATGGAATTAATTGAAAATTAAAAATCCATAGACACATATATGAAAAAAGAAATATATAGACATATATTACAATTATGAAATTTTGAAAAATAATTCGCCACCCAAAGTAAAATATGATTTTTATTTAACTACAGTAAAATAAAAAACAAACTTTTAAGAAATTATCTAATAAAAATAAATATTTTTGAATTTTTTTTTTACATATATCCTAAAATGAATTAATAAAATTTAAATGTGATTTAAACTCTACATATCAACTCACAGATTATGGTATCACATACTTAATTATAATTTGTAACTTGTTAATAAATCTAAATCCAAATTTTAGATTTACTTGGATACATTAAATAATACATTAAGTTTAATTTTACTCCCAATTTTTTTAAATTTGAGTTTCACAATGCACGACGTTTTTAGATTTGTAATCACATTATTTTAGTTTTCATTCACATTTAATCTTTTCAAAGTAAGAAGAAAATTATACGAAAACAAAACAATAGGAGTAAATTAAAAATAGCAAAAACAATTAAATTGAAAACACATAATTAATTTATCGTTTGAAGGCATTGGAAAATTATTTATTGTACAATAAATATTTTCAAAGTCATGTGTATGTGTCTTCATTGAATATTAAGAGTATTTATAGCTAAATATGTCAAAATATAAGTTTTTACAATTACATAACTTAATATTATGTGATCAGACTTGGGTATGAATATTCTGAATTGGAAGATGAAATGAACCAACTGTGTATCTTTGATTTTCAACATTTTTATATTTATATAAATATTATGATGTTCTTCTACTCCTTTTCGAATTAAAGTTTAAATTTAATTATATTAAAAGATCAATATATGGACAATTTATAGGGATTTAAATGGTAATTTTAAAATTATAAGGTTTATATGTTTGAGTCGTATTGTTGCTCAATTGTATCTTACACGGATAAATGAAAGGTGAGGATAGACAGACTAAGATATGACACTCATGGATAGACCATAGATAAAAAAAAAAAAATCTTCTCTTCTAAAATGTAATGTGTATTTGTAATTGTACCAAATAAATTCATTGATCAATATTTAATATATGATTTAGCATCTTTAACATTGTGGGATAACATTATCAAATTTACCCATATTAAGTAGCAACAAAAATATCATCACATACAATAAATATTGTACAATAAATATTTTCAAAGTCATGTGTATGTGTCTTCATTGAATATTAAGAGTATTTATAGCTAAATATGTCAAAATATAAGTTTTTACAATTACATAACTTAATATTATGTGATCAGACTTGGGTATGAATATTCTGAATTGGAAGATGAAATGAACCAACTGTGTATCTTTGATTGTCAACATTTTTATATTTATATAAATATTATGATGTTCTTCTACTCCTTTTCGAATTAAAGTTTAAATTTAATTATATTAAAAGATCAATATATGGACAATTTATAGGGATTTAAATGGTAATTTTAAAATTATAAGGTTTATATGTTTGAGTCGTATTGTTGCTCAATTGTATCTTATACGGATAAATGAAAGGTGAGGATAGACAGACTAAGATATGACACTCATGGATAGACCATAGATAAAAAAAAAAAAATCTTCTCTTCTAAAATGTAATGTGTATTTGTAATTGTACCAAATAAATTCATTGATCAATATTTAATATATGATTTAGCATCTTTAACATTGTGGGATAACATTATCAAATTTACCCATATTAAGTAGCAACAAAAATATCATCACATACAATAATTACTTTCTCCACAATGTACATATTAATTTACCAATGAGAAAAAAAAATCTTATGAAAGTGTGCAAACTTTAACCATAGTGTAAAAAGGGAAGAGCAATGGATACCTAATAGGAAAATAACTAAAACATACTCATCACAAAAGGTATGACTGGAAGCAAAATATAAAAAAATTACTCTTTACTTTTGCAAGACATTTGTGAAAAACTACCACGATAATTAAATTAAATAAATTTTATTTATGATAAACTATTTGATCATGTTTACAAAAAATACAAAAATCAATCAAAATAAATAAATTGGCTAAATAAAAAAAAAACTACCATATATATAGAATAACAAATATATAAAATATAAATAAATAACAGGTGTAAATTATACGAGTTAGAAAGCCCGTATAACGCACGGATTCAAACCTAGTCGAAAAAATAGAAAATGATTAATAGCTCCAACAAACACTAAATGAGGGCATTTTAGAGAAATTATATTATCTATATATGGAAATTGACTATAATATAGGACAACCAAAATGGAAAGTGTGACTATTTTTATAAGACGAACGGAGTAATTTAGTTTTCTAACCTACTATGATGTAAATAATAATTTAGTCCACCAAGCTACTATCATGTAAATCGTGTTGAATGACCCATTTCGTAAAAATGTTCCTTAATTTTCTTTTAAAGACACGTCAATTACTATCAAAAATAAATAAATAAATATATATATAGTTTTAATTAGGCACGTACCTAAAAAATGTGCATCGTGTGCATTTGTTTAAGATTCCTTTTTTTGATTTTTTATATTTTATATTATACACAAAATCTTTTTTTCACGCTACCACTCCACTCATAACCTCTCATCAACATAGATATTTTTAACAATTTACATCTCACACATCAATCCGTACAGATACTACCATGAAAAATATTGAATTAATCAATATTCTTCCAATTCTCATCCACACAGAAGCTACCATGAAAAATATTGAAAATCAATTAAATGAAGTAATGAAAAATATTCAATTAATCACTATTAAAAATCAATTAAATAAAGCAATAAAAAATATTTAATTAATCAATTTTCAAGAAACCTAAATCCTAATCAATATTCGACATAAAAATTAAAATACTAATTGAGCAACAAAGAGAATAAATTCTCAACAAATCTTCAAAATCAATAAATTATATCCTCGAATTCAATCATCAATTACCAAAAAGTCTTCAATCAATCCTCAAAATCTCAAGTCATCAATTATCAAGAAGTTTTCAATCAATTCTCAAAATCCTCAAGTCTTATCCCTAAGAAGTCTACAATCAATTCTCAAAATCTCAAGTCTTTTTTGTATCATACACATGTGAAAAAAATTAAAAAAAATCAATATTATAATTTTTTAAATGTAAAAATTTTTAAAAAAGAAAAAAAATAAGAAAATATTATATCATTCCAATGTGCAACAATTTCTCATGTCATGTCCCCACAACCACGACAAACTCTTGCTTTTGAAATTATTTTTTCCTTTTATGATTTATACCTTTTATCACATTCGTTTGCTCTCACTTGTGAAGGATCATTAATCTCAAGAAGAATCATTAATCTCAATCATATTCTTTTATATTATAGAAGATCGTTGCACTATTTCACCAATATTCATATTGTTTTTTGGTGATCATTAGTTTCAATCATATTCTTTTTTGGTATAGAAAATCGTTGCACTCTTTCACCAATATTCATCTTTTCTGTACAGTAGATCGTTACACTCTTTCACCAATATATTCTTTATATCATTGTACACATGTTCTTGTTGCATTAGTAAGTTAGAACCATCTTCAGTGAGACATGCATCATCTAGTACAATAGAAGCCATTTGTGATAATTTTTAATATCTTGTCAAAAGAGATTTATTATGAACATCACAAATGTCAGCACCATAATTATCGTTCACTCTTCCACCATTTACACTTATTGTCCATTTTGGTAGAATATATCTAAATGAAAGTTTAAAGATCTATTTCACACTGAAAATATGTCAAAATATGTCTACAAACAATTCCTTTGAACTCAAATTGTAAACAACTTATTGTCCATCTTGGTAGAATATATCTAGGAAGTTTAAAGATCTATTTCACACGAAAATATGCCAAAATATGTCTACAAACAATTTTTTTGAACTCAAATTGTACACAACTACATGTTAATGCATCTGAACTCTTGGTGTATATAGGCTCCCGTTGTTTTGATGTTGAACTTTGTATCAGTCCTAAATATAGTATAAATTGTTTGCAACTCATCATCATATTTCAAATTCATAAAATAAGCATGACTTTGACACATTTCTTCCTGAAAAAAATTGAAATTTTTTCTTGTATATATCTTTGTCATTTGTGTCATTGGCCAAAGTGTCTTCGGTGTTGGTTGCTCATTAATATCAACATATTTAGCTTTCAATTCTTTGTATCGTTCCATGATCAGCTTCCAATTCTTTGTGTCGTTGATGTCTAAGAGCTCTATTAAATCATGTGATAAAATCCATCAATAAATTTTTGACTGAAATATATCTTTAGAAAAAAGAATGACAACTCTCAGCTATTTGACTAATAGAAACTCCAGCACTAAATGCATGTTTAACATAAATAGGAACTAGGAAGCCATTTACTAAGCAACTCAAATATGTGGCTGAGTTATTCATTATTTTTCAGCGTGGAATATGTCATGATATCCATCCAATGTTGTAACACCTAATTTTAAAAAAAAAAAAGTTATAAGTATTAATGATATAGTATTAAGATATGGGGAGATAAGCATAGATATGTCCTTATCACACATTTTTCTCCCAATTCATCATAAATGCATAACCTTTCTCTTGTCTCACCTAACCCAAGATGAAAGAAGCAATAATTTGGAAAATTTTGAAAAGAGATAATCTCTCTCTCTCTCTCTCTCTATCTCTCGGTTCTCTCTCTCTCTCCCCTCATTCTTCTATAATTTTTTCTCTCTCTCTCTCTCTCCTTAATTTTTCCGCTGTGTGCGTGTTTGTTTATGGTTGCTCTATGTGTATGTGGCTGCTGTGATTGTGTGTTGCTGGGGTGCAGGGGGAAAACGAGATCTGTGGCCTCGGCGGGTGCTGGTGGCAGGCACCAAGGTAACACCGGCGTGAGAAGCTGAGCCGCCGCTTGCAGCGGCGACATGAGTATGTATATATATGGGTGTATGATAGGATAAATTGTAATATATTTTGATGAGACAAAACATGTAATAGATTAGAGCATTAGCTATCTGGATAGGTCTCTATATGTAAAATAGTTAAGGCAATGATGCTGGAAAAGATATGGAGATTCTGCCAAGGAACCTTAGAGCCAAGTCCCTGCTATCTGCATGCTGCCACAAGGAACCAATAACCAAGCTTCGAAGGATGCTACAAGGAGCCTGGAGATGGTCAAGGAAGCTGACTCACTTGCTCAAAGAGGATACTACCAGATACATCAAAATTAGTGCAACCTGACTAGCCAGTAGAGTCCCTCCAGTTTCAGCAAAACAGAGGCTGTCATGTGTGAAAAAACAACAATGACAAGGTATAGCAGACTGCAGAGTAAAGTTGCGCAGCAAAAAGGACAAGACAGTGGCAGAACAGAATGAAGGCATTTCAGAGCAGGTGTCAGGAGATCAACAGAACCAATCAAAGCAAGACACCTCATCATGCAAAGGACTGCCCTTCCACGGGCAGAATACTCACTGATGCCTATAAATAGAAGACTGAATGCACAAGAGAATGAGAGACACAAGAGAATTAAAAGAGATCATACGCGAAGCAAATTATCCTCAAGCTCAAGCTTTCATATCCAAGTTATTTAGTCTTAGCAGCAGCAAGCCAGCTACATTTGTGATCTTTAGAAGTTTAAGGAGCTTGCTACATTCGATCGTTTAGAAATTCATATCTTATTCAAAAACTGTTTAGGAGTCGCTTAGGCAGGAGTTTACCCTATTAAGTTGTAATCTCTCCGAAGAAGAGAAAGGATCCTGTGTGGGTCGGATAACCTGTGTGGAGATCCTGTGTGGGTCGCTTAGTTGGTCACTGTGCAGCTACCTGTGTGGATAGAGCTGACAGTTTTGTGTAGAGTATAGTTTGTATTAGCAGAGTGTAACGCCCAGGATAAAAACAAAGCATAATTGGTTAATTAAATAAGTAAACCTTAATTAAAATATTTTATGTGTTTTAATTACATGCGTTTCAGATATGTGTATAACGACCAGTTTAGATGGATAAAAATAATACACATGGAAAATAGAATATTTTTATACCATTAGATGCGTAATGGAAAAACGAGAAGATAGAAACGAACTAGAGGTCAATCGGACACCCGTAGCTCAAACGGCGAAGAAAAGGGCAAAATACGAAGTTTCGGAAAAACACGGAACGAGATCTGGATGAACAGTAACCGACCTTATCGTGAACAGTAAATTTTCCAGATTTTCTATAAATAGGCGCTCAACCATTTTATTTTTTCACCTTTCTTCGAACGAGCCGAAAAGCGACGAAAACACGTAAGTCTCTCTCTTTTCTCTCTCGTTTCTTTATTTATTATTCTGTTTCCGATTGCCGCTGCCGCCGCCGGAGCCGCCGCCGCCGCTGCCGGAGTCGCCGGAGCCGCCGCCGGAGTCGCCGCCGCCGCCGCTGCCGCTGCCGGAAAATTCTAAACTCGTCCGTTTCGATTGATTTTCGCACACAACGTAGCCCTCGACGATACGAGTCTAGGGAAACTTCCGAAATTTAATTCCGATTCTCCGTTCGCCGGAAAATGGCGAAAAACCGCCGCTGCCGTCGCCGGAAAAAGTCAAACCCGTTCGTTTTGGCTGATTTTCGTATATAACGTAGCCCTCGACGATACGAGTCTAGGGCAACTTCCGGAATTCAATTCCGATACCCCGTTGGCCGGAAAACGGTGAAAAACCATCTCCAAACCCTAAACCCTTGCTTCTTGTCACCTTTTCTCTCTCCCGTTTTTCTCTCTCTCGCCCTTCTTCTCGTGGTTGCAGGCATCGGAGGGCCTCCTGGAGTGGTGGACTAGCCACTGGTAGGGTGGCGCCGCCATGGGTGGCGGCGCCGGTGCCGGAAAATGGATTGGAAAAGTAGTTGTTACATTGATTTTGTGTAAATATCTGTGCGATGAAGTGTTTTTGAGGCCGTTTTTCAGGCACTATTCATGCCGGAATCCGGTAAGAGATGGCCGGATCGGATAGCCGGTGTTTCAGGCTATCCATAGGACCAAGTTTCGGCGCTATAGGACGATTACACCGCCATCGGTGGTTCCGGGAAGATGGCTGGTCGAGCAGGGTCGCGACGGGAGACGGGGGCCGAGGCTGCCGAGAAAATTGGGCAGCTGCCGAGCACGGTGCTCCCGCTGCCGAGAAAACCAGGCAGCAACGGGAGACGCTGGCCTGATTTTTTTCCCGTCGTCGGGAAACGCCGACGAGGTTTTTCCCGTCGCCGTGAACGCGCGTGACATCGTATTTCGATTCGTTTTCGATCCGAATCTCGTTTTCTTTTCATCGTACCTTATCACCGAGTCATCACCAACGAGACTGGGGGTCGTGGGTCCCGGTCAAAGTCAACCCTTTGACCAAATTACCAAAATACCCTTCAATCTTAAAACGCTCCGTTCGAACTCGTTTCAACTCCGATTGAGCTCATTCTTGTTTCGTTGTGATCCAAATTTCATTCTCTTTCACCTCAGATATATAAACTGATATTTCACTCTTGTTTCTTCAGCTCCAATCGTTAGGCCCTCTGTTCCGATCTGTCTCGTTTCGATCGATGGCATCCAATTCGATATCGTTTAAATCCTTAATTATATTTCATAAATATTTAAAAAACATCGTAAATTATGTAGGCTACCTGTTGGATTGAAGCATTGAGACACGTGATCTTGGATACTTGCAACTCACGTGGTAACCACCGAACAAGGTGGGGGTAATTTCTAACTCTTTATCTGTTTACAGTTTTCCCTATTCTAAGCATGATTGAGGAATACTAAATGCTGTGATTATACTTGCTGTGACATACATAAACTGTGAGGGGTGGGCCCACTGAGGCGCTCCTTCATGCATTCGTCCCTAACCTCCATTCTTCTATGAAAGGTTTGGTGGTCCTTGAAATGCACCAGCGGTATTGAGACCGTTTTCTAGGGTAAGACGGGGGAATCCCGCACCTATTCGTCCCTTACTATTTCTAATGTTTGCTGTGCATATTTTGTGCTGTGATTAGTGGTGATTATATGTATTTCTGGTTTAAATATATGTGTTAAGATTTAGACGCGGATTTTATTCCCCACGAGTGTATTCAACGCACTCACCCCTTATTCTGTAATTCACGTTACAGGAGGTGATGAACATGATGAACCCTAGAAGGAGAGAGGAGGTGATATATTTGGATCTGTAATTATTTTGATATGATGTTTCTCAAACTTTTGTCTTTATAAAACAATGTTGTAAGGAATCCAAGTTTTGCGGTTAGATGATGTGTATTCGGGATGTGAGATCCTGATGATGATGTATGTATGGGATGTGAGTTTTTGATGTCTTTTCCGCTGTGAGTATTATGTTGAATCGGTTGAAACTGATGGTTGATGTATAATATCTTCTATTCGTCTCTTATCTCTTTTCTTCTTCCTGCACGCCCGTGTGGAAAACTCTGATAAATGTTTTTGTAAGAAATTTGGGGCGTGACACAGAGTCTATTGTAAATCAAACTTGCTTTAACAAACTTCCTCTTTGAGAAAGAGTAAAGAAGACGTAGAGGGATTACTCCACCCTTGAACCTCTATAAGCTTGCTTGTGTTTTTACAGCTTTATATCTCTATCTGCATCTTGAGCATTCTACATTAAAGCCTATTTCAAAAATTACATTATTTCCGCTGTGCATTATAGTCTCTGACTAAGTTCTGAGGTCACTGCCCAAGCAGCAACCTATCGAGCAGCAAGCTTACTAGCTACCTGTTCATCAAGGACTTAACATCTTGGAGTAAAAGTTAAAAAATTTATAAGGTTAATTCACCCTCCCCTCTTAACCTTATACCACTGGGACCAACAAGTGGTATCAGAGTAGGTTGGATTTGAAAACCAACTTATCCGGTCAATCCCCGATCCTTGATTTTTGAAAAATTGCATACATCGTTTTTCATATCATGGATACGCATAAGCTTCCTATGTTCTCTATTGAAGAATATGATGACTGGAAGATTAGAATGCAGGCACATCTTTCAGCAATGTACGACCAGATGTGGATGGTCATCACTGATGGACCACCAAGGATTACCAAGCCCAATCCCATATTCGCAAGAGCCATGGATGCTGGTGAAGCAGGAGCCATTCCACATCAAACTGTCATCGACAAACCCAGGGAAGAGTGGACAACTGATAACAGAAGGCGAGCCAATCTGGATAATGTCGCCAAGAATGCTTTATTCATCACTTTGGACAAAGGAACATTCAGTAAGGTAAAGACGTGCAGGATAGCAATGGACATATGGAACAAGCTCGAGCAAATCTACGAGGGAACAGAGCTTACAAAAGAAAACAAAGTATCTACAGCAACTCAAAAATTCGAGCTGTTCGAGATGCTCCTTGAAGAAACCCTGAAGCAGATAGATCTGAGGTTCACGAACATTGTGAATGAGCTGGAGTCTCTTGACAAATTCTATACCCAAAAGGAGAAGAATATAAAGGTGCTAAGAGCACTACCTGCAGAATGGGATAGCAAGACTACTGCTATGAGGGTTTCCATGGATTTAAAATCCATGAGTACTTTCGATCTCTTTTCTAACCTAAAAGCCTTCGAGTATGATATTAACAGAAGGAAGAAATAGGCAGAAGAATCCAGCACAAAGATAACTGCCCTGACAGCCAGAAGTACAAGGGAGACTGGAGCTACCTGCAGTAAGCAAGGAGAGCTACCTACTGAGAACACTGATGAAGAAATGGCCCTCCTTTTGAGGAATTTTAAGAAATTCATCAGGTATAACAAGATAGGTGATTTCAAGAAAAACCAGGCACCTCCCCAACAGCCCAGCCCCCAGCAACCAAACCAGGATACTTCCGACCTATGCTATAATTGTCGAAAACCAGGACACTATGCCAGAGAGTGTCCTCATCCTAAGGTCAACCGATATCCTGATGGTGAGTCCTCCCAGAAGAGGGAGAAACGAAGAGAAGAAATGAGAAGAATCAAAGCCTTCCTCAGTGAGATGGAGAAAGAGAATGCGACTTCTAAAGAAATCCAACAGGTTGCAGATTCCTCTGATGATGAACGTGACTCATCCTCATCAGAAGACGAAGCACTCATCTGCCTGATGGCACAGGAAGCAGAAGAAAGCGAGGAAGATGAGGTAATATACCCAATCCAATCCTTGCAGGAAGCAGAGAAGCTAAGTAAAAGCCTCTCCCTAAAACAAATCATGAGCGATTTCGAGCAGATAAACTCAATTCATGAGGAGCTGAAACTTGAAAATGAGATACTAAGGAGGGAAAACAAACAGTTGGCAGAAAAGTTATCCGCATATGAGCTCAGTAGCTCAAAGTGCAGTGACCTCCAAGAGCAGGCATCTAAGCTTAATTTGAGAATCGCCAAACTTGAGAGTGAGAAAAATAATCTTCAGGCAATTGTGGGAACCTTTAGCAAATCCGCTAAAGAAGCCAAAGAATGCCTTATGTCGACCAGAAGTCCCTTTGATAGGACAGGCTTGGGATACTGCGCTAAAACCTCTCAAGATACAGCAAGCTCATCTAAAACTGTTGCCTTCGTCCAAGCAGAAACTTCAATGGCAAAGGAGTTATCTAATAACCCAACAGAAAGCTTGGAGAAAACAATAGACAAGGGCAAGAGACCCATGTATACATCCACATGAAGTAAGCCTGTTTTCAAAAGCTGGCTACAGCAGAATCAATCTGTTGGTAGATACAAAAGAAAATAGCAACCTACAAGGATGTTGTGCAGAAACCTCTACTCCACTCATACTAAGACCAGAGTGTCTAAACCTAAAAGAGTTCTTGCTCAAGGGAATTATGGTGGAGGTCCTCACTTCAAAAGTGATGGGTACACACGGTTCACACACACACACACAACAGTATTCTAAGGATACCGCTCATAGAGGAAGCCACCTAGTCTACAATAAAGCAATTGTTGTGAGACAAGTCTGGATTCCGAAAGGTACTAACAAAGAAGGACCCGTACATGTATGGGTACCTAAGAACCAGTAATCTCTATTTTTGCAGGTACCTACAACATAAACCAGCAAGGAAGTATGGTACATTGATAGTGGGTGCTCAAGACATATGACTGGAAACAAAGAAATTCTCAGTGATCTACAACCATGCAAAGGACCCAAAGTAATCTTTGGAGATGACTCTAAGGGTAGCACTAGAGGAGTTGGAACTCTCATCAAATGAAACACTCACATAAAGAAAGTGTCATATGTGAAAGGCCTAAAGTACAACTTGCTCAGCATAAGCCAATTCTGTATCAAAGGTTACTCAGTGTAATTCAATCACAACAAGTGTCTGATAAGGGATAGCCAATCTAAGGAAGTAAAACTATCAGGAACCAGAAAAGGAAACATCTATGTAGCTGACTGGAGCTCAGTAACCACAGCTACCTGTTTCATTGTAAAAGGATCATCAGAAGCTAGCTGGCTATGACATAAAAGGATAAGCCTCCTGAATTTCAAAACAATCAACAAGTTAGCCAGAAAAGGACTGGTCAGAGGACTACCTAAACTAGTATACAAGAAAGAGAGTTTGTGTGAAGCATGCCAAAAGGGAAAACAAACCAAAAGCTCCTTCAAAAACAAAGTTCGAAGATCAACTGAAAGGGTGCTAGATCTACTTCACATGGATTTATTCGGACCAATAGATCCAGTAAGCATGAGTGGAAGAAAATATACACTTGTAGTAGTGGATGACTACTCAAGATTCGCATGGACCTTGTTCTTAACAAAGAAGTCTGATACTCAGCGGAGGTTACTAGAGTTACTTAAGAAGCTGCAGATCGAAAGGAGCCTGAATATTATAAAAATCCGAACAGACAGAGGCACAGAGTTCACAAACAAGTTTATTGAGGAGTATTGCTCTAACAATGGAATCAAGCATGAATACTCAGCAGCTAGAAAGCCGCAAAAAAATGGTGTTGCAGAGAGGAAAAATAGGACCCTGAAGGAAGCTGCGAGGACCATGCTAGCTGAAGCACAATTACCCAAGAGATTTTGGGCAGAAGCAATCAATACAGCATGCTACACTCAGAACAGATGCATTATCAACAAGGATTTGAATAAAACTCCTTATGAACTATGGTTCGGATACACTCCAAATATTGAACATTTCCATATTTTTGGTTGCAGGTGCTATGTGCTCAACAATGGGAAGGACTACCTGAAGGCATTTGACTCAAAGTCAGATGAAGGAGTATTCTTAGGATACTCCTCGGTAAGTAAAGCCTACAGAATCTTCAACAAGAGAACACTTGTTGTAGAAGAAACAGTGCATGTGAACTTTGATGAACCACATTGCACTAAGGCTGATATAGATGAACTTAATGAAGACCTTGGGAAAACTCGCATCACCAACACTCGTGTTGAATATATTGATGTGGAGTTACCAAGTCTCCAAAATATTGAATCAACTCAAAATCAGCAACCTGTACCTTCACAGCAATCTGGAGAACAGGAACCTAATCCAAACCAGCAAGCACCAGTGACTCAAGAAGAGATACATCATCCTGAAGGAATTCAACTGGAACTACGACTAGAAATACAGTCTGACCCAAATCAGCAAGCTGCACAGATTGACCAAGAGCAACTTGTTGAAAACCTAAATGAGCAGCAAGCTGAAGAAGCTAGAAGAAAGTGGTTAAGGAATCACCCAAGAAATCAAATCATAGGAGATTCCACCTCGGGAGTAAGAACGAGAAGAAGCAACCCCCATGAAGCAATATTCGCATGCTTTATTTCTCAAACAGAACCGAACTGCATAGAGGATGCTCTAGCAGACACCAACTGGATTCAAGCAATGCAGGAAGAGCTTAATGGATTTGAAAGAAATCAAGTATGGCATCTAGTTCCAAGACCTACTCACCAAGGAGTAATAGGCACAAAATGGGTATTTAAAAACAAGCTCGATGAAGAAGGACAAGTAGTTAGAAACAAGACAAGACTAGTAGCGAAAGGTTACTGTCAGGAGGAAGGAATAGATTTTGAAGAAACCTTTGCACCAGTAGCAAGACTAGAAGCTATCAGAATCTTTCTAGCCTACGCAGCTCACAACAATCTCACCGTTTATCAAATGGATGTTAAGAGTGCATTTCTCAATGGACTGCTCGCTGAAGAAATCTATGTGGAGCAGCCTCCAGGTTTTGAAGAAAATCCAAAGAATATGGTCTTCAGATTGAAAAAAGCTCTCTATGGACTCAAACAGGCACCTAGAGCCTGGTATGACACTCTGTCGAAGTATCTACTGGACAATGGATTCAAGAAAGGTAAGGTGGATAAGACATTCTTCAGAATTCAAGATGGAGAAAGCATACTGCTTGTTCAAATATACGTCGATGATATTATTTTCGGATCAACAAACAAGGAACTGTGCTAGAAATTCTCAAGTCTCATGCAATCCAAGTTTGAAATGAGCATGATGGGAGAACTAAGCTTCTTCCTCGGTCTCCGAGTCAAACAGCTAAGCAATGGAACCTTCATCAATCAAGTAAAATGCACCAAAGAACTGATAAAGAGATTCGGTTTGGAAAATGCAAGCACAGTGAGCATACCGATGATAACCTCAGGAAGCCTAGACAAAGATAATGATGGTAAAGCAGTAGACATCACAAAATATAGAAGACTCATTGGGTCACTGCTCTACCTAACAGCTAGCAGGTTAGATATCATGTTCTCAATAGGAATGTGTGCCAGATACCAAGCAGCTCCAAAGGAATCACACATGACTGCAGCTAAACGAATCATCAGATACCTCAAAGGAACCCAAGAAGCTGGCCTATGATACCCAAAGGAAGGAGGACTTAAACTTATTGGCTATACTGACTCTGATTTTGCAGGTTGCAAAATAGACAGAAAGAGCACAAGTGGTACCTGTCAGCTACTAGGGAACAAACTAGTATCATGGTTCTGCAGAAAGCAAACCTCTATAGTAACCTTAACAGCCGAGGCCGAATATGTTGCTGCAGGAAGCTGCTGTGCACAAATTCTATGGATTCAACAGCAACTGAAGGATTATGGAATTGAGGAAAAAGGAACACCCATCCTATGTGACAATACAAGTGCAATAGCTATCACATACAATCCAGTTCTTCATTCAAGAACCAAACACATTGATATCAGACATCACTTCATATGAGATCATGTTGAAAATAAAGATATATCTCTTGAAAAAGTGCATACTGATCTACAGCTAGCTGACATATTCACGAAGCCCCTTTGTGAATCAAGATTTTCTTTTCTAAGAAACGAGCTAGGGATAATAAACCTGAACTAATCATCTATATATAACCGTCTTTCTGTTTAAATGGCTATGAAGCTCAGGGGGAACTACAGGTAAGGCAAGAGTAAAACAGCAACCTAAAGGTTACTACTCAAGGTCCCTGGACAGTTACTGGATACGATGATACTGGTCACCAAACTACCTGCAGGACCTAGTAACTGAAGCGCGTGAAAAGGGGAACAGTTACCCCGCGTCAAGCAGCCGTTTTTGCAGGAAACCCCTCGATATCCACAAAATGTCACATCAAGTACTTGAGCGCACGTACGCCGCGTCAAAAATCTCAGCCAACGGATCAAGAGTCTTTTCAAATTCAAGATCAATCTGGACCGTTCGATTAAAACCCACCAAAATTCAAATATAAGGGAGTCTTTCCTCACTCTTCTCTCACACTTACACATTTCCATTTTCTGCAAACCCTAACTTCTTGTTTTCTTCCTCAAGCTTTCCAGTACCAGTTTACTCTCTCCCTGAAATGGCACTGAAACAGTCACAAGTTGTTGACGACAGGTTGGTAGACCGTGAGGTTCTTCTCAAAGTGGTGAAGGAGGAAGGAAACTCCACGGAGTTGATGACAAGCATTCTGAGATGTCTTCGCATCTCTAGACTCCTCAGACTCTGCTCCTTCCACAAGACATCCTATGCAGAGGAGCAAGTTGAGAAGTTCTACCGGCGGGCGAAGGTCTCTGAAGATCGGTCAGAGATCCGATCAAAGGTTGGTGGAGTGACAATAACTGTATACACCGGGCTACTGGAAGAAGTGTTTTCTCTCCCCACCGACGGCATGGACGCCAGTGACTTCTCCACGCATGGAGAAGATGAACTGGAGGAGTTCTGGAAGACCTTCACCGGTAGGGAGGACACGGCGGGGATGTCTCAGAGTTGCAGCAAGAAGGTCTTCCTTCTGTAGTTTGAGATGCTGCATGACATCTGCTGCCATATCATAGAGAACCGCTCTGGTTCCTTTGATAAATATACCAACTTCAGGTACAGGATGATGATGGCCATAGTGAAGAAGGAGAAGGTGGACTGGGCCAGCTACCTGCTCTCTAGGCTGGTGGAGGAGGTGGAAAAGAAGGTTGGAAAGCCTACCTACGGGCTGATTGTGAACACCCTTCTGGGTCATCCGAAGGAGGACCTGTCCCAGGGAAAGCCTATTCAGAAGGGGAAGTTCATAGGTGCTGGTAGGGTGTTTACCAAGAAGACCACTGCTCGGTCATCCCCAGTAACCAGGGAAGTCTCTAAGGGTTCTAAGGGTGCTCTAATGATAAGGAAGGCATTCCATCGGACCAGCAACGCCTCATCTTCGTCGGAAAGCAGCTCGAGGATGGAGGAACCCTCACCAGCTCCTGAAGTACCAAGAAGATTAAGCACAAGAAGGATGTGCAGAGGAGACTGGTCATCTCTGATGATGAATCAGAAGGCACCACTACTCGGGCTGTTAAGAAGCCTGCAGTAGAAGTGGAGATTGATTCTCCACTGAGGGATGAACAGGCAGGGGATGCTGCTATTCATGATGAAGATGTTGAGAAAGAAGAGGATGAGGAGGATGTGATGGAGTATGTGATCAGCATACCAAAGCTGGAGGAAGAGTTCGGTAAGATGATTGAGAGATTTACCACCTGGTGGCAGTACAGACACCTGCCCAGAGAGGAGCTTATCCAGTGGGCTGACTGGAAGATGGAGGAGGAGTGGGCTTTGAGCTGGGCTGCTATGGATGACTTGGAGGAGATCCTTCAAAAGAAATTTCTGAAGGATCTCAAGAAGACGAAGTGGCCAGAATTCCTTGAAAATGAGGAGATCGCCGCTGAATGTGAAGGCCAGTAAGAGAACCCCAAATGGGTGAAAGATCCTCCTGCTCAGCTCTCATGATCGAACCCATCAGCAGGCGGTCACCTTCACCAACTGAGAAAAATGGTGAGGAATTTTCTTACCTTACTGATCTAATCATTCTGCCTGAAGTCCCTGTGCAGACGCCGATGAAGGAGAGGAGCTCGACACCAACTGACTTTCCCAAGGCAAAAGAGTTGGAGACCCTCGCTGCTGTGGCATCACTGGACGCTGTCCTAGAGCTCAGCAGCAGCCGCCGATGACACCACAGAAACATCCATTCCCACACCAATGGAGGTAGAGGCTGAGGGGGAACAAGTGCAGGAGAAGGAGGCACATGTTCTTATTGAAGTGTTGGAGGATCCTGTCCCGACAGAAAAAGAGCTACCTGTAGCAGCTGTCCCAATCGAGGTGGAGGAAACAGCACCTACTAAGCCAGTGGACCATGGAGAGATGGTCACTGAAGGGGAAGTAGCTGCGGTGGAACAGATGGAGGAAGTACATGAGGCAGGAGGAGATAAAGGAGGCTGAAGTGCAGGAGCTTGACAAGGAGAGGGAGGCGGATAAGGAGGCTAAAAAAGAAACTGGCAAAGGAAAAGAAGCCGATGAGGATAAGGTGCAGGAGGTTGACAAGGAGAGGGAGGCGGATAAGGAGGCTGAAAAAGAAACTGGCAAAGGAAAAGAAGCCGAGGAAGATAAGGAGCAGGAGGCTGATGTTGGGAGGTAGACACCTACCAAGGACTCTGGATCAGAAGATGGAGGATCCAGTAGCCTTTCCAACAGCGATGATGGGTCACCCAGTGAACAGGGTGACACCGGAGCCGAAAAATCCAAGACACTAACATCTGTTTCCTCTGAACAGGTACCAGCAGGAGAAAGCCAGGAACCTGCCAGATCAAATGAAGAAGTGCTGACAGCTATTGAGCAGATGGGGAAGTCTTTAGTGAAAGCGAGCAGGAAACTCCGCAAGGAAACCCGCTTTCATTCAGTCAAGACGTATTCCTTCATAGACTCCCTCAATATCACTCTGTCAAAGCTTACTCAGATGATCACTGCCTACCGATCCCCCAAGGAGGATGCTGCAGTGGAAATAGTCAAGAGCGTTATGGAGAAACTAAATAGACAAGAGGAGAAGATGATCTCTCTTGAAACCAACCAGAGAGCTCTTGTCACTGCAGTAGACCGGATGGATAAGGAGCAGTTCAACCAATCACAAACCTTGAGAGACCACTCAGGTACCTTATCTGAGATTCACTCTATAGTAAGTTTTGCGGTTTGACGAACTGATGATGACAAAAAGGGGGAAGGGATGATAGAAGGCCGGCAGAAGACTGGACAGGATCCTACTACCTGCAAGCAGATGGTAGTAAGCAGGAAAAGAGATGACACTGGAGATGGGGGACATAGGGGAGCTGGACCGAGGGGCCCTTCAGACAGCAGCTCAAAGAGGAAATCAGAAGTTGTCTCGGGATCAGTTCATCCAGGCTTCAGGAAGGGTGCTGAGATAAGAGATGAGAAGAGGAGGAGGACTGAAGCTGAACTGAAGAGCAACTTGGATGCTGTCTTTTCAACAGATCCAAGGGTTGTCCTTGATAAAATCTTCCCACCGCACAAGCTGCCTGATAAGGCTGAAATGGAGATGAACATGCAGAGTCCTGACGTCTCAGCAAGTGCCTCTCTCAGAAACTTTCTGGAAGCCAGCCCGGATCCCAGGAACGACAAGTTTGTAGCCCCAGAGATTCCGAAGGTCGCTCTCCCCACTGATGTCAATCCATCATTCTTCCAAATTGAAGCATTCAAGAGAATGGAGCTGATGAAGTACTTCACCACTCTCTGCAAGGAATCTGCTCTCTTTAGAGGATTCCGAACAAATAAGGAGGCCTTGCAGAGGTTTCTGGAGCTGACAAAAAAAGGTGGACTTCCAATCCAAGTTAAGCTAAGGCAGAAACTGGGAAAGGAGTTCATACCATACAGTGAAGACTTCTGGCTCAGGTTTGAGGAATTTGAGGAGATGGTGAAGAGAATGGAACCCAGCTATCAAGACTTCATAGCCAACTGGTGGAAAGGTACAAAGTTCGAAAGAAAGAAGAAAGCCAGCTGGTTGAAGACTTAGTGTCATGATCTCTGTTTCTGTTTCTTTCTATCTTTTTAAGATGCTATCTGTTTAGCTCTCTGTTATTCAGCTTATGCTCTGTACTTACTTCTGATCAATGAAAAATACAATGATTCTATTTGCTGAAAAGCTCACATCTTGTGAACTTAATGCATGTTTATGAATGTTTATATTATTCTGCATTCTTGTTCCAAGTTAATGAAATATAATTCTTTGATCCTGTTAAGGAGTTTTGTCATCATCAAAAAGGGCGAAATTGATAGGATAAATTGTAATAGATTTTGATGAGACAAAACATGTAATAGATTAGAGCATTAGCTATCTGGATAGGTCTCTATATG